>CM021106.1:256491591-256577833 GCA_007115665.2 Sequoiadendron giganteum | reverse complement strand
ACATTGCTCCAATGGTCCCATCTAGTGCAGGCTATTAAATGATGTCCATTTTGAAACATTTTATCTCCCCACATTTACCATTGTGCCTGCCTATTTTCCTTTTAAAAGTTTATAACTGCTAATTTTATTTTCATAAGAGTTCCTAAGGAACTTTTTAATAAATTCATTTGATGCATGCACATGGAATAAGCAAGGAGGATGATGATAAAGGTTGTAGAAGTTAGCATTGCATGAAAACCTCCAAAAAGGAAAAATTTGGAACCTCCTTAATCATTTGAAAACCCTTTCCTATTATCTACCATTGCCTTTTCTCTCATCAGAATAGGAAAAAAAAACTGCATGGATGCAAACAACACTGCTACCTATTGTTCATCATGAGGCTTTTCAGACCCACTCCTCTTTTCCTCCTGCTCATTGGTGAATGTCTCTTGAGCCATTATTAATAAATTTTTGTCCCTTTCTTCCTCATAGGACTATTTATAAAAACTAGTGACAACCCACTATATTGTTTTGCAATTTCCCTCATGTCCATCCCTTCAAGATACATGGTTATCTTGCCTTGATAGGGGCTATCCTTTTTGATGACTACTCACTTATGGACATGGTTTCCCTAACAAGCTTGCTGCCCTTGTTTGTTATGAGCCCTTGAACTATGCTCACTTCCTAGGTTTCCATTTGCTAATAGGGGTCTATATTGATTGATTTCAAGAAAATGAAATAACTAACATTTGCAATTTATGAGAGTTCCATCAGTCCTAGAGATACAAGATGATTCACCTCAAATGATGTCTTCTTCAATGACTCAGATGATGATGATCATGACATTCCCTCGATATTTGATGCTAATGAAATTAGTGTCACAAATGTGTACAAGGAGTGGTGGGCAGTAGCATGACTAGCCCCTGTATTCCTGATCGATCAACCTATAGGCTTTGCAAGACCACTTCTAGATTAGAGGAATGCGAAGGAGGAGAGAGTTGAGGAGACAAGGCTTAGGGCTATAGATCTATTCTTAGATGAGATAGATGAAAACTATGATGAGGATTCAAATCCATATTATGAGGGATAGGAGGAGGAGGAGGAGCTGATGATTGAGGGAAGTGATACGAAAGACGAGGGTCCAGTTCCCCATGAATGGGGAAATCTAGCTCCCACCCATATTACTAGATCATAGTCAGTAGCCAAAATGCATACCAATACTTACAATCATGGAGAGGCTATCACATCCTCCATGCCTTCTACACAGGATGAGGTGGTCCTTACACAACCGATCAAGGATCTAGGTGATGACATTTTTATTTACTATTATGTGTATGCTTATGTTTATGCTTATGATTTTAATTTATAAATGTATCATGATGTGTACTGATTATATTTATGATTTATATCTTGCAGGGGATTTGAGAGATTTACATGACCTCTATTGACAAGTATCTATAGAGATAGTGCCTTCGTTAGTCCTTAATCAGACTACTGGTACAGACTATGTGTCCCCACCCATCATGGAGTGGGACCCAAATTTGTTCGACCCTTATGATAGATTGAGAGTAGCATACAAGGGTGCTATGAGGTGTGATAATCGAGCTAAAGCTTCCTATGAGGAGATTTGATCATCTCAAGGTCTAGAGGAGGTTGAGAGACTCCATGCAGAGGTAGCTAGGCTATAGGAAGACAAAGATTGTATAGAGCAAGAGCACCTAAACGTCGCTGGATGGGAGATCACGGCTGTTGGATGAGCACAAGGTCTATAGTATGCTTTGGATGCTCTTATAAGTTCATGATCACGGTTGCATACTACTATCTCTCAATGGACTACATCTAGATAGATGCGATCACCAGATCCTGAGGGATTTAGTAGCCATAGGCCACCATAGCATTGTATATTTGTTGACATGTAATCAAAACTTTGTGATGTGTATGTATATATGACCATTTACAATTAGCCTATTTTTTATTCTTATGTGCTTTAAGTTAAATGGAAGTGTGATTTATCAAATAATCTATGTAAGACTATGTGATAAATGTCTCCATGATTTAACATTCTTTAGGTGATCCAATTAAAACTTATTCTAGTTTCTTTTAGATATGACATTGAGATTGAGTATGTTATGTTCAATTAAATGCACCTATGTATATAAGGATCTAATATAACACAACATACTAGATTGTCTAGAATAGTATGAGACCTAAATTAAACACTTAAAAATTAATTCAAATAATTACTTTAATATTCAAGACACACAAATAATTATTTGTCAAGAACGAAGCAATGTGAGAGAATGCCATCTACTAACTCTAACACCACTACTTTATCATTCACACTATTCAAAAAGATTAGATATAGTACTAGCACAAATGTGCCACACTAATAGGTTCTTTAAGAGGTGTATCATCCATTTATGTTAACGTGTATGCTCTAGAACCAAAATTTTCATCAGTTTTGTAAGGTCCTAGCCAATTAGGGTTGAACTTTCCCTTTTCAGTCAAGTTCCATTGATGTTACATTGACTCTCACATAACACCAAATCACCTTTATTGAATAATCGAGGGATGTTGTTATCATTATAACTACCTTGCATTCTTTTGGAAAAAGCTTGAAGGTTCTTAAGAGTGTTAATGCACTGTTCATCAAGCATTTCAAGCTGATCCAATCATTGTTCCTTATAAGTATATTCATGAATAAGTCCTTGGAGATAAATCCTTAGTGAAGGAATCTCTAGTTCCAAGGGAATTATTGCCTCAGTTCCATAGACAAGATTATAAGAGGTATTTCTAGTTGATGCTCTAACATTTGTACGATAAGCCCATAATGCATAAATTAGCTGCATGTGCCAATCCTTATTATGATTACTTACCATTTTCTTTAAGATTTGATCATGGGTTCTATTAGTTGATTCAACTTGTCCATAAGATTGCAGGTAGTAGGGTGTTGAGAAGTGATGTTGTATGTTGAACGTTTCTAAAAATTTATTTGCACCCTTATTGTTAAAAGGTGTCCCATTGTCAGAAACTAACATGGAGCGAAGTCCAAAATGAGCAATAATGTATTCAAATATGAAATTCCATATTACATTGGTAGTTGTTGAATGAAGGGGAATTTATTCTACCCATTTTGTAAAATAATCTATCATAGTGATTATGAATGTATGTCTAGTGGAAGAGGGAGGTAAAATCTGTCCAATAATATCTAGGCCCCAGACTGAGAAGGGCCAAATAGGAACTTTTGCACAAAGCTTGGAAGTAGGAGCATGAATTAAATTTCTATGTTCTTGACATTTATGACATTTCTTAAGATATGCAAAGAAATTTTGTTCCATGTTCCTCCAATAGTATCCTATGTGAATTAGCTTTTGAACTAACGATCTTCCTCAAAAATTTCCTCCACAAGCACTTGCATGGGCTTCCTCAAGTGTTATGGGGAATTCAGATTGTTTAAGGAATCTAAGCAATATACCATCAAAGGACCTTCGATACATGTCAGCAAGAATTATATATTTAGATGAATTTTTTGAAGGTGAGCTTGAGTATTCTTATTTTTTAGCTCAAGAAAGGTACCATTTTTAAATAATCAAATATTGGTGTGTACCATTTGCTAGAGCTTTCCATGGTGGTTAATAACACTTCTTCTTCTTTAGATTCTATCGACGATTTCATATTTGTATGCACAATGAATGTGAAATATTTTGAACCTTGGGTCTTGAGAAGATATCAGAGAAGCCACACTCGCCATTGCATCTGCATGCTATTTATCTTTACACGGGATGTTATCAATGGTGAATGAATCAAAACTTTCTAATAAAGTCATTGTGAGATCCTTATATTTTGATAATTTTTCGTAATTTTCTTGATAAATTCCATTTATTTGTTTAATGACTAACTATGAATCGCTAAATATATTAATGTCTCGAGATCCGAGGGTTAAAGCAACACATAATCCAGCAATTAATGCTTCATACTCAACTGTTTTGTTTGTGCATAGGAAGTTTAAGTGATAGGATAGTGGAATAGGCTTACCTACGAACATAACTATTACAACCCCTATGTCGAAGATTTTTCTACACTTAGATCCATCAAAATATAATTCTCATGTATGAGCTTCAATGGTCAACACATTATCGCCAGGGAATGAATCATTATTAGTTAACACGAGGGGAGAGGGAGCATCAACTAACTAGTCGGTTAAATATTGTCGTTTAATTGCTTTTTGTGAAAAAACTTAAGGTCAAACTTAGTCAACAACATAGCCCACTTAGCTAAGCATCCAAATAATTTTTTTTTGCAAAGAGATGTTTCAAAGGATCAAATTTTGTCATCACATGTATTTCAACATTAAGTAAATAATGTCTCAATTTACTAGTAGTGAATACAAGGTCCAAAAATTGTTTCTCTATCCTTTTACATCATGTCTTGTAATCAATCAAAGTTTGGCTAATGTAATAATTAGGATATGTTACTTATCACTTTCATCTTGTTGGGCCAACAATGTTGCAAGAGAATGGGCCGATGCTATTGTGTAAAGGATGAATGGTTTGTCTTGCATATAGTGGGTTGTAAAATAGGTGGAGTAGTGAGATACTCTTTCAAACTCTCAAAGGCATGTTTACAATCTTCTTTCCAATTAAATTCAACCTCTTTTTTGAGGAGATGTGTGAAGGGCAATGTTCGGTCTACTAGTGATGCGAAAAAATGATGGATAGCCTAAATTCTTCCTTGTAAAGTGTGTAATTGAGAAATGTTTCTGGGAGGTGGCATGTTAACTATAGAATCAATTTTTTTAGTGTCTAGTTCAATGCCTCTATGAGATTTGATAAAACCTAAAAAAAAAATTCTATCTACACCAAAGACACACTTTTTTGGATTCAGTCTCATGATGTATTTTTGCATTCACTCAAAAATATTTTGAAAAATATTCACATTGTCTCGTCAAGTTAAATATTTGGCTGGAATGTCATCAACATAGTCTTCCAATATCTTATGTATGTAATTATGAAATATCAATGTCATAGTTTGTTGATATGTTGCGCTTGCATTCTTTAATCCAAAGGGCATCATTACCCAGCAAAATGTTTCCCTAGCTATTGTGTATGTTGTTTTGTATTGATCTCGAGGGTTGATAAAGATTTGATTATATCCAAAAAATCCGTCCATGAATGACAAAAAAGCATGTCTCATAGTTGAATCTACTATCATGTCGATATTAGGAAGGGGGAAGTCATCTTTTAAAGATTCTTTATTCAAATCAGAGAATTTTGTACACATCCTAATATGATTATCTGGTTTCGCGACTACAAAAATGTTTGAGATCCAAGGAGAATAATAAATAGGTCAGATAAACCTGAAATCAAATATTTTTTTAATCTCAGCCTTAAATAGCAAGGCTATCTTAGGATTCATCTTTTGTATCTTTTGTCTATCAGGTTTGGCATTTTTGGCAAGGACTATATTGTGTGTACAATTTTAGAATCAATTCCTGGTATATCCAAGTAAGTCCAAGAAAAAATTTCAGGAAATTCATGAAGTAAATTTGCATGATCTTCTTGTTCATTTTCATCAAGGCACTTTCCTAGATCTTAATTACTTTCTCCTTATTGTTAATGTCCATCGGTATGTCAATTGTATCTCCTAAAGGAAGTGCACTTTGTTTTAGAAATTAAGGGTTGTATTCTTCATTGTTCATGTCAATCTCATTACTTTCCTTTTCTCCATCTTTTTTCTTGGCACTAATCATAGCACATGTAAGGGTATAAGCAGGATCATGATGGGCCAAAAAGTGGTGATATGTAAGTGATATGATGGCCCATGCGGTTGACGACCTTTTTTTTACCCAAAATTGATGAAACGAAAAGGGTTTTTAAAGGTGATCCTCTACTTTCAACCAATATAAATTATGGTTTACTTTGAATTTAATAAATAATTATTATTCATTTTCTATTTGAATTACGACTAAAGTCCTAATTGATAGGTTGATTGAAAAATATCTATAGCTTTCAAATGGTATCACATTTTTTGAATCTGAAACATGTGTCACATTTTATGCTTCACATACTATAGGATTAAAAAAAATAAAAAATTCATGAATTTTTGATGAAGTTAAGGTGGTCAGACATACAAGTTTTTATATTTTTTAAAAGTTGTAATAAAAAAATCATAATTAATTGTTTACTTGGAAAAAAATTACAAAAAAATATGCATCACATCGAAACATGAGTCCTCTACTTATATATAGAATCTTATTAAAACATATTATCATTTTAGTGTGGTTAGGGTGGTCAGACACACACCTACTTCTTATTTTTTCCCTAAAATTTAAGTACTACTGCATTGAAATTTCAAATTTTCACCAATTTTTTTTTTTAAAATAAACCTAGTAGTTTAGAAACTACATTCAATTTGCTATAGATTCTATTCTTACATATTTTTGAAATAATATATATAAATTTTTCAAATTTTTACGTCAAGTTGCCTAACTCTAATTTTTTAAAATTTCATCGCCACTTAAAGGCCTATTTTTTCCATGATGATCCTACACATACCTGTAACCTATTTGTTTTTAGGAGTAGATGGTTTGTCATAAAATCCTAGCATTTCTTTTAGGGCTTCATCATCTTCAAATAATTCCAATGATGCTTCACAAGTTGTGTCAATCAATTTTAGATGTTTTAAGGTGAGATTTATTTTAGGTTTACACATGATAGTGTTGATATTTAATGAAGGTCTTTTAGCTGCTTGTGTTATCTTAGAAGGACAATATCCTAAACCAATTTTCACTTCTTGTGTGCTAGGATCTATAGTAACACAGATTCCTTGTTCTTTATTTCCACACCCTTTCCCATTATAACCAAGTTGTTTCATGAACTCATAGCTTTTTCCATAAAGTCTCTCCATTTCTTTCAGGTTTAGTAGTTGTTGATAGTCTATCTCATCAAAAAAATTTATATAGATTGTGTCATCTTCTAGAGTAGATGAGGTATATTCTTGTGAGTTTTCTTCTACAGTCTATGTTGAAATCACCATAGGTTTCTTTAGTTTTTCAGCTTCTTTTGTTGTTATCATGTATTCTCCCATAAATGAAGGTGTGAAGTCTAAGGAACACCAATCACCTTCTAACAAATTTTTCACTTTTTCCATCTCATTTTTCTTTTCTTTCAATGGCTCTATCTTCGAAGTTTGAATGAGTGTGTTTAGAGGATCTATATTTCCCTTTTCAACTTGTAAATAAATTTCATGCTTGGGGTCTCTTTCAACTTGGTACACTTTGTTGTTATAAACATACTTCATGATACGATGAAGATTCGAAGGCACCACATGCATCTCATGAATCCAAGGTCTTCCGAAAAGGTGGTTGTATGAAAGCTCATGAGGCGTGACATGAATAGGAGTTTGTAAGGTGGCCTTTCCAGCTGTAATAGGTAAAGCTATCACACCAAGTGGTTGTTTTCCTACATTATCAAATCCTTGAATCGACAAGGAATCATGTTGAATTCTTGATTTACCCATGCCTAGTCTATCTAGAAGGTTCACACTACACATATTAAGAGTAGATCCATTATCAACAAGGATTATTTTTATCCTTGTCCTATTATAGACAACTACTATCATAAAGGCATCTTTTCTCTTTCTCATATCCAAGGGTGGTAGCTCATGTTGTTGAAAGGTAATGTCTATATTAACCACATTCATTCCTTGAACTAAAGCTGTTACATAACTTTCATTTTTATTAGAAGCAAGCAAAAGTTGTTGCAAGGATGTTTGGAGCATAGTGGGATAGGTAGGTGAATTTTGAATTAGATACCATAGGGATATTTTTGTGAGAGTATTCTTAAGTTTCTCAACAAGATCATACTCCTTTCCACTATTTGAAGGAAAATAAGGGGCACTAGGCCAGATAGAGTTAGGTAAAGGTAAAAATATTAAGGTTGATTGTCTTGGTTGTGGATTGTTCCTAGTGTTATATGTATGAGCAACAAAATTGTAACTTTATTTTTGTGAAACATTATTCCTAGGTGGTTCAAGAGTGAAAATGGGTTTGTTTTGAGTTTCAAGTTTGTGTTAAGGTGGGTAAAGGATAAGTTGAGGTTGAATCAGGTTAACTTCTCTTGGTTTTGGTTTATTGTGACAAGCCTTAGTGGATGGACCTTGTGAGATGAAATAATCAAGGGCTTCATCTAACATGTCAAAGTCATTGCTACTAAAAGGATTGAGGGTTAGGTTAACTTGGAGAAAGAGATTTGACATATTCAAATAACTATGCTTTCTACAGGTGGTTCATTAGTTTTTAGGTGTTTTTGGTTTTTGATTTCTAATGAATGTCAAATATCATCTAATCTAATTGAACTATGAACTAATGCTGAAAATGAAAAGTACACTAATCTAATTTTATCAATGAATGTAAACTAAGCTATATCTAATGAAATAAATGTAACAAAAACTCTACAAACTAAAACAGATAACTAACAACATTAAACAAAAACACAAAAATAAAGGATTTAATACTCGAAAATGTAGTTTAAAATCTGAAACGGGTCTAAATCGTCCAGAGGGGCATATGAGTTCTAAATAGGGTTTTTCAAAGGTTTAAATGTTGAATAACAGTCACCACAGAATACCTAGAAATCAGGAAAAACCACCTATACTGGGATTAAATCACCTAGAGGGGTGTATGAGTCCTAGTTTAGGATTTTTGCAAAGATTTCCGAAAATTCTAAGTGAAAGTTATGCTTTTTGGTTTGTATGATGTATAGGCTAAGTGAAAATATATATTTCAAGTCAATTTCAGTGATGCAAGAGACAAAAAAAATGCAACCTATATGCACTTTCACTAATGCAAGATTTAGAAACCCTATCTATGCCAATTAACTAATGTAAAACCTAATGCAAAGTCAATGTAAGCTAGATCTAGGACTATGATGCACTCAAAATATGAAAAGATGTGTTCAGGTCATGTTCACCAAAATGTAATGATGAAAATAGGGTGCTCCAAATTTTAAGAGATGAAGCACAATGAGGGGTTCCTATTTTTCTATTATTACATTCAAGGAAACCCTAGAGATCTTAATCTAAAGATAAAAGGGGAGAAATAGATCTGCTAAAGGGTGTCCTAGGGTATGATTAGAGGCTAGAAAGGGGTTCACCACAAATCTATGGTTTTGAAAGACAAGTAATATGCAAGACCTAATTATGAACCTTAATGATATGCACAACTTGAATAAAAAGCCTAAAAATGACTATAAATAAAAATAAAAGGTTGAGAAACCAGAAATGTGCACTTGGAAATCTGTAGAGACATGAAACAAGATCTAAAATTTTAAAAAAGATAGATTTAGGGCACACTAGGACTCATACTCCACTTCTGGTGTATTATTCCTAGTCTAGGGTTTTTGTATTGGAACAAGAATCTGGTAGTGTAGAACCAGAATCTTTAGAAATCTAGAAATCTTCTTGTAGTGGGATTCGTATGCCACTTTTGGTGTATCAATCTCATTCTAATTTTTTAGAAAGTAAAAGTCTAGATATGCTCCTTAATCCTTCCTCTTCCTTCCCGACCTGATTTTTGGATTTGAACTTGTAAACAGACCTACAAAATAGAACGTAGTGTTGGTTTTTTTTGCCTTGGTCAAATACCTAGTTCAATAATTAAACCTTAATGAGAACAATGGATCTCAAATGGAAATGTGAACATAAACCCTAGCCTTAAGTGTATTTAAGATTAGGAAATATGAAATGCAATGCAACCATATTCTATTATGCTAGAACAAGATTCATGAATGAAACATGAAGATGAATGACTCACTTTGAGAGATCCCTAATCACCCAAATGAGCCCTAATAATGCATGTACCTTCCTCAGTCTATATTTAGAATTATAGTGGAGGATGGAATCACTTAGGAAACAATCATTAGGCTTGGCTTGATGGCTAGTTGCATCTCCTCAACCTAGAATCCATCATGATTCACCATAGGCAACCATAATCAATTCTTGAAAATGCTAGATCTTGAATGAAAGTGAGCTTGAAGACCTACAAAAGCACAATAATGCTACTCCATGACTTCAACTTTTCTTGCTACTTGCTCTTTAATGCTCTTGTGAAAGGATGCTTGAATGCTTGTGAATTCTTAGATCTTGAAATTTCTCTTCTAGATTGAAAATAATGACTTAGAATCTTGTCTATATAGGCATTACACCTAATTTACTGTTATTTAGATCTCAAAAGTTGACATCAACCAAAAATTTGAATTAAAAACTTGAATTTCCTATTCAAACCCTAAAAATGGGCCAAATGGGACTCATATGTCACTTTTGGCATATGGGTCCCACCTAGGGGGACTCATACGCCCAAGGTGGCGTATGAGTCCCACCTTAGCTTTTTAGGATGGGTTGTTTGAAATATTAATGCTTTTGATGATTTTCTCAAGATTTTAGTTGAAATAAGCCTTGAGATCCAAAATAAAGGAATGGTGATTTAAAGGGTATTTAATGCAACAATACTAAAATAGGTCTATATTAGATGAGAAATTGTACCATCTCGAAGAAGGGATTACAATTTATGTCATTACATGAGGCAAGATGAATGATGTGTGATGTCTCTTAAGTATGCTCAAGTGTCTCCATGTTAATGTTGAAAGTTTTCACACTCCGAATAGGCGTTCTAGGCCACACTACAAATGATGTCAATCTAGAATCTCCTAGAAAGGATTATAGAACACAATCCAAAGACAATGAAGCCTCCTCCAACTGATACCAAAAATAATCCACACTCGTGTGAAACTCCAAGGAATGATCATTTAGAGAATGAACAAGAGGGTCAAAGTGTTCCCTCACAACAATTGAAGAAGGATTATCTTCATCAAAGAGAAGATGTACGCAATCAATGGTGTCTCCCAAGTTTGAAATATTAGACTAAAATAAACTAGGAATGTGACATGTATATCAAGTACTCATCCCAAGTAGATGTAGTTGGAAGAAAATGAATGACCAGCTACACCAAATCACAAGGAGCCAGAACTGTGGTAACACAAGCAACATTAGAAGTGTAGACATGCAAAATTGACAGCATGCATTCCTCATATTTAATTAAATCATATTCACACATCAATTAAATAAATCAAGTTTATTTGATTAATATCCTAAGGTTATCTCCTTAATTAAATAAATCAAATTATTTAATTAATCTCCTAAAGTTCCTCCATTTAATTAAATAAATCCAAATGTTTAATTAAATCTCTAAATGTTCTTTATCTTCTCATTCAATTTAAATAAATCCAAATATTTAAGTTGAATGTCACAATAACCTAACATCAACTTAATTAATCAAATCCTTGATTAATGCTAACTCTAATCCATGTCCCATCCTCTAGCTTTTCCCACTTGCACAATAAATCATTTATTAAAACTCCATTTTCGTCACAAAAAATATTCCCAAGGAATATGCCCTCATTAACTCCATTTGTTTGACTTTTTTGTCCAAACAAATTTCCCCCCCAAAACTCTCAACCATATGCATTTAATGTTATTTTCAAATTTTAAACTCACCTAATAAGCATTTAGCTGCACAAAGACCAAAATGTGCTCACCCTTCATCCTCTCACATCTTGATAAGTGGAATGAATCTATTGGTTGAGGATTAGTCCCACATTCCTCCAATTTGCTTCTTCTTCTCTCAATATCACCTATAAATTCAAGGTATTCTTCCTTCATTTTCATCTACAACTGGAGCAATCTTACTATAGGCATTTGAATTCATCTTGCACCTTTTTGTTGATCATTATCTAATCTTATCTAGGATTGGGAAAGGTATCCTTTACATATCAAGGGTATACCAATCCACTATGGAATAGGTATCAATGTGTTTCTCTAATGCTTTCATTTAGCTGTTTTAGTTGGTAGATTTGTTAGCATTATTAACCATGTTCAAATATTTCATAGGAGCATGTTGTTTGTTACATTTGATTTGGCATATAGGATAATATGTGTCAAAGTTTTATGTGTAGAGTATGAGCTTACATATGGCGCTAGAAGGAGGGATGAAGATTTTGGTGTTAGAGTTTAGATTTAATTTTTTTTTATGATTAATATGATAGTTTGAACATTGGATTTCATTTGCTGAAAATTTCCTCAAAACGAACATTTTTTTTTTGTGTTTATGAATTTTTGAATACATTTCTAAGCAATAGATCTTGTAAAAATGTGTTATTTTGGAACATATCGTTGCTATCTTGATTTTGTTTCAGTTTTGTTTGTTGAGTACATTGTATGGTTATTTCATTGCCTTCATTTCTGTCAAAGCTCTAAGTTTCTTGAGGTGTCCTGTCAAACAATCTAAGTACATTCGATTGATTTTATGATTACTCACGACTCTTTATGAATTCAACGGTTCCTCCTTTAGTCGCTGGTGGAGTAGCTTCCCTTGAATTCTTGCATCACTCACAACCTATCTTCATTTATTCAATATTTTGTTACCAGTATATTGTGTCTTATTTAGATAGCCATATTTTGAGAATTCGTATTAAGATATGTGAGTTTCATTAATATCTATTTCCAACCCATCATTTGTTTACATCAAAACAGAGGTGCTCATTGTGGTGACTACCTAGCATGGAGAGTCCCAAATGCTCTGATGGGTAGCCGTATTTATAACATCAACGTAGTGGTAATCTAGGGCGGTTCTGTTATCAATAATTATGCCACCATTACCATTGGCCCCTATATTTAAAGTTTCACCAAGAAAATTTAGGGGTTTTCATTCCTACCATGATTCTAGTGGATGGAATTTAATAAAAAAGAAATAGTCATGTTATGCATTAAGTACATATTCTGCACACAACCTCAAGGGAAATACTGGTAGAGAATGAATGCCACAATTCTGCTTCCATATCCGTTGTCGACAATTCGCCAACAAAATAGTTATGTTTTCTTCATACGTGCATGTTTATCCATATTTTATTCTTTATGGTATACTATTATTCGAATAAGACAATATCCTAACGTTGCAGTGAATGTGCTCAACTAAAAGGTTAGAAATGGTTTTCATTGTTAATACATTGTCATTGGTTGTGACTGGTATTGATGGAATAGAATTTTTGTTGGGTGTGTTGAGAGCAACTAATACTTGCTACTTTTGAGTTCGAACAACGCTTCCAAAACCACCTTGACATGATACACTATTGAGCACTATCGATAAAACTAGGAGTTTTAGAGCCATTAATTCTAGAACCCACATAGCCTTTGCATTGTTGAATGATAGTAATTCTAGCAAGAACAATTTTTAGCTTAAGATTGCTTGATGCTTGGATGATAGTCATGTAGCTAGTTGCCTATTTATATTTTGATCTACATGAAAATGGTTGGATGGTTCCGCTAAATTCAAATCTTTGTGGCATGATTTTCTGGTGGCGCTACAAATCATTTCTTATTTACTATCTGAAGAGGATCTCAAAGCAGTTTTCACACATTATGTGTTTCTTTTGTAGTGTACCGCTTTTTTGAAGCAAGCTTTGTTGATATGTTTGGTAGCTTTGTCATACTGAATTTGCATCTTTTTTTTTGGGAGTCACTATACAATCTCTTAGCCGTGCCATTATAATACAATAAGTTTTCTATGAAAGCCTACATTAAATGTCTTAGTTGTGCCATTGGAATATAGTGAGAACATATATAATGATGGGCACATAGTTGGTAGACTTCTTTTGGAATTAAAAGAAAATATTCAATTTATTGATTGTGATGAGCTTCTCACCAGATTCCATGCCTACCATAAATGTTACAACATCAAATAAATGCTAGCAGATAGGAAGAAGAGTGAGTAAAGATATTCAATGTAGGCCCTACAAAAATTTTATAATACACAAGGTGAGGACAACACATTAATCAAATTTGGAGGGGTCTTGTCTCCATAGCTATCAGAACAAGATTCATACCCACTTAGGCCCACTTGAAAATATTTTGATCCATGTAGAGATTCCATTTGCATTTGATAATCTAAGGTTACTATTTATTGTTTTGAGTTTATAGGAAGCAAATCACGTGAAACACTATGGCACCCATATCAAGTTTTGATACTTAAAATAAATGATATGCACCATCTAATATTTCTTTGTCTGTTGTGCAAAGAAAGTGTTAAATAAATATGCACCATAAAGTCTATATTTGTTGTTGAAAATGGCATTTGAAAGAAAAATTGATTTTTTTTTATCACTCATATTTGAAATCTATTTTCTTTGGAGAATGCCTTTGAATCAGGAAGATAAGATGGGATTGATTGAGTAAAGTCATAGATATTGCATTAAATACCAAGACAATTATGTCTTGAAGTCACACATTAATGGTTTTGCAGGAATCTTTGTTGCTTGACATTGTTCATTTATGACATTTTGTAGGCTTAAGTGGATGGGAATTAAAATCTTTATTTGTTTGCATTAAATCACTGCAAATCTTTACTTGGCTACTTTAAATTGTCTGATTTTGGATTGCTAATGTGGATTGCATTGATCATTGGTATATGACTAAATATTTCAAACTAAAGGTTTTGATGTTGTGAGAAGTTTGTGGAAAATAGGGTTCTTATTAATGCGTCATTTATTAGTCCAAAATCATTAGTCTTTTCATTTGAAATCATTCTATTGGTTGAAACTAATTAAATAACTTGATCTTCACATTATTGTCTTTTTGTAATAAGAAGGAGGGATTTCATTTGCAACATTAGAACATAAGAAGCAATCTCTGGAGAATCTTGGACTTAAGTGAAAGGAAGAAAATTGAAATTGGGCATTGAAAATTGAAATCAAGACTTGAAATGAAAAAGCATTTTTAAATGCTTGTTGTCATGATCTAGAGCTTCCACTTTATGCTCTCATTTTATGTTTTAAACCAACTCACCTTTCCTTTTGGGGCTTTAAAACGAACTCAATTTTGCCTTTGGAAGTTAAGATGAACATGTGCTTTTGTATCGTGTAATATTTTTTACAAAGTAATTTCATTTAAAAAAGCATATGCACCTCTCTCGCCCTTCATGGCGATCTTGAGAATCAAAAGTCTTTTTGGTGACATTAAGTTGCATAAAATATTGCATCCACATTTCAATTTGGGTACCTAAAATTTGAACAAAACATGTGAGTGTGAAGAAAATACATTGTGTGTGCTCCTGCCTAAATGCGTTAGGTGGTAAAACTACAAATGAACTCCTTCGCTATTATCCACTTTTAGAGAGTCTGCCTTGGTGGGAAAAAGTACTCACCCCAAGGGAATGACTCAAACTAGTAACGAGCTAAATGCCAAGCTATTCCCAAATGGTATACAGATTTGAATTGTGAGGAAAGTTCATCATTATAGGAGCTCCTACGGACAAGTAGGTGATACCATTTATATGGGTTGATCTTGCCTCTCATGTGGCCTTCTGAATGGGTACCCTGATTATGAACCAATTTGTGTACATTCCAAAATCCTTATCTATTTGTTGGTGCAAAAGGTCATGTCCTTTGAAGCCGCCCCACATATACATGCGATTCTTTTGTAGAGATGAAAAGTATGCCATGGGAGATTCATGGGTACTAATGCTTGGCTGACCCGAGAAGCGAGTGTGTTGTAAGGGGGAGCCTATGTGGTCAAGCGTCTAATCATCCACACTGAATATGCATAGTTGGATTTATCCAAGTGGGAACCCAACAAATATTGTCTTTTCATCCTAGTATTGTATATTTTCTTGGAATCAAAAACACATTGCTTTAATTGAAAACATTTGAAAACAAACATTCACAAGATCTTCAAAATTTAAAACCCTTTAAGGAAGCAAATACCTTTGACGAATTCAAGTTCTCTTCCTTTCCATAAGGATTTCATCCTTAGAGGCATCTAATTACTTGGGTTTTGTCATTATTTGTTTTCACTAAAGTCAACAATAGGAAACTTTTGCCTTAGTTTCCTTGATTTTCCACATAATGGAATTTGTGGGATGAGAAGAAATTAGGACATTAGACCTCTAGTTTGAAACTGTAATCAAATAATTGTTTGTGGTAAAAATAACTCATTAAGAAAAGTTAAGAGGCAATTGAACTCCACACATGTGTTATTTCAAATTATTTCTTACAAAATCAAAATCTGGAAACCCAAGTTCAAAATTCTTAGTCCAAAAGCTCGTGAGGAGTGTCTTGAAAGACTTCTTGAAGTTAGAGAAAGATTGGTTTACAAATTCTACAAGAAATCTCCAAGAAACAACCCTAACTTTTATGATTTTTATTATCAACAAAATCCAACTCTTTTTCAAAGGTTTGCTTCATTCACATAGGGAGTATCGAGTGTGTTCTTCAAAACTGAGGTCTTGTAAGAAGGAGTTTTATCTAAGCCAAGTCTAGGATCAAAATCAATCATTTTAATCCATCCCTCAGCCATCAAAATAAAAATTCATCTCACCGACAAACTCTTGGAAACTTTGAAAACATCATTTATGCTAAACTTCTAGGAAAAATCAAAATCATCTTGTTTGACTTAACACACTTAGTCAAATTATCCTTGTGAACGACTTTACCTCTTGATAAAATCCAACATCTTGGGGTCTAGGAGTTCATTATCCAAAATCACTTTGTTTGACTTAACACACTTAGTCAAATTATCCTCTTGTGAACAAGTTCATTCTAGGCCAACACACTCTCCTAGAATTTACAAGTTCATTATCCAAATCAATCAATCAAAATCCAATCAAATCAAGTCCTAAATTTTAGCCTCTCCTTAGAGTTTCTCATGAGTTTCATTCATCTGCATCATCCATCTTTTGTTTATCTCATGATCCCCATCATCATCTTGATCCTTAATTCATCCTAGTTCTTCTCTTTTTGTGCGTAAATATTAGATCAATCGATCTCTAGATTTTATGGTGCAAACAAGATCACAACACAAGAAGAATATGAATCAAAACAAAAAACATCTACTTCGAGTGATCTAAGTCAAACTAAAACAACATTCAACCCTATGATATCCATTGACCTCCTAATCAATCCTCCTCAAATACCTCAAAATCCTCAAGAGGAAGGTCAAGTAGAGGACATCACTAACAACGTCTTAGGGATGACATGAGAGGAAATCCTTGAGATGGTGTGAAATCTAAAAAATTATCGAATTTTCAATGCTATGATGAGGTTATATCCCTCCCAATACATACTTGAGTTGGTGAATGAAGGGGCTAAACTCCCTTCTGACTACGACGTAAGCACTATTGTGGAAAAACCTCTTGGGATCATGCCCTCAACATCATCCATGCTTCCATTCAAAAGCATCACTCAAGACATCCCATAAATCATATCATCTATCACTTCAACCCTGCCAATTGTTAACAAGGGAAGCACCAAGCTTCACGAAATTCAAACATATCGCCTTGTGAGGAAAAAAGAGTTGGATACAAGCACTATACTGGATCAATCCACCCCGATAAATCCATTACACCCATACATTTTTCTTACATTCCATGATTCCACCAATCCAACCTCTTATCATGCAACACCAATTTATCCTTTGGACACGCAAACCTCTCTCCCTACCTCATAAGGAGAAGGTGATTTGTTTGGATCAAGGGGAGTCTTTGATCCCTCATCCTAACTTCAAGGGAATGCACCACCTATCTTTCTACCATTTCCAACTCTACCACTTACATCTATATCACCCCTTGGGTTGGGTCTTCCCCCCTTACCCGCATTCAATCAACCAAATCAAATCATCACTCCCGTCACTGCCATCACATCAAATCCTCTTGTTGTGCCATCGATATCACAACAATAGATGGCGAAAATCCAAGCAACCTCAATGGTCAATGCATCCACCATTCCTCAAGTGTCTCAAGGACCAAGCACCTCAATCACACTATCCACAACTCAAACCCCGATCATCAACATGACCATTCCGCTCATCACAACAATCCACACCCTTCCTAATCCACTGCCACCACCACCAAAGTATAACATGGAAAATTCATTCACCATCGCATTACAAGCTACTCGACAAGCTTCCCAATAAAAAGTGCTCCAAAACCAACAAGCTACACAACTAGTTTCTTAGCAAGAACAAGCACAACTAGCATCACAGCAAACACAACATGCACAACAGGCTGCTCAAGACCAAGCTTTATTATAGCAATAACAAGCTTCCCAAGCTGCTCAATTTGCACAAGCCACCCAAGCTATGCAAGCAACTCAAGCCACACAAGCCACCCAAGTTGCACAAGAAGCTAAAGCCGCTCAAAATGCACAAGCCACACAAGCCACACAAGCTTCTCAAATCGCACAAGCAATTCAACAAGCACATGCTCAAGACCAAACCCAATATCAAGCCCAACAAGTGCAAGTGCAAGCACAATTGCAAATAGCCCAAAAAGAAGCATATCAACAAGCCTTGCACAATTATCAAATACAACAAGAATCAACTCAACAATAAGCCCAACAACAAGCTTTGTTGGAACAACAACAACACGACCAACAACAAGCATTGTTGGCATAGTAGCGACATGACCAATAACAAGTATTGTTGGCTTAACAATAAACAAAGGCATTACTCACTCAACAAAGCTTGCAAGAAACTCCCATCAACATCCCACTCGTCAGTCCAACACCTCAAAACATGTTCACCCCACCTCCTGATCTACAAGATGATGTGACAACACAAATTAGACTGCTCTCGCAGCAAGTGCTTGATCTTCAATCAAGAAAAACAACAAGGACACTTAGCAATTTATGTCCTTATCCTTTCGATAGGAGCCTTGCAATGGTACCATTCCCAAAGGGATTTGAAATCCCCAAATTTGACAAATATTACGGATTGGGAAACCCTTAAGATCACATCAGGGAATTCCAAGTACATTGCATGGAAGTCGCATACAACGATACATATCTAATGTGACTATTTCCTTGGAGCCTAGTCGGTGCTTCCATGGAGTGGTTCTCTCATCTGCCTACTAGCATCAAAACATTCCAAGAAATCAAAGATGCATTCCTCTAGAATTATGCATTCAACATTACCGTAGATGTTAGTCTAGAGGAATTATCGACACTCAAACAAGGAAAGGGGCAGTCATTCACCTCCTTCCTACAATGATGGCAATCCAAGGCCAATCGAAGAAAATGGGCCATGCTAGAGCAACAAGAGGTATGCACTATAATTGCTAATTTGGACAAGACCTTGGCATTTTATCTAAAAATGCAATGCATCACCACATATGACCAATTGATCTCCAAGGCATTCAACATCGAAAGATCCCTTATTACACAAGGGGGCATGCCTACATATCCTGAACGTCAAGATAGTCGCCCATCCACCAGTTATAATGATAAACCTTGCACATGGGAAAAAAATAGGAATGTCACCAATGATGGAGTGGTCTATGCTAAGGTCATCATCAGTGGTCCAAAGTAGAATATCCAAACACATCATCAACTATAGAACAATAATCGCAATAGTGTACAAGAAAATGTGGGAACCCAACAACCACCCCAGAATCATGTCAACAATCTCAATAATCAAGAAGGACCACCTTCACAGAAAAAATATCACCCAAAAGGAAATTCATAGCACTTGGTGAATACATCGAATCCATCATGAAGAAGTTGGTTAATGAGAACCTCATCAAAGTCCCCACCTATGATAATTACCAAGAGCTCTAGGTGAAACCACCCTGGTATAATGAAAATTTTCTTTGCGATTATCATAAGCTCAAGGGACATATAACCGCCAACTACATGAAACTGAAAAATATCATCCAAGATCTCATTGATGATAAAATCATAAATGTTGAGCAACCAGTTGGCAATCAAGATCTAAAAATATACACAAATCCAATGTTGGACCATAACCAAGGCAACAATAAAGTTAAGAAAAAATATGGCAAAGTGAACCATGTGTACAAAGGAGTTGTCGCATGCCTTGATGAATGGATCATTGTTGTCAGTATCAAGGGAACCAATGTTGATTATGGAGTCACCACACATAGTGGAAAGGTCACCATTGTCGAGGCATCACAGCCATCTAAGACCCCCACCTCAAATCAGAAATCTGTTCCTAATGGTTACAATGTCCTTGACCAAATGAAAATAACCCCTTCTTAGATCTCCATCATGGAGTTACTGAAAATTTTTGCCACCCACAAGAAAATCCTTGATGAAGCATTGGCTTCATCCACTATCTCCACTAACCTTGATACAAAGAAATTCCAAGCTATGGTCGGTAACATTATCACTCCAAATCTCCTCACCTTCTCTGATCAGTACTTCCCCGCCCAATCATCTCATAACTGTGCATTACACCTCGAAGTCTTGGTTCAAAAAAATAAGATTAAAAGGGTCTTGGTGGATGGAGGTGTAGGCCTCAACATTTACTCACCAAAGCTTATAAATAATCTGGGAATCTCTAAAGATTCCATTGAAAAAGGTAAAGGTATCACCATCAAGGCTTATGACAATCAAGAAAGAGTGTCATAGGGCATTATTCAACTCCCTATTCAAGTAGGGCCAACTATTATGGAAACTACCTGTTAGGTTCTTGATCTTGACCTGCCTTACAAAATCCTCCTAAGGTGCCCATGGATCCATGGGATGCAAGCAATTACATCTAATTTCCACCAATGCATCAAAATCTAATACAAAAATGAAGAGGTCACAATCCATGGTGATCCTGAGCCTTTTGCCTATTGTAAGAACTTGGAAGCCAAGTACTATAAAGTCCCCCAAGTCCCAAAGAATGATGAAGGCCCCTCAACCCCATATATCGACCCATCCAGCATCGCCTCCACCTCTAGGATAAAGACACCCACCATCCCCGACATATCTGACATCAAGCTCATAATCCAAGACAATGGGTGTGGAGAATACAGAATGAAGAAAGGAGCCTTTGTAGTCAGGGAGTTACCTCAATCCCCCAGATCCCATGGGCAATCACAACCCACCAATATAATAGCTCAAACCTTCAGAGTGAACCCCTCTTGATTCAAGAGTTGGGGAGATCTAGGCCGAGAAGTGGTGGATGAGAGAGATGTATCCAGTCTCCTCTATCAAGATGATAGACCCGCACCAACCCTCCCTATGGAAAATGCCAATAGAGGACTTCAAATGATGTTTGGTATGGGCTACAATAGAAATGAAAGTCTTGGAAGGAACATCAATGGGTGATTGGAGCCCATCATTGTTGAGAAATGAATGAAAAATCTTGGCCTTGGATGTACCCCTTCGAGTGTAACCATACATGGCCGAAGTCCAGTAGTTAGGACTCCCCCTTAGTTATCAGTAGCCGCCCTCTAGTTACCTATGTCCAAAGGTCAAGTCATAGATAATTTCACCTTTGACATCACCGATGTGTGTAGTAGTGATGATGAGGATACAATAAATGGCTTACCCATGCTTTTTGAAGACTCCTCCCTACTCATGATTAGCACCCTATCTTTTGAGTCGGACCACCAAACCCACAAGATAAATCTAGTCTACCCCAACTCATTGATTATGACCAACAAGGACCACCAATTCTAGACATGTTCAAAAACGATGAGGCGCTCTTGGAATTCATGGGATTATAGGATACAATACCATGTGGAGATCATAATGCTAGATTTCACATCACACTGGACATGCATGCCTATTATGGGGAGACGATTGAACCTTTCGGTCGCAAAAGTGAGAAATTGAGAATAATCTCAAGGTCATTGAGTGAAAACCACACTGTGGCATTCTCTAACCATAAAATAGTAAAAATAAAGGATGCATCCAATGGTGAAAACCTCTTTGAGGCACCAGAGGATGAAGGATTCAATCTTCCCCTCGCTACACTTCATCAAGAAAAATCAGTGGTCCTAGTAGAACAGTGTAACCCCGTCAATCTGGGAACAAAAGCAACGCCACACATCACGTTCTATGCTGAATCACTTCTCACAGAAGAACAAGAAATATTAACTGCATTTCTTAGAGAAAGAAAGGTAAATTTTGCATAGACTTATGATGACATGCCTGGGCTTGATCCAGAGATAGTAGTTCATCACTTGGCAGTATATCCTGGAGCAAAACCTGTGAGACAAAAGCTCAGAAAGATGCATCCTCAAATAGCCTTGCTAGTCAAAATGGAATTGTAGAAACTCCTAGATGTAGGTTTCATACATCTGATTGATTATCTAGAGTGGGCATCCAACCTAGTACCTATTTCAAAACCAACTAGGGGCATCCACATTTGCACCGATTTCAGAGACTTAAACAAAGCGTGTCCTAAGAATGATTTTACACTACCAAAAATTTACATTTTAGTGGATATGACAGTCAGACACGAGATGTTGTCATTAATGGATAGGTTTTTAGGATATAACCAAATCATGATTGTAAAGGAGGATCAACACAAGATAATGCTCACATGTCCATGGGGAACCTACTACTAGAATATGATGTTGTTTGGACTCAAGAATGCAGGAGAAACTTATCAAAGAGCCATGCCATTGATATTTTATGACATGATCCATAAGACTATGGAGGATTATGTGGATGAAATATTAGATAAATCAAGGAAAAGACGAGACCACATAGTAGCTCTGAGTTCCATTTTTGATAGTTATGAAAAATACAAGGTTAGACTCAACCCAAAAAAGTGTATCTTCAGAGTGCAACCATGCAAGCTCCTGGTGTATATCATGTCAATGAGAAGAATTGAAGTAGATCCCACAAAATTCAAGGTGATCATCAAAATGGAAGCATCCAGGACACTAAAACAACTAAGGGGTCTACAAGGAAGTCTTCAGTCTATCCGCAGATTCATAGCACAGTTGGAAGATAAAAAAATCCCATATTCTCATCTACTTCACAAGGGGATAACATATAATTGGGATGGAAAATGCGACCAGGAATTCAAAAAAATCAAGGAATACCTACTTAGACCACCAGCTCTGAAGCCACCAATCCCAGGAAAACCATTGATTCTATACATATCAACAACAACAACAAATCTCAGTGATCTCTTAGCTCAAAATGATGAAAACGTAAGGGAGAGAGAAATATATTACATTGGCAGAGCCATGGTAGGACATGAGATAAACTACACACCTATTGAAAAATCTTGTCTAGCTATCATATTTGCAGCTCAAAAGTTCAGACACTACATGTTGGCTCATCAGATCAAGCTAATCTCAAAAATAGATCCACTCAAGTACCTACTCTCCAAAGCCACTCTCATAGGATGAACAACCAAGTGGGTCATGATATTGATAGAACATGATATTGAATATGTAGAGCGCAAGGCCATCAAGGGGTAAGCAATTGCAGATCAATTAGTGGAGGCAACTATATATGCAAAAAATCCACTTATCTCAAAGTTTCCTAATGAATCAATTTTCAACCTTAGTGTAGCAGACCACTGGAAAATACACTTTGATGGATCTCACACACAACATGGGTCGGGCGATGGAGTCTTCTTCATAATGCCACAAGGTGATTGTATACCCAAATCTTATAAGTTGTCATTTTCCTACACAAACAACATCACCAAATATGAGGCTCTCATTATAGGATTAAGATTGCTACGGAATGGTAGATCATGGCACTCAAGGTCTATGGATAGTCATAGCTTATCATCAACCAAGTCAATGGGGAATACCAAACAAAGGATGAAAAGATGAAACCATAAAAGAAACTAGTAGAGAGCCTCAAAGAATCCTTTATTGATATTACATTTGAACAGGTACCTAAAGCAAACAACAAAGTAGAAGACACAATGGCAACAATTGGATCACTCTTGGAAATCCCGTGCAATGTCCCAAAATAGGAATTCCTTGTAGAGAAGCTTCTCGTACCAACATTCAAGGTACGAGAGTCTGAATTCATGTGTGAACTCATTTGGTCTTGGTGATCCCTAGTACCATGACATCTATACCTACCTAAGAATAGGAGTCTTGCCTACTGATATAACCCCGAACCTTAAACGAGATTTTATCAAAAATTCTTCACATTTCGTCATCCTACGAGAAACCCTCTACCATAGGAGAATCGAAGGGACCCTATTACATTGCCTAAATTCTGAGGAAGTTGACTGCTCTAACCAAGGTTCACAATGAAATTTGTGGTTCACACTTGAGTGGTATAAATTTGGCTAAGAAACTATTGAGGACATGATACTATTGGCCCACGATGGAAAGAGAGGCACATGACTTTGTCAAAAAGTGTTTACAATGCTAGCAACATGAGGACCTCATCCATGCACCATCTTAGGAGCTTCATCCTATTGTTACACCTTGGCCCTTTTCATAATGGTAGCTCGATCTCATCGGTAAAATCACCCCCACCTCATCCAATGGCCATAAATTAATCATCACTGCCATAGAGTACTTTACAAAGTGGGTCAAATCAATTCATATGACCTACATAACGAAAAAGTAGATATCTAAATTCATCCTGAACTACCTCATTTGTCGATATGCTGTCCCCCAAGCAATTATCTCTGATAATGGGACACCTTTCAAAAATTAGGATGTTCATGACCTTTGCCATAAATTCAATATACAACATTGCTTTTCCACTCTGTATTACCCTCAAGGAAATGGCCAAGCAGAAGCCACCAACAAAACCATTTTGAAAATCCTTAAGAAAATAGTCAATGACACTGGTCATGACTAGCATCTGCAGCTAAATCCTACCTTATGTGCTTGTCGCACCAACATTCGCACACCAATAGGTGCCACCCCATTCTCCCTAGTCTAAAGATCATAAGCCATCTTCCCCATTGAGATCGAGCTCTCGTCCCTGAGGATATCACTGCAAAATCTCATTACAGATGAAGAATATGAAGTCTCACGGCTAAATGAGCTAGAACTCCTGGATGAATGACATATGGATGCCTTAAACCATCTACAGGTGTATCAAAATTGCCTCAAACACAGTTACAACAAGAAAATCAAGAGGTGAACCTTCCAAGTCGGCGAACTAGTACTGAAGGAGAACTAGAAGAACCTACCAAATCCAGAGAACAAGGGAAAATTTGAGCCCAATTGGTTGGGACCATTTTTCATGATGACGAGCTATAAATCAGGATCTTATCAGTTATCAACACTAGAAGGTGAACCTCTTCAGGAGCCCATGAACAACTCCCATCTCAAAAAAATTTATGCTTGATCTTTCAAGGTATAGAACCAAAAAATCAGAAAAAATCAAAACAAATCCTAAAAAAAAGGTTACCTTGATGAAAACCTGGAAAACAGGCATATTGGTGACAACAAAAAAATCAAAAAAATATATTAAAAATTAAAAAAAAATTAGAAAAACCTGATTGAAAACAATAAAGAAAAAAAATCCTCCTCTAGTGAAAACCACTTTGGTAGCGCTTTGGACAAGTACCTTGGTGGAAACCTAGAAAATAGGCACCAAGTGTAAAAAAAGGACTATCCATCCACCAGGATTATGGCTTATTCAACACATTCACTCATCCATTACATCCTACCATTCATCCATCATCAATCACCCATCCATCCATCCGCATCCATACCATAGCTTGATCTTGTGTTCGTATCGTGATCCACCCTAGTACTACTTGGCATATTCCCAAGGTCAGTTTGTCCTACCTGTATTGAAGTAGTCTATCACATCACATTGGGGGCATGTTCCTGTGCATGCATCGGATTGGATTCGTGTATATTCTTGTGATCTTCCTAAACATCAAAAATCCCATAACATTCAAAAAATCCATCAAAAGTAAAAAGAACAAAAAATCAAAAATCCATCAAAAAATCCAAAAATATCCATACCATATCAAAATCCAAAACATGTTGAAAATATGAAAAATAAAAAATAGAGTCATTGAACCAAGCTATGTCATCTCTAAGCTTTAATGTAGGCAAGGTTGATCTTTGATCATCCCTCGAGACACCCTAGGTCAGTCCTTTAGGCGTCCGTTGCAATAAAATGGCAATCTTTATGCCTATCTATCTCATCAGTAATCAAGTATGTCGTCAGTCGAAATACGTGGTCTCTACGTGTATAACATAGGAAAGGATAATCTATTGATCAACTCCCGAGACCCCTAGGATAGGTCTTTAGGTTAGCCTCTTGGTCATAAATCTCGAAAATACCAAAAACACTGAAAAATCTCAAAATCCCCAAAACAGCCTCAAAACATTTCAAAACACCAAAAACATCCAAATATTTGAAAAAACCCAAAATGGTGCATTTTTCTCATCTCGCTTTCACCCGCATTAATCATCACTCATAATAAATCATCGTCACTTTCATCCTTTGGTAAGTCAATCAGAAGCAAGTCTAGCAGATTCTAAAGTGAATGCCTAATCATCACAGTCTCAAGTCTAGGTCAATAAGTCAACAAGTTAATCAAATCGAAGTATCAATAGCTTATCATCCAATCACTCTCATCATCACCTGATCACAACATGTCCTAGGATGCATCCTTCCTACAATGGACATCAACATCAGGCATCATCGTAGTTTAGTCTTGGCTAGCAATACGAAGAACATTAGCTTGTTTGTTTACTTTATCTTAGTCTTTTTGACTTATCTTATTTTGTGCTCATTCCAAGGACCTCTCGATGATGCCTAATCAAAAGGTTTAGAGAGAAAGGAATGGGGAAATGATCATTATATTTTTATCTACTATGCTTGTTGGATGTTCTTGTAATATAACCTGGTTATGCGTGCTTTGTTTGGTTTGTAGGGAAGGTGATTTAGATATCTTGTTGACCACAAAGGAAAGCTTGCTTTTCTATGTTTTGGTCTGAGATGTCTAGAATATCTGAACTACATTTTGAATAAGGTTTCATATGGCAAGTGTGAACAAGAGTACTCCTATCTGATTGTCGAGTCAAAGTCCATCACACTAGGTGCAACACCGTCCTGGTTCTTTATACCTTGATGCATCGTACCTATGTGTGTTATCAAACATAAAGAAGGTTATGCTCTTTATCTCTCCCATCCTTGGATAAGCAATACATCATCATCATTCATCATCATATCTAATAAAGTCTCCACGACTAAAAGACTTGTTGGACTTCTGCAGCTTCTTGGATTCAAGGATCGATCCCTCTCATTCTTCTATCCTTGTTCACGCTAACATAGTATCATTTCATCAATGCATCCATCCTGCATTTGCACTATAATCCTGCATAATCACAAAATATCATCATAGGACAACATAATGCATCACATTCATCTCACATGCATTGCATAATCATTTAAGTTGTTTAGGATAATATAGATTTTTTATTTTAAGCATCTTAAAAACATCTCATTTGCATCATCATTATCATATAGATATGTTAGTCTAACCATCCATACATCCATTTTGAACCTCTTTGTTGCGAGATCGACCCTCAAATTGAACTTTTCACTCAATCTCTCGAGGGGGAAATGTACCAACATACTTCTTTCTACTGGGGCATCCGAAAAAATCAGAATTTTTTTAAATTTCAATCTCAGCAATATCATTCTTTGAATCAATGCAACAAGTAAATTGCTTCAAAGAGGGGAAAAATGTAGACATGCAAAATTGACATCATGCATTCCTCATATTTAATTAAATAATATTCACCCATCAATTTAATAAATCAAGTTTATTTGATTAATCTCCTAAGGTTATCTCCTTAATTAAATAAATCAAATTATTTAATTAATCTCCTAAAGTTCCTCCATTTAATTTAAATAAATCCAAATGTTTAATTAAATCTCTAAATGTTCTTTATCTTCTCATTCAATTTAAATAAATCCAAATATTTAAGTTGAATGTCACAATCACCTAACATCAACTTAATTAATCGAATCCCTGATTAATGCTAACTCTAATCCATGTCGCATCCTCTAGCTTTTCCCACTTGCACAATAAATCATTTAATTTTTATTTATCAAAACTCTATTTTCCTCACAAAGCAAATTCCCAAGGAATATGCCCTTATTAACTCCATTTGTTTGAATTTTTTGTCCAAATAAATTCCCAAAACTCTCAACCATACGCATTTAATGTTATTTTCAAATTTCAAACTCACCTAATAAGCATTTAGCTGCACAAAGACCAAAATGTGCTCACCCTTCATCCTCTCACATCTTGACAAGTGGCATAGATCTATTGGTTGAGGATTAGTCCCACATTCCTCCACTTTTCCTCTTCTTCTCTCAATCTCACCTATAAATTCAAGGCATTCTTCCTTCATTTTCATCTACAATTGGAGCATTCTTACTATAGGCATTTGAGTTCATCTTGCATATTTTTGTTGATCATTATCTAAGCTTATCTAGGATTGGGAAAGGGATCCTTTACATATCAAGGGTGCACCAATTCACTATGGAACAGGTATGAATGTGTTTTTCTAATGCTTTCATTTAGTTGTTTTAGTTGGTATTTTGTTAGCATTATTAACCATGTTCAAATATTTCATAGGAGCATGTAGTTTGTTACATTTGATTTGGCATATAGGATAATATTTGTCAAAGCTTTATGTGCAAATTATGAGCTTACAAGAAGAAACATAAAATGAAAAATATGAGATTCTAGTGCATTCCATTTAACTACAGTTATCATCCCGAAATGATATGGTGTCCTTAAAATCTAATGAAATAAGAAATCTAGATTATTTTTTGATGTTTTCTCATAGGAATTAGGAAAATTGAAGCCATTGCCAATGCAAAACTACTACAACTGATGAATTTCATACAGAAGTTTAAAATCATTAAGTTTTTCATCAAGAAGACATGATTACAACCAACAAACAGACACAAGATTTTCTCAACCAAGAAAGCACCCTAGAAATATATAAGGTTGAAACTTTGTATTTAGTGCTATTATATGTGCTACTTGCCAAAAATAGTGAAGTTGACTTGATCTTAGTGATTACCTATACCAAATTTGGCCAAAAGATAAAACTAAAATTTTTACATATATTGGGATAAATTTGATCACGCAAATACAAATCACACAAAAAATTATGCACTTTAAAAAAAAATGCACCCAAAAATGTTATCGGAGGAGTGAGAACAAAGCCTTAGAAGTTCCCAAAATGAGAACATCTTAGCAACACTAGGGACCAAAAAAAACAAACTACATAATTGTAAAGAGCCCAAAATTTTGTACCCCAAATAAAAAAATATTTCAAAAAACAAGTGGGATGATTGAGTTATGAGCCCGAGAAGTTGGACTGCAAAATCAAAAATTGCATTAGAGAGGGGGGGAAATATTTAAAGGGTTGTTGATTTAGTGCTAACATTAGAAGCCTACATGATTAAATTTGATGGTTAGAAGGCCATCATGGCTATAATATGCTCTGAAGAATTGGAATGTTCTCTAAATAAAATATGCTAAAGAATATTCTTGCTTTAATTAAATCTGTGGACTATCAACAAAATATATCTTTTCTTTGGCCAATAAAATATTTGGCTACCTCAAACTATTTTGTTTAGCAATAGGCAATAGTGGGGGATTTGATGCCTACATGTCCCACCATAGGCTTGCCATGTGGCGATAGGGCCTACGAATACCCATGACCTTGCAACGTACCTACATAAGTAGGTACTTCACAATACCTCCTTAGAAATTTAATATTTTATTTTATTTTGATTTTTAAATTAAAAAATTCAAAAATTCAAAAAAAATTATAAATTATAAAAATGTTTTTCCACCTATGCGACCCGTAAGGATTTTTCAATGACACGACCTGTACATGCAATTATGATGATTTTACAATCATATAGATGGGCAAGAAGGGCAAATTTTTTCTTTGATGACCTAGGGAAAGTGCTCAGATTTTGACAATTTGACAATCGAACTTGAGTTTTTTGGTCTTCTGAATGTGATGGTAGTGTTTGTTTTAGACCTAAAGTGCTCCAATATTTCAGCTACCTCGTAGATCTAGTAACCACTTTCCAAGATAAAACCCTCATAGATTTGGCCTCATAAGTCCAATTTGGACTAAATAAAAGAAAAAATTGACTTTATTGAACACTCTAAACTCAATGAAGAGCTTAGATTTGCACCAAAAATATCTTATTTAAACCTACAATACAAAGCCACAAAGAGGAAACCCTCAAATCTTGTATTTTTTCACGTTTTTATTCTCTAGGTCATCATTCAATGCAAGATAAGAGCATGTACTCAACTTTTCAAGATCCATCACAATATGAAACCTATATATCTCAATAAATAATAACAAGAAGCAATCGACAAGGTCTAATACCATATAAGAGTTTTTATAAAATACTCTACACCATGCAAGATTTGGCTAAATATTATAGCCGCTCAATATCTAAGAACTTCATGAAAGCACAAGAGAGATAAGCTAAGAGATAATAATGTTATTATATCAAAGTATGAAAATGATAGATTATCATTTTATTATTTTTGATTTACACATGAGACCACTTGGTTATATAGCCAAGGTGAGACATAGGATTGAATAGGATCATGAAAAGTGTCTTAATCCTATGTCATGAGACAACTAATATTAAATTATTTAGGACACAATCATTAAATTTAAATAGATAAGATAAGATCTTATGATAACTAACAACCTTCTAGAAATATTCCCTAGAACCTAAGTAAAATTAACATGTAAATAAGACCCACTAATGAACTAGATAGGTAAAACACCTATTTAGACTAAAAAATTATATAGTACCAAAAGAGATAGGCCAAGGTTTTGATCATCAACATCATTTTTTCCCTTTCATTGAAACAAACAAATTGATGAGCTTGATCATTTGGGAGTTGAAAAATCATAAAATCCATTAAATCCCTTGAATATTATGGAAAATTCAGGTCATTACCCTTAACATTATCACATTACTATGAAACCTTCAAGGGATGAGCTTGTTAATGATGTAAGATCAAATGCATGTTAGATGCTCATGCTTTATGATTAATTCATCAAAATTCTATAGTTCAAAAATTTCCTCCTAAAATTAAAATCTCATGCTAATTTAAATGATTGAACTATTCATAAGGAATTTGTATAATGTCTTGGGCCAAGATAATAATGTGAATCTGATTCTTAACGTTTCAAAGAGAATCATTATTTGATTAACAACACTATTGGCACTAGCACTCAATAATATCCTGGATAACTTAGATAACCTTTTATTCCCTAGTGATTATGAGGAGAAGGGGTATTTAATATACAACAAGAGAAAAATACTTGGATTTATTGGTGTGACATGCAATCTTAATGTAATTGATATTGATTGTTCTAATAGGGATTGTCTCTTGCTATCTAGTTCAACATCTAGGAATAGTATGGAGATCTTGGTTTTCCTCTAATCACTATGTGATGTTTTGCATCATCACAAATATATAAATGCTCCAAATATGTTTCTTTTTAGAATATTTTGATTATTCAGCTTCAACAACTCCTATTCAAAATTGAAATGCTTCATCTATTTATCTTTAAGTACCCATTTTTAATTTTAGGATTTTCTAACCCCTCTTATATTCATTTATACTTTGGAATTTAATGTATACATATTGTGGAATGGTTAGTGTACTCACATGTCATTCACTAGTATTTCATCTTAACTTGCTAATTTGATAGAGATAATGACTTCTCTAAATGTTGCATTAGATTCTCTTGAACAAGTTAATATTTTTCTTCATGATAATCAGGATATTAGTTTATCAAACTAAAATGTAGTAGAGTTGATTCCATTAAAATGTTTTTTTTAAAATTAAATATTCTCCTAATTAAGATACATACATACATACATACATACATACATACATACATAATATTCTCCTAATTAAGATACATATATACATACATACATACATACATACATACATACATATATATATATATATATATATTTATAGAAATAGTGTTTGAGATAGACAAACTATTAAGGTATTTGATCTCATATAAGCACATTTAATCGATATAAATTACATTTATTTTCCTACACTAGAAATAACATTTTTTCTTCAAAATAAGGAAAATAATAGACTAGTTGTTAAGTTGAGAAGTAGATGTTTAGTAAAACTATGAATCTAAAATTAAAGTTAACAAAGAGTAAAAACATAGATAATGGTGCACTTACTGAATTACGAAATAGCCATGGTCAATTTTGTATAACTACATTGTAGTTTGTCATATATAAATAAATAGCCTATTTAGGAATTGGAAAGTATGTTAAAAATTAATAGTGCACACATAACCAACAAGACTAGATAGATAGAAGAATAATAAAATATTCAAGTTTTTTATCAAGTAACAAAGGGATTACAAGCGGTCCCATCTAATACAAAATATTCTAAATATTGTTAAATAAATAACATGGAATTTATACTATGTTAAATGATGAAAATATGAAATATTAAACCTCCATATGAAGAGGCCACCAAGAGTACCTATAATTTTGATATAGGGAAAGGGGTGATTGGTATGGAGCTTTCCAATATGGTTAAGCCCTAGTTTGGTCTTTCAACCTCCACATGTAGTCAAAATAGAGAAATTATTTAATTTGAGTGTTTTATCTTATCATGCATGTGCATATGGAATTAGTAGGAGAACTAAATGAACGAAATATAAGAATAGAAATAAGTGCATCTATCACTATCATAATCCATATAGAAAAATAAAATCTTAGAAGATGAATCCCCAAGAATTTTCAAGAGAATGAATCCACAATAAGAAATCTAAGAAGCTACAAGAAAATTAAATCCATTATAAATTAGAAATAAAATTACATTACCTTAAGAAGACAAGGAAGAGGTTGTGGTTAAAGGATCTTCAATCGAGGAAACAATCATAGAAGATTTCCACACAACCATAAATAAAATAATAATATAGAATGATAGGTGCACTAAAGTATAACATTGAAATATATTAACAAATACCTTCCAACATAAATTATTAAAAATCTATTAAATTTTGGAGATAATTTATTTGCAATTGAAAAAGAGATGGATACACCAACATGCATGTACAGTGAGTAGAAGAACAATGTGATCTCCACAATGAAAAGAGAAGTATAGGCCAAAAAAAGAGTTTTAAACTACATGCCTTTTTTCAAATGTGAACTTAAAAAATATTAGTAGGGGAAAGGAATGTTTTAGTTTCTCAAAAATAAATTCACTTGATAACAAGAAATGTGTTACAATTGGATTTAGAAATGAAAAAGGTGGCTAAGGATTATTTTTATTTATGAATAGATAGGATGATATTGTGGTTGTGTAGATTTCTACACACCCATATTGTCATGTCAACTGGTATAAATGTAGCTAAAATTAATGCTAGAAAGTTTTGAAAAAAAAAATATAGCAATATCAAAGATAAAAACTTAAGAATTAGTGAGGGGAAAGGATATGGTTATTAGTTCAATTAAGTATAAAACATTACAAGGTTACAAATACTAAAGCGAGTGTAAAACATAATACAATACACATTTATAAAGTCACATAGTCAAGATCTTGATGGTGCTATTAAGAATATTTGTCTTCTCTTTGATGATGACTCCTATAGATTTGCATCTTCATCTCTAGATGTACTAAGGTTAATTTATCCTTCATATTCTATCATTTCCTCTACATGCTTCTAAGTGACACATCTTATATAGTTCCAAAGTTCACATATGAAATTACCACCATTGATACTATATACAATAATTGTTTATTATCATGAGTTTATATCTCATACCACAATTAGGAGTCACCCATACATTGTTATTATATCTGATCAAATTATATATCACATAATTTGAGTGATCAACACTTGTTCTATTTTAGAATTACTTTATAGATATGTGAGTATATTTCAGATATCTTCACCTTGATTACTTCCTTGTTTGCCCCTCTTGAGTGGGCATTCAATAGAGTCATAATTTGAGGTTTTGTTATTTTAAACACTCAACATGTGAATATATACATTTAAATTGTCTCTATTATTTTTAAATTCTCTCTTATGATTAGTCTTATAGGGATTTTAGGTTAACTATTTGATTTTTAGGTGACTGCCTCATTTTTTTCTCTTTTATGGCTCATAGTTTTTTTCTACATATATTTTCCTTTTTTATTTATTTGTGGCTACCAATTATTTTGGCCCATCACTACCCACCTAATTTTTTATTATGGAATATTCTATGGTATTATATTATTTTATGAATTAATCTATTATAATAAATTTACATCATACATATTAGGATAAAATTACTGAGGTAATCTTTGACTTGGGTAGATTTGTACTTACACAGGTGTTGGAACCTTATCCATGATGTAATGCCTTAAGGAGGCAACATACTAGTGGTTATATCCAATTACAAGTCCTTATTTGTATGTGATTGTTTCCAATTAATATTTATCACTTGGATGTTATTATTTATATTTAGGAATCTAATAGTTGTATTTCCTATTAATATGACCTTTTTCTCACACTTTGAGTATCTATCTTCCAAGCTATCTTGAATTATTGTATCCCTTGCATTATTTGAATTATCTCATTAATTACATTGCATTTTTGTTATCCATTTGGAATAATTAATATATTTGTATTTGGAAATATATGTATATTTTTCTTGTAGCTACTATAACATGTTCCACTCACCTATACCTTGGAAGTATGCATCCTAGGTGAATCTTATAGTATATATAAATTTTTTTGTATATAAGTTAATTATGATTGAAAAATAATACATAAAATAGATTCTTATATTTATATTATAAATTACATGTGTCTCATTAAGAAACTAATGTTCAATTCTTGTGCAATACAACAAAGTGTTTGAGAGAAAAAAATAGAAGTACTACATAACATTTATTAACAAATATTATTTGTATCCATCAAAGAATAAAATATAAATTCTAATAGTTGTAAGGTAAACCAAGTACTTATCATATAATATTTTACAATAAATAACATAACTCAAATTACAAATTTAAGGTGTGTTTATAAATTTATCTTGTATACTTGCGATATATGTTTATTTAAACCATCTCAAATCTAGTTGTTACAAAATACACTTATAAATGCAATTGAGAATCTAATAGACATCCATATTTATAGGTACAATATCCCAACTCATTACCAATTAAAAAAAATACAACACTTAATCAAGAAAACTATAAATATTAATACCTATTAATCATTCAATATCATCCATCGATGTTGTTTCTAGTAATAAACTCTTTTAAACGTCCAATAATGATTAATAGTTTTCCATCTACTAAAACATTGGCAATAGGCTATCTGAAGAGCTGAAGAGTGATAACTATTAGTTCTTGACATGCAAAATCTTGAAGGAATCAATTGTTAAAAGTGAAACTCTGAGGTTTTAACAGTATACAAAATTTACAACGTAATACTTAAACTAGTAAGGGAGTGGCAACAGATTCGAATGGGCAAGCCATCCATTGGGGCGGGCATCGGATCAACAACCACCTTCTCATTCACATCTACTAGATCCCACTCAAACATATTAACAATGTTGTGAACAAGCACAAGTATTACCATACGCACAAATTCATTCCCTGGGCACATTCTTGGCCCACCTCCAAATGGCACAAATGTGTAAGGACTAGGGCCATTCCCATCAAACCTTGATGGATCAAACTTTTCAGGATCTTCAAAATATTCTACATTCTTATGAGTTGAATTTGTTGACCATATCAACTGCACCTCATTCAAAATTATAAAATATTAATACTAATAAATTTGTTCAAAGAAAAACTTAAACAACAAACACAATATTTAAATAAAATGTTGTCCATATAAACAATTTATACATTGACCACAATGAACTCATTGTAATCCTAAACACTAAGGATAACCACACAGGTTTCAAAACTCTAAATAATCAAACATTTTTTTTATCAACACACTTTAAGCTTTAACTTCTTTAAATGACTCATAAATCACACTACTAGATGAACTTTAATAAAAAAATTAGTATAATTTTAAATAAATCACCTAAACAAATCAAATCTTAAAATGTATTGTTTAAACTTGTGTTCAAATAAATGCTAAGTATAACTTCACTCTGATTGAGATTTTTGAAGCTCGAAAAAAACATACCTCCCATCCTTTGGGGATGAGGAAACCACCATAGGAGATGTCTACGAGGGCCTTACGCACCGTGACTTCTGAAGGAGGATGAAGTCTGAGAGTCTCCTGAGCAGCTCTCCATGTATATTTCATTTTTTGAAGGTCACTCCATCGCAACTGCTTATATTCTTTCGTTTGGGTAATGCCTACTTGCTCTGTACCATTTATTTCACATATCAATAATATTTTTGTTTAAACAAACACCCTATAAACTCTATAAACTTTCACTTATTTAGATGGTCGATAAAATTATAAGAAAGAACAACAAATAAAAAGCAGATATCAACGGAGGACGTGCTTATCATTATACCACGAAGGACTTCACGGTAGCAGTGTGGATTAAGAGCCAGATATTTTAACAGCAGCGTCACCGTGATCACGCTGGTATCATGCCCAGCTATTAAAAGCATCATGATATTATCCTTTATGTCGTTGTCCGCCATTGTATTCCCACGTTCATCTGCGTTGCAGAGCAAGAACGATAAAAGATCCTGTTCTGATGAAGCCGAACCGCTTGCCAGATCCCTTCTTCTCTTCTCAATCAACGTCTGAAGAATCCGGCGGATGTGATTGCTGCCAACTATGGCTTTCCGGTACAGAGTTCCCGGCAAATCCAGAGGAATCTTCACCATTCCGTTGAGCACGTCGAGAAAATGAGCATAAAGCTCGTCCTGCTGTGCTCCTTCCTCAAGGCTGACAAAGAGAGCGCAAGCCACGGCAAACAAGCAACGCTTCGTGAGAGGAAAGGCCTTCACTTGTTGCTTTCCAACCCAGTCCCGCCTCAGTTGCTCTTTCACGATGGAGTCAACTGTGCCCACGAACTTTTAGAGAGCCTCGGGCCTCAAGAAGGTGAGCAACGTTGCCCTCAGCTCTTTGGCGTCATCCCCAGCTTTACCAAACAAAGAGTTCCCGAATATTGTGATAATAGAAGAGGGCCAAGTGCTTTGGACGAGTTTGTTTTCGTTAGAAAAGAGAAAGCGGATGCCCGCAGGGCCATTAAGAACTGACGTAGGGGATCCAAGCAAATGGGTCTTAAAGATCTCACCTCCGTATCGTTTTCTTCTCTCCTCGATAAAATTACGGCTTCTGTTGGCCCTCTGCAAGGCTGAAAATTGCAGAGTCTCGCCCAATATCGGCCAGCCCTTGCTGCCCGGGGGAAGATGGGTTTTACTGCTTGCAGAGTTCATTAGGAGGAGAAAGAGTTGCAAGTAGCAGAACTCCTATGCTTGTAGCCACAGCCTCTGAGCTAATATCCATCTTTTCTCTGCTTCAAGTAGGGCGAGGAATTGGGTGTTCTATATAACGCTGAGGATAAACAGTGGCAGTTCTAGGGAAGGTGCCAGCTATCTAAGTCAAGACATTTTCTCACAGAATTAAGAATATCAAAGCAGTTAACTGTCATATCAAAATTAAGAGTGGGGTTTAATGGAGGGGTTTCCTAAAATATTTCAGTGGGTGTTGCTGAGATTTTTAGGATTATTTTAAAGTGGATGATCTCGTGAATTATGAATTTTGTATTCTAGATTAAACTTTTAAGTTCTTATATTTATGAAAGCTGGTGGTTTCATGAATTTTATTATTTTACATATTCAATTCAACAGTTTAAATAAAAAAATTAGTTGGTGAGAATTTTAAAATTTCATATGATTGACAAGTGGCAAAAAAAAATACCAAAGCGGTTAACTGTCATATCAAAACTAAGGGTGGGGTTTAATGGAGGGGGTTTCCTAAAATATTCTCAGAGAATTAAGAATACCAAAGCGGTTAACTGTCATATCAAAACTAAGGTTGGGGTTTAATGGAGGGGTTTCCTAAAATATTTTAAAGTGGGTGATCTTGTGAATTATGAATTTTGTATTCTAGATTAAACTTTTAAGTTCTTATATTTATGAAAGTTGGTGGTTTCATGAATTTTATTATTTTACATATTCAATTCAACAGTTTAAATAAAAAAATTAATTGGTGAGAATTTTAAAACTTTATTTATATTAATATAGATATCTGGAAAATTCATCAAAAAAACTTCATATGATTGACAAGTGACACATAAAAACCTAAGTTGGTGGGGCAATTTCTAGCTCCACCCCTTTTTCATCCGTTACTGTATGGTCCCATGGGGGGGCTTGGGCTTCTATTTTCATGGATCAACGGTCCCATGAAGAAAAAAAAATTGTGCTACGGATTTAATTAGAATCTTTTCCAGAAAAATAGGAGCCCCTACCTTTTAGAAATGAATCTTTCAGCAGGTGAAATTGAGGTGGGGCTAGAAATTGCTCCTACAGCTTAGGAATTTTTTAGAAAGTTTTTCTTCCACTTGTCTATCACTTAAAATTTTAAATTCCTAAAAAAATTAAAAATGAGAGAATTTTTATTTATTTATTAATTTTTACCAAAAATAATCCACTTCAATACTTAAATTTTGGAGCTCAAACTTTTAAGCTGAATTGCAAAATTGAATTCATGGGACCACTAGCCTTAAAATATTCCTACAAAATCTAAGCAGCACTTACTGAATTATTTTAGGAAGCCCCCCTTCATGGGACCATACCCTATTGTTAAGAAAATAATAATCCTGTAGCATTTTATTTTTTAGCTTCATGAGATCCTTGCTCCTTCAAAATAAATCCACAAACCGGAACCTCACCCTCAAAGGTTTTTTATTTGGTATCGAATAGGGCGAAAGAAAAAGGATCATCAAGCGCGTAGCATGTATCTGGTATTTTCAAAATTGTTTATGATGGGGGCAGGTATTTGGAATCACTTCTGCGTTTTGCATTGTCGTCGGACGTCGGGAAGACTCTTTCAGCCAATTAAACTAGTGCATTCAATTATGTATGGAAACTCTCCTCTTTTCTATAACCACAATTTGTACCTTTCTGCCTTTTTTTTATCACACGAAGACAGACTTACGTTTGACATTATTCATGTTTCTGTACTGTTATTATTTTTATAATTATTAGTTTATGTTTTGGAGGGTGGAGTATAGTGTTTAGGTAATTATTAAGTATTAATTATTTCAATTTTTAGTTTGAAAATATTGTATTTTATCATATCTATTTGGTAATTTGATGTGTTTTGTAATTAATATATCTTAGATTTATAATTAGTATATATATATTAAATATTAATATATATAAAATATATCAAGAGTTATTATTTTTGAGGCGTTTATTTGTTATGTTCTATAGAAAAATAGAAAATAAACAATGGGAACTGTAAGATAGAAAAATTCAGTAATATGGCTCTTCTTTAAACAACTTCAACATTAAATTTATGAAATGAAAAATCAATCAAATACATTTTAGTCCTTTCAAATACTTACCTTGAATTAACACAAAAATCCTTAAAAATAAAAACTGCAGCTAAAATACCTACAAAATGAATCAATTACTTGACCATCCATACTTCCGGGTTAATTTACAAATAATTTTCTACGACATTCCAAGAAATCAAAGGAAAATTAAACGCATTTGAACTCTTTACCTGCAAATTAGATTTAAGGCGATATCTAAAAAAAAAACATCAAATAGCAATTCCCTTTAAAAAGAAGAAAAAATAATGGTAAGGAAGTAATTGTACACAACTTTCTTGGATGTCGGAAGGTTGAAGTTTATATTCGACAGAATGATCTGATTAATTTTAGGAAGAGGACAAGCTTAAACTCCTTTGTCTATGTCTATCTCTAACTCTGTCATGCACAATACCCTCCTATGCTAGGCGTCTCTCTTTGTGGCGGTGCATTAACTCCTCCGCCAAGCATGTACGTGGTGTGGTTCAAACCGTAGCTGCTTATTAAACACGCATCTCCGCAGACAGGAGCTACGCAATTAATCGCTCTCACAACATAGAAATTGAAATTCTAATCGTTGGGATAAGCGAAGTTAAAAACAAAGCATAACAGTAAAATGACATGTCATTTGAACGTCAATTTTTAATTGAAGAGTTTCTTTTTACACAATTTTTTAATTTTTGATGGATGTCATTATAGACGCATCTCGACTTAAATATAAAGATCTATGCTTTCATCTTTTATTCATTTATAAAAATACAATGTTATTTTTTATAATTTTATAATTAAATTTTAGTGTTTATTATAAAGTGTAAGTTATTTTAATTTGTATTTTTGATTATTAATTTATGATTTTGAAAGTGGATTATAATGTTTAGTTATAAAGTATTAAACAATGTGAAGTTTAATGTGAGAGATAAAATGTGATTTTATATATTAACATAACATTTAAAATAAATAAATATAAACAATAAATCTAGCATTCAAAGGAGCATGATTTGAGACATTCAAGTTACAAAACCATGAATTGATGCATTTAAGTCAAAGAAGTATGATGGACTACAACATTTAAAATAGTAAATCTCAAAGGGGTAGAGAAGGAGGATGGATACCTTGTAGGAAGAGATAGGAGGAGAAACATTCAAGCTAGAGGTGTATTGGTAGTTGAATTGCAACCTTGACAAGCATAGGTGGATCAATATGGTGGAATGGATGCCTTATAGGCCTTATAAGGATACAAAAAAGTGGTTACACTATAGGAAGAGATTCGAGATACGATGTTCAAACAAGATAAGTGTTGATAGGAGAATTATAAGTCTAATGGTGTGTCCATTTTCTAAGCATTAATAGAGAATAATCCTCCCATGATGTAAGTGGTGGACTCCCCTAACAAAAACCTCGACTAAATAATGTAATAAGCTAATATTAGTAATTTTAATACATAAATATAAAATAAATTAATAAAAATAAATAATATAAATATAATAGATTAACTAATACATAATTTCATAAATGTATTTATTTATTAAATTAATAAATATAAAGTTATAATTTATAATAAATTAATTAGTTTTAAAAAAATATATATTTCTTGAAGACGTAACTCCCACAAATATGTAGATAATAGCATAATAGTTTTTGTAAAATCCTTTAAGTCAATAAGTGTTGGAACTTAGAATTAAAGGGAAAAAATGGATCAACATTTTTAAATGGGTGTCAAATGAAATTATTGATTTTTTTTTCTCAAACAGTAGCTTCTATTCCATAAACATTCAAGTGTTTTTTCTTCCTAGTGTATGAAAATATGTGAATTATGTTGAAAACCTAAAACAATCGAGCATATATTTTTTGAATGTTTCTTTGCTAAGGAAATTTGGTTCATGTTAACTAAGAGGATGAGGGAACTTAAATAGGATAAAGTGGCAGGAAATTATAATAGGATTTGTTGAAGGATTAGATAAAATGTTAAGTACTTTTTGGTTATTGTTATCTACTTAAAATATTATGGTTTATTTGGAAAGCTAGAAATGAGGAATGGTTCCAAGGAAAAATGAGGGCACTTACTGAGTCTATTAGTAGACTCATATTTTCTAATATTTTAATGCAGGTCATAGTGACATTGGAGATATCCAAAAGAAAGCTCATAAAGCGATGGAAAAATGAAAAAGTGGAGGTCTAAAATGATGGAGCTGAATATGCAAGGAATTAGCCATTTAACAAGGAGGATAACAACCCATTCATGAGGAATTAATTGGATTTTGTGAGGAAGCACAACAATTAATACAATGAAGACATGTCAAAAAGTGAACCACTAATAGGGTGGAATGATATGAACCAATTCAGTGAAATTATTCACTCATGAAAACTCTGTAATGATAAACAACTATTTGTAAATTGAACATAAAATATAACTAAAAATATATACTTCTCATTATATGTATTTTTACAAGTTATAAGTGAGTTAAAAATGTAAGCTTTGATGTAATATTTTGGTAAAATAATTGTAGAGGGGGGAATTTTCTACCCTCGAGATGATGAGATCTCAAGAAGAAAATAGTCTCTCCACTACCTCAATTAACATGGCTCAAGTGAAGTGGAAATAGGATAGTCTGAAATTTAAAAGAGTGAATAAATTATTTGAGCCTTTCAAACATGGAAACTATTGCATGGTACAGAGGGTCTTGTGGAAAACTTGGTAAGCTCGAGCTATCTAGGATGATAGTGTAATTGTCGGATGACAGAACACTACGCTGGTGACCCATATGGATAGAGAATAGGATTTATCACCAAAATAAATAAAGTATTGTACATAGATTTCCAAATATGAAAGAGGGTGTAGAATATGAATGTATGAAATTAAAGGTGCAAAAATGAAAGTTGTTGAATGAAAACAAGCTAAAAATGACAAGGAGAGGTTTTAGATGTCACTAAAAATGTTTGATGATGTCACTAAAAGTATAGTGGTCAAGAGTGAGAATTTTTCACACCAAGGCAACACATCATACACTAGAGTCCCACAAGTGTGATGCCTATTGATGTTCCCTGGAACATCCTAAATTTTTACACCAATTATTTCTTTGTTTCCTCCTCTCCTCTCTCTTCATAGTGAATTGGGTTGAATTTGTCGATAATCATAATATTTTAACCTCACTAGAGGTGGGTGTGTTGAATTTGTGGTAATATTTTGTACAAAAAGAGAGCTTTACTTTTGAATAATTTATCACTTCACTTTCAGGTAAGTGAGAAAATTCCATGAGGGATATGCTACAAAAACATTGGTTGTTCTCTTCATCTTCCAAACACCCAAAAAACAAGCGAGTGACAAACCACCACACCTTTACTGGGGTAAGAAGAGATTGATAGAAAAATTGGGTTTTGTAGAGCTTAAGTAGGAGAAAAAATGTTATCGTGCTACACTATGGTTTAAAGGTGAAATCCTATGGTAGACCTGATCATTACTAAATATCAGTAACACCATAGTAAGCAAGCCATTTATGATGCCACATTCATGGATAGATTTGATATGATTTGATATTCAATTTTATAGCTACAAGATTTCTCAAAATATTTCATATTAAATACCAACTCTTCTATTGAAAAATTGATGACTAAAAACCAAGAACAACTATGCAGTTTAATAGTGTGAGATAAGTTTATCGATGAAATGTGGACTGAGAATTCCACTTAAAAGAAATCCTATCGACTAATTATTAGTTTAGGCTTTGGATGGTAGATTATAGTGTTTAATTATAAAGTATTAATTAGTCCAATTTGTATGTTCATAAATTTATCTTTTATCATATATACTTTCAAGTTTTGGTGTGCTATCTATCTATCTATCTATCTATCTATCAAATTAAAATTTTATTTTTATAAGTTTTTAATTAAATTTTAATGTTTACTTATAAAGTAAAATTTATTATAATTTGTATCTTTCCTTTTAATCAATTTATATATTTTATGTCATGAAGATTTATATTTTTGTGTATATAATATATCATTTTTTCATTTATAAATGTGAATTGTTGCTTTTATAATTACAAGTGTATGATTTTGGATACAAATTATAATGTTTAGCTATAAATTATTAGATAGTGTGACATGTTTAATATGATTGAGATAAAATGTGATCTATATATTAACATAAAATTTAATAAATATAAACATATTAACAATAAATTTAACTAATAGTAAGAGGAGCATTAATTGGGGCATTCAAGTTAGAGGATCATGAATTAAGACATTCAATTTAGAGGGTCATTAATTGAGACATTTAAGCTGGAGAAGATTAAGTGGATAAAGAAGGAGGAGAAATACATTGCAAGAAGAGATAAGAGGAGCAATATTCAAGCTAGAGGTGTAATGGTAGGTGAATTACAAGCTCAAGGAGCATAGGTGGATCAATAAGGTGGAATGAGTTCCCTATAAGGGTAGGAACAAGAAATTATAGTATAGGAGGAGATATGAGATATGATATTCAAGTAATAAAAAAATTAATAGTAGAATTTCAAGTCCACTTGCATAGAATTAAATAGAGCAATATCCCACATGATGTAAATGGTGGCCCCCCTGACCAACCCTCAACTAAATAATGTAATAAGATAATAATAATAATAAATTCAATACATAATATATAGAATGCATTAACAATAGATAAATAATATAAATATAATAGATTAACTAATACATAATTAATAAATTTATTGTTTTATTAAAAAATAATAAATATATTTAACTACAATTTATAATAAATTATTTTGTTTACATATTTCTATTTCTTAAATTCATAACTCCCACAAGGACTCAAATAACAACATAATAGTTTTTATAAAAGTTTAAAGTTCTTTGGTCATAATTCTATATAATGAAATAATTTTGTATTTCTACCTAGAAGATGGGCCAGTTAATAATTTACTGCATCTATCTAGAATAATGTTATCTAGCATGGCCCCAAATTTTGAGAGACATGCTTGCTCTCCATAGGTTGACACATTAGAATGATGGTTTTGTTGCATTTTCTAAAGAAATGGTAATGATTATTTAGAAATTTATGAATATTTATCAAAATTATACAGCCTAAAAAAATTTAGTTGAGTAAAAGAATTTGTCTAAGAAGAAATATTATCTTTAGAGCTTTCTCTAAGTCAAAAAATTGATGGGTCTCTTCAATCTTGTTGGGAGCTCATATCAATGGTTTGTGAATGAGAAAATGGGGAAGTAATGAAATGTTAATAGTGGACAAAATAGTGGAAATAACTTTTCAAGTTGTTTAATGTCCTACACCCTATGGGTTCATCTAGTGCATGACTTGGATAACCCAGGGTGGACTTGAGGGGAACCCAACCCCAAATTGGGATGCTAGCCTATCTAGGCTAATAATGGGGCTTGAGATAGATAAAGTTGGAAACTTAGTTGTTGTTATTTCAATTATTCCCTTTTTTTTTAATTCTAGTATGATAGTTATTTTCCTCTAGGTGGGGAGATTTAATTTTTATTATTATGTGTAGTAATGGAAAAAGTAAGCCTTTTTCCTTGGTTTGATAATTGGCATTAAAGTTGAATTAATGATGTCTTGGAGTGGTGTTGTAATGTGTTGTACATGTTCACACTATTCTAGGACATTTATTTGACCAAAAAATTCCTTAATTGATCCTTCACAAGGGTCTTGTAAAGTGTTGTAATAAACTTTCACATCTTTCTATAATGTATTTGCTTAATTAAGGCTTATGGGCCCCTTTTTGAATAAAATATATATAATTTGTACCTTGTTTAAGTGTTGTAAATTGTTATAAGGAACTTTCACACTTATCTAGGTGGTAACTAATTAATTGTGGGTAACTGGAGCAATTAACCCCCTTTAATTCAAATCTAAGCGTTAATTTTGACACGTCCCGAAGATCTATCATGACATTTATAACTTAATTAACAAAATATTTCATTGGGAAAAGTTTGGTCCTAGTAAGTTGAGCCAAGATCCATTCACCCTTGATGGTGAATGGGTACTCCCTTAATAAGACCCCCCTTTCTTTAGTTGATCTGGAATGGGTTTTTAGCCATCTTTCAATCCCCCGGGGTTAGGTCTTGGTAAACTGAGCTAGGACCCATTCACCCAAGGTGGAAAATGGGTCCTCCCTTAATGAGACCACCCTTTTTGAATTTCATTTTTGTGAGAATTTAATAATGATTCTTTCCATATCTGGTGTCGACCTTAATTGTTTGAATTTCGGGGTTAATCTCCTAATTTAGTATAAATAAGGGGTTAATTCACATTGTTTCATCCTAGAACTTTATAAGTAATTAAGAACACTTACAAAAGAATTAACAACAGAATTATAGAGAATTTTCAAAGGAATTTCAAGGAATATTTCAAGAGCTTATTATTGTTGTATCACCAAAAAGTGAGGACTTGGTCACTTTTCACTCATTTGGACCTTTGCTTATGGATTGTTAGAATTGGCTATGGCTGCCAAGATCTTGAGACCAAATAGAAAGAACAAAAAGAGAGAGAATATAATGTGACAAGAATAAATAGTATTCTTATCAACTGATTCAATGATATGATTTTGATTGATTTACAATGAGAGGCCCCTTGGTTATATAGCCAAGGTGAGTACATAGGAGGGCATAAGATTATGACAAGTGTCGTAATCTTATGACATGAGACAACTGTGAAAAGCTATCACTCCACCTAAAGTGGAAAAGTGATAATTTGATAATCACCACAAATGGTGGATCACTCAAAAAAGGTAGAGAGGTAATCACATGATATGTCCACAAAAGGTGGAAGTGATAAAGTAATAACATGATAATTACACCAAAGGTGGAAAAACTCCAACTACCTCCTATGTGGTCCCTAAGTAAACTTAACTAAGGTATAATTATGACCTAGGACAAGGTACAACACATTTAATTACACCAACACCCCCCCTTAAGTGCAACTTAGGGAGAATGTACATAAAAGCAAACAATGCAAGATGGGTCCTAACAACTAGGCTATTTTAGGTACCCATGTACAAATGCAAAGAAATATCTCACAAATGGAGAAAAGGAGAAAACCTAGTGGGACAAAACTCCTCCCCATAAGAGAGATGAAATACAATAATGATATCCATCACAAATCCAATCAATCTCCATCCATACAAAGGATGAAAAGAGAGAGCATTCAGCCCCCCATAATGAGATAACCTGCTACAAGCGAAGTTCTAGAAGTGTACTATGGAGTAACACTAGAATCCTCAATCTGGTGAGCAAGGAAAGATACTTTTGTTTTCTACTAAAACCATATGTGAGTCACTGATTAACTCAAGGTGGAATCATGATAAAGCAACAGCAGACCCGATACCAAAGAACACTGAAAAAATCGCAAACTAGCACATCTTTGGAATCTATGAAGCAACAGTTGATTGAGAAATGATCTAGGATTAAAATTAAATGCAAGGAAAATGCAAATCCTAGTGCACACAAAAAAGGAAATAGTGCATGCACTGATGAATGTTCACATTTGCGTCCATGATGAAAAATAACCTCAAATTTGTGTAGATGACAAAATCTCAAAAAATGGCCTACACCACTATGAATTTCTCAAAACTAGCTCTCCGTCGATATCTTGTTTGCCAAAAACGGACACCGTGGCCAAATTTAGCCTGCAGAAAATGGGTTCTCTAGCAAAAATTTTTACTTCTGATTTGATTTCTAAAAAATCTACACACTGTTAGTAAACAAAAATAGAAACCTAGAAATAATTTGATGGTAAAAATAAGACCCATAAATTTTTTTTTGATCCAACATGGAGAAGATGAAAAATTGAAAAAATTTAACCTTGAGCCAAGAGAAAAATGACGCCCGACGCTTTTTGGACAACGATTTTCTCCACAACTATGCAAGATATGCAAAATCTAAAAGATACCCAGTTCAGATTTTGACCTTGGCTACAAAACTCAAAATATCATTTTTCTTGCAAATGAGTGAAAGCTGGATTTTTGAAGCAAAAATAATGATGAATCCAATAAAAAATGGCTTGCAACAAACCCTTGTTTCCCAAAAATGCAAATGGTGATCAAATTAAGTGAAACAAAAGCCAAATTTTATTTTCCCAAGCCTCTTGGACACAATGGCGAGGCTCTTAAGACCCCAATTTGCACCCAACAAATATTTAATTCCAAGATTGATCCCTCATATATGGGAAGAATTTTGCAGCATTGAAGCTCTGATACCATGTTAGAATTGGCTATGGCTGCCAAGATCTTAAGACCAAATAGAAAGCACAAAAAGAGAGAGAATAGAATGTGACAAGAATAAACTGTATTCTTATCAATTGATTCAATGATATGATTGTGATTGATTTACAATGAGAGGCCCCTTGGTTATATAGCCAAGGTGAGTACATAGGAGGGCATAATATTATGACAAGTGTCGTAATATTATGACATGAGACAACTGTGAAAGCTATCACTCCACCTAAAGTAGAAAAATGATAATTTGGTAATCACCACAAATGGTGGATCACCCACAAAAGGTGGAGAGGTAATCACATGATATGTCCACGAAAGGTGGAAGTGATGAAGTAATTATATGATAATTCCACCAAAGGTGGAAAAACTCCAACTACCTCCTATGTGGTCCCTAAGTAAACTTAACTAATGTGTAATTATGACCTAGGACAAGGTACAACACATTTAATTACACCAACATGGACTTTGAACTATTTCCAGCCTATTTTCACTCATTTCCAAACCTTGTGCAGAAGTGTTGTAAGGTGTTGCAAAGCATTTTCACACTCTCTTAGGTTTGTCATCAGCAAATCAATACAATATTATGCCAAAATGATCCCTTAATCCTCATACAAAACTTATCTTAGTGTATTTTATGAAGACAATCCCGAAGAACATAAATAATCACATAATAATTATCGAAAAACACTTAAAAATTCCCAAGTGGACTAGGTCACCACCTTGGGTGACCTAGTCCCGTGTGGCTTAAAATAACATTTTAAGTTAATTTATGTCAGGATTTAGGTCTCTAAAACCATAGAGGCTCATTGGGGGAATCCTCTTCCCCTTCTTCCTTTTTGGTGGTTAATTTTGGTGAACGAGAAGGGAATACTCTTTCACATCATGGTCTTGGTTATTGTCCTCTCATTGAGACCACCAAGCTTTCTCCTCAAATCAACACTATCCTTCATCACCCTTCTCACCCAACCTTCACAAGTGATCCTTTGAAACCAACAAAGGACTCTTGGCTCAACACCAACGTCACCATGCAACCTCCTCTTGATTTAGATTTTATGCACTCCCCCAAAGGAGTATACAAAATCTCACAATCCATAGAGCCTTGCATAGGTATGACATCCTTTGCTAAGCAAGACCCTTCCTTGTCACCCACCAAAGGATCCCCTTCTCCCCGCGATCAAGAGGATATCTTTTTGAGACTCCTCCACGATCACTTAATATCCCTCCCTCCCAAAACTCGAAAGAAATGTTTCAACAAAAATTCCTTTTATGCTTACCACCAAGTTCATGGTCATCACACCAATGAGTGTAAGGCCTTGAGTCACATAATACAACATCTTATGGAGCTTGGTGCTCTCCCTTATGTGGGGGCACCTCGTCCCTCTAATTGATACTAGTTTTCACCCTCCCTTTCATCCCTTCCATAACTTGTATTCCACTCATTCCTTTCGGCTCACTCTTGTCCTACACTGAGTGGGGGCACGAGGTTAGTTAGCCTTTCTCCCTCATATGTCACTTGTCGTTGTCTCTTATGACTTTTCGCTAACCTTTGATGAAAATTTAAGAGAAAGCTTGGGATGTGGATGACATGTCTTATATTGACTCACATGTGACATACACCCCCTCTTCATGACGTAGCTTTTCATAAACATATGACTCGACATAGGGCTTTCCCAACAAGCTCTCATGGCCTCTTCCTCCTCCTCTCTACTTTAAATAAATTGCTCACAGTACGGTGTTTCACAATTCCTTTAAAGTGGGAGCATACATCACCACTCACATTTCATTGCACAATATTCTTTTTCTTGTGATTCCTTCTCTTTAGAACATTACACACAATGTTGCTCAGGATGAGACATCTGCATTTTTCCTCTTTTGCATACAAGATGAGCCCTTTCCTCTCTTGCATACAAGATGAGTACACTTGCACTTTGCCTCTCTTGGAAACATTATGCATAATCTTCCTTAAGATGAGACATCACATGAACAAAGAAAAATCCCTTTGAAAAAAATCATTTTCAAACATCACTTTCTTTTGTGGCACCTTACCAAAGTTATCATGAGGTATAACTTTGGTATGGTTAAGTGGGAAGCCAAACAAGCGGAATGACTTTCCCATAGCCACCTTTGTGTTTGTGAGTACATACCAACCGTGTGTATGTTTCTCACCTTTTGGGAAAAATCACCCCACAAACAACTTGATGTTCTATGGCCCTAGAGTGAGAACATATCTATTTATTCTCTTCACACTAAACATTGTCACTGCATGATCATGTATCTCATCTTGTTGTAATGAATTCACCCTTGAATGTCTTTTGAATTGATACCGAGTTGACTTAGAATCTCAAATCCTTAGGGGCTTAACTACCTCCTTCATCCTTCCTGATCTTCTTCTTTGTCATTCTTCACCATCTCCATTGGGATACTTTAGTGTGAGTTTGAATCAAGTTCATCCTCTCACTAAAGTAGGGGCTAAATGTGTCACCAAAAACTGAAGACTTGGTCACTTTTCACTCATTTGGACCTTTGCCTATGGACTTTGGACTATTTCTAGCCTATTTTCACCCATTTCCAAACCTTGTGCAAAAGTGTTGTAAGGTGTTGCAAAGAATTTTCACACTCTCCTAGGTTTTTCATCACCAAATCAATACATTATTATGCCAAAATGACCCCTTAATCCTCATACAAAACTTATCTTAGTATGTTTTATGAAGACAATCCTGAAGAACATAAATAATCACATAATAATTACCAAAAAACACTTAAAAATGACCTTGGGAGACCTAGTCCCATGTGGCTTAAAATAACATTTTAAGCTAATTTATGTCAAGATTTAGGTCTCTAAAACCCTAGAGGCTCATTGGGGGAATCCTCTTTCCGTTCTTCCTTTTTGGTGGTTCAACCACAATTCAAGATCATTTCATCATGTTAAGGGTTTGATGCATACATTCATGTTGTTGAGCTAAAGAAGTGGATGTAGCATTGAAGATCTACTTGCAACCATTATTTAAATCATATTTAAGGATCCAAGATCTACATTCTTCATGGACACTACATGTTAGTTTGTATATTTTTTTCACAAGACATCATCCAAGGTATCTACATTGCATTATTTCATGTTTCATGCTTCATTTCATTCATTTCATCATTTGGTTTAATTACCTATAATGGGTTTTACCAAGGAAAACCCCCATTCACTAAAAAAACAACAATTTTTTCTCCCCTTGAGTGTGTGATTGCATATTTATAGGTTGAAGATAAAGTTGAGGAAGATGTGGAGTAAAATTGTCAAATTTGAAAAGTTGCAAAAGTTGTCATCTACCTTGCAAGATCATAGAAAGAGCTCTACAGAATTAATTTCTGACTTTTGGGAGCAAGAAACATGGGAATTGAGAGTGCAAACATTGAAGTAGAGGACCCAAAAATCAAAATTTCAAAACTCTAAAAGGATCCATTCGCCACTGAAGGGGAATGAGTCCTCTATAGCTCAAAAACAATAACTTTTTGGCTAGGTACACAACTTTTTATGCTCTAAATACTTCCCAAATAGTTTCTATAAGAGTTAGGTAGTATTTATTATTGTTATTTGCATCTTATTTTACACATAATTGAATGAATCCCCCCTTATAAATATAGTGGTCCATCATCTTGTTTATTAAACATTTTGATAAAAAACATATTTTGGTGTTTCATTTTGGTGAACCCGACATATTGAACACTGCAATTTTCTAATTTTTGAAATCTCAAACTACATCTAAAGTTAGATATTATATTCATTTTCATTGAATTAAGATCTCATTTAAGGTTACTTATTTTGCATTGAAATCTTGCATTTAATATAGTGTTTAGATTTGCATTATTTTGCATCTTTCTAAATCTGAAAATTATAAAAACAAATCCATCATTTTACATCTCATTTAGATATCATACAATTACATTTGAAAATCAAAACAAAATTGCATTTCAAATTAGGTCTTGCATTTCATCTTTTCATTACACTTTTGCATTGAATTTCTAGAAAATATGAAGTTGTCATTCACTGTCTCAGACCTAGAACTAAAAAATATAAATGAGAACTTGAAAATCATTAAAAAATAGTTTTAAAATACATCACCAGGACCCATTTTCCTTTGCTGGTGAATAATTCCCTTATTAGGTTTTATTTGAGCCTTCTCGCAACTAAAAAAGCATCAAAATTCACTTTGAAATCCACAAAAAAATCTAAGAAACATCTAACTAGGACCCATTCACCCATATTGGTGAATGAGTCTCTATTAGCTACTACTCTACATTTTCAGGACATTAAAATCTCAGTTTTTAGCTTTTGTTTGGTGCTATTACCTTTCTATTTTTGTTTCCTGATTTGTTGTTTCATCAATTTCATTGCATTTAGCTTAAATTGTTTCATTTCAGTGCATTGTTAAAAGTTCAAAATATTTCATTTTCAGCTTATTGCATTGTTGCATTGTGTAGTCAGTAAATTACCATGTTTGGCTCTGAAATTCTAAAAATGTAGAGTTGTTTAGGAAATGTGTGGAAGTCCTTATTCTCTTTGGTTGATGTTTCAAATTGTGTTTTTGGCAATGACCCTAATGAAATTAAACTCACTCATGCTCACACAAATCCTAATGCATGTCCTCCTCATGATGTTGATATCATTGGAGAAGATGATTCCAGCATGAATGAATTCATAAATAATTAGCTTAACAACCTTGAGTCCAATGCATCCTTTTATCCTTGAATGAAACAAACCACACAACTTGAGAGGTTTGACCTTTTACATCCTGAAATTGACTCAAAAGTTGAACCTAAGTTCCCTACCATAGGTGAACCTAGCTCCTCTAAATAAGCAAACATTCAACCATCCTATGTCAAAAAAGTGACCAACACATCAATCGACCTTGAAGAGATATATGGCAAAGGATTCAAGATCTAATGAAAAAATGGATGTGATACAACAAGTGAACATAAAATTCATCAAGTCCTAGAGAAAATATCAACTGAAAAAACCAAAGGGTTAGGATACCAAGATCCCCCTCTCAACATAAGTGCTCCTAAAGAATACTTAATGATTTGAAGTGATTGTAGGATTATCTTAGATCCTCCTCCTGATATAAGTATCCCCCTTCCTAAAGAGAAACCCATACACCCGAAGGATAATGATAACAAAGACATGATCATATTAAGACCTCATACCCTAATCCCATCTAGAGAAGTTGATGAATCTAGCAAGAGAAAGATGCCTTACAAGTTAAATAAACTGAATTTCCCTTGTTCACCACTTGAAAGTGAAAGGAAACTTTAATTGCTTCTAAACAAAGAACTCATAACATTACCACCAATGAAAGAAAAGATAAGATTATATCCTAAAGATGCAAATGTTCCACATTGCTGATACCACAAAACTCTTGGACATAGTACTGATGAGTGTCACACATTCAAATTGGTATTGAGCAGTTTTCACTTTGATGAAAATTATTTTCATCTAGTGATTTAATAGCATACCCTTCTTATCCTTTTCATGTAATAGTTATAGATCTTAAAACATTCTCACTATTATATGTTTTTCACTTATTGCAATTCATTTTCTCTAATGCAAGGAGCTCATTTTCCTCACTTATCTTGGCTAATTCTTTCTCTGCACAAAGCGAGGGAAAGAATTTGATAGCCTTGTCCTAGTAATGCATTTGTCATTGTCTCTTTGGCTAGTTGTCTACCTTCTGTTTATACCGACACCGATAGAGATTGGGAGGCAGATGGCATGCTTTAGGTTGACTCACCCGTGCCTTACTAGTCTTTTTATTTTTCATTTTTCTTTATGATTTCATGTGCGTAATGTGATCCCCCATGATGTGTCATTTGATGTTCCTCTCCTTTTATGCATTCTTCTATATGTACCTTCATTCTTCTCTATATTGTAATCATTTTTTATTTATCTTGTTTTTTCCTTTTAAGGATGATGCAAGATGTCGAGACATTTATGTCTCTTTTATGTTGACCCAAAATCTTTACCTTTATCTTTTTCATTTATCTTGTGTTTTCCTTTTAGGTATAATGCAAGGAATTGAGACATTCATGTTTCTTCCATGTTGACTTGAAAGTCTTTTTCTTTGTTTTTCGCTCTCTTTGTATCATTCTTCCAATTTTGTGAGTATTTGGAATGATGAAAGTTCCATACTCTATGACAACATTATAGTACATACATAGTGACCCCAAATCCATAGATCCATTATATGTTTGTGGGGGAAACTCTTCCTTCCTATTTCATGACGTGGCTTATTTCAAAAACATATGACTTGGTATAGGGTTTTCCAAGGAAAGCTCTCATGTCTTAAGATAAAAAACATAGGCTACTTTAAACAAATTGCTCACAATAATGCTTTAGCAACTTCTTTAAAGTGGGGGAATACATCAATGACATCTTTTTGGAAATTTCATGGCATGATTTTTCTTTTTTCTTGTGGTGTGTCCTTTTCTTGGTGGTGTCATTGGGTTTGATGTCGTCCAAGAGTGTACGATCTACTGTCATGGCATGATGCAAATGAGGCATCCCATGCATAATGATCTGACACTTTTGAATTTTCCTCTCTTGGATACATTAGGAACAATGCTCCCTAAGAGGAAGACCATTACACGAACAAAGAAAAATCCCCTTGAACAATTTTTTTACATGATATTCAAAAGCATTTACAAAAGCATTTACATTGTGGTGCCTTATTGAAGTTATCAGGAGGATAACTTTGGTATGGCTAGTATGATGGGAAGTTGATACATTGGCATGACTTTCTCACTATACCAATTCATTGGGACAACTCACCTGGTGGACAGACTAAGGTTTCACTACCCCAAAGTGAGAATCATATGTTATGGACAAACAACCCGTTCCACTTCGCGTTGGAATGGTTGTGCTTGATCCTTTGTTTTTCTTTATTTTTCTTGGCCTTTGATAGGGTATAATCATGTATCTTTTTTATTTCTGCATAATTACATGTCTTTGATGTCTACTTTATTATGAGTTTGACATGTGGTCATCCTCTCACTAAAGTGGGGGAAAAATTTAGTAACGATGTAGTGTAGAAAAATGGATCCCTTGAATTTTTCACACTCGTATGGGTCCTCCTTGTGGATTTTGGCTTAATGTTGCCTTGATTTAGTGTTGTAATGTGGATTGGACATTCACATTAGGTCTTGGGCCCTTGGGAACTAATGGATTTTAATGGTACCTTGCTAAAGTGTTGTAAAGTTTTGTAACTCACTTTCACACTTTTCTCAGGTTTTATCAAATAACCAAGCATAATAAACATAATTTTAATCAAAATTAATCTTCATCTTTCCTTATTTGGAGTGTTATAAAGTGTTGTAACACACTTTCACACTTCTCTAGGATTATCATTAATAATTGGGATTTCTTATGCTTTAGTTGGCCCTATTTTGCATCCACAAGCCTCATTTATTACATCTTTTCAAGGATATTCCTAACACCAATCTATAACCAATAATAATTCAGGTGTTTTTGGCTTGTGTGTCCTAGATTTAGGGATCTATGAATCATTCACCACGTTGGGAAAATGGGTCCCACCTAGACTATTTGGCCTTGAACCAGTTTTCACACATTTCTAAGCACTTTTGGTTTCTGGTCCCATACATTATATATAATGGGACTCATTCGCCACCTTGGGTGAATGAGTCCCATGTGACCAAAATTCAAATTTAATTCAAATTTCTGATAGGATTTTATTCTCCTAGATCTAATGTCAGCTTGCATTATTGTAATTTCAGGAATTCGTGCATAATTGAGTATAAATACAAGGTTCTTTCACTCATTTTCACCTAAGAATTTTGTGAGAGAATTCATTATAGAAAATTGAGTTCACAAGAGCATTCAAGAGCATTCAAGGGTAGATTATCAAGCATTTTAGAGAAACATTCAAGTGCCAATCATCATGTCAAAGGTTGCATATATCATGTTTGTTATTGTGCTAATAATTGTGATGTAGGGTTTATGATTCAAGCAAGTGTTTCAAGCAAGAGTCAAGAACCACATCCATTGTAGCCATTTCAAGCATATTTGCAGCACCTCATTGCTAGGGTTTGGTGAGTTGCAACATTATCTTTTTTTCATTCATCATTATCCATTCTTACTTTCATTTCAAGGTCTAATTACCAACAAGGGGATTGACCAAGGCAAACCCCTATCCACTAACCCAACAACATTTTACCTCTCCTTTGTGTGTGATTTGTGGGTTTAGGTTGTATATTTCACAAGGAGAGAGATTGGAGAAAAAATTTCAAGTGACAAAGTTGTCATTAACCCTCAAAGAAACTTGGAGAAGACCTATAGGTGGTAATTTGTAGTTTTGGATCCGAAAATCAATCAAGAAGAGAAAAGTAGGTTGAGAGGAATAGAATCAAGTCTTGAATTTCCAAAAAAGTAGAAGTGGACTAATTCACCACAAGTGGTGAATGAGTCTTGATATGTAGGCCTGATAGATATTTTTATAGATCTAGATACCCTTTTTCCCAAAACCTGTTCCAATACATTTTTCCATAAACTAGACTACCTCACCCAACCTGGTGAATGAGTCCCAATCAGCCTTGAGAATACATTTTTTAGTGCTTCATACCTCCACTCCACCTTCTCCGATTTTCCAGGTGCACACTTTCCATCTTTATAGTTGTTTGGTTGCATTTCATTCATATTTCTAGGTCATTTAGGGTTAGTTAGCATTCAATTAGGTTTTTTTTTAACATATTGCATATCATTATATTTTCCAAGTCTAAACTTGGTGGTGAACCCATCATTAGATCTCATTCAACCTTTAGGAAAAACCCTTGTGCAAGATCTCTTTCTCCTTTTCAAAGAGATCTCAAGGGTTTGTCCTTGAGTGAAGTGTGTGAAGATTTCCCCTTTCCTTTTAGATCCAAAACCCTAGAGGTGAAAGAGAGGACACCAATTTTCACCTTTTCAAATGGAAAAAGTAAGCCTTTTTCCTTACTCAATTTTATAATTGACATTAATTTGAATTAATGATGTCTTGGAGTGGTGTTGTAATGTGTTTTACACATTCACACTATTCTAGGACCTTTATTTGACTAAAACATGCCTTAATTTATCCTTTGCAAGAGTGTTGTAAAGTTTTGTAACACACTTTCACATCTTTCTAGGATGTATTATCTTAATTAAGCCTTCTCGACCACTTTCTAAATAAAATGTACATAGTGTACCTTGTTTAAGTGTTGTAAAGTGTTAAAAGACACTTTCACACTTATCTAGGTGGTCATTAATTAATTGTGGGTAATTAGAGTAATTAACCCCCTTTAATTGAAATTTAAGCCTTAATTTTGACACATCTTGAAGATCTATCCCGACATTTATAACTTAATTAACAAAATATTTCATTGGGAAAATTTTGGTCCTAGTAAGTTGAGCCAACACCCATTTGCCATCAATGGTGAATGGGTCCTCCCTTAATAAGACCCTCCTTTTTTAGTTGATCTGGAAAGGGCTTTTATCCCTCTTTCAATCCCCTGGGGTTAGGTCTTGGTAAACTAATCCAGGATCCATTCACCCAAGGTGGAAAATGGGACCTCCCTTAATGAGACACCCATTTTTTAAATTCATTCTAGTGGGAATTTAAAAGTATTTATTTCCAGATCTGGTGTCAGCCTTAATTGTTTGAATTTTAGGATTACTCTCCTAATTTAGTATAAATAAGGGGTTAATTTACATTATTTCATCCTAGTACTTCATAAGCAATCAAGCGCACTTACACAAGATTTCACAAAAGAATTATAGAGCATTTTCAAAGGAATTTCAAGGCAGCTTTCAAGAGTTTATTATATCAATTCAAGATCATTTCATCATGTCAAGGTTTTGATGCATACATTCATGTTGTTGAGCTAAATAAGTGGATGTGGCATTGAAGATCTACTTGCAACTATTATTCAAATCATATTCAAGGATCCAAGATCTACATTCTTCATTTCCACTACATGTTAGTTTGTAGATTTTTTCACAAGACATCATCCAAGGTATCTACATTGCATTATTTCATGTTTCATGATTTATTTCATTAATTTGAATATCATTTGGTTTAATTACCTACAAGGGGTTTGATAGAGGAAAACCACCATTCACTAACAAAAAACAATTTTTTATGCCCTTGAGTGCATGATTTTAGATTTACAAGTTGAAGATCAAGTTGAGCAAGATTTGGAGTAAAATTGTCAAAGTTGCAAAAGTTGTCATCTACCTTGCAAGATCAGGGAAAGAGCTCTACAAAATTAATTTTTGATTTTCGGGAGCTAGAAACCTAGGAATTGAGAGTGCATCCATTGAAGTACAAGACCCATAAATTAGTTTTTCAAAACCCTCAAAGGACCCATTCGCCACTGAAGACAAATGAGTCCCTTGTAGCTCAAAACAACAACTTTTTATGCTCTAAATACTTTCCCCATAGTTTCTATAATAGTTAGTTAGTATTTATAATTGTTATTTGCATCTTATTTTACACATAATTGAATCAATCACCCCTTAGAAAAATAGTGGTCCATCATCTTGTTTATTAAGCATTTTTATAAAACCCATTTTCCATTGGTTCATTATGAAAAACATTAGGAGTAAGTGCACCAAGATGGGGAATAATTTAGTGGCCAAAAATTTAAATTTTAGGGAAAAGGCATATGAGTTATGTAAAGCACACATGAGACTTAATGTGTATGAATTATACAATATGTACACACTATAAGGTGTATTCATTTTTAAATCTTTGAATTTAATTTTTAATAGTACCCCAATTTGGGCTTGGATTTCCAAGCCTAAGGGTTGGAAATCTCTTTTTGCTCATGAACTCATGTTTCCAACATAAAGTAATAAATTCAAACTTCAAACTCATTGTCTTTATGTGTTTTACAGAAAGATATTCTAAATCCACCTCCGAAACAATGAGATACTTCTTTGCTTTCTAATCATATAATTTTTTTAATATTTTAAATAAGTTAGGATTTTTATTTTATTTTTTAAACAACGTCTTGATATTCATCAAATAAATATGTATTATTTTTTCTTTATAATTTGATCCAGCTATTTAAATTCGAAAAAAAATACTATATCAAATTGTTTTATGCTTCATTTTAGACACATTCTAGAAAATCCATTTCTAAAATGTTTATGTAAAAGTTATGTGATTCACACATTGAATGATGTAATTTTTAGGGTGCATATATAGTTTGCAAGAACACAAAAAAAGTATTCATTAAAAATATTAAAAATATATAATTTGTATTACTCAATATAAGTTGTATTTCTATCAAGCACTTTAGAAAAATATCTAATGCAACAAAAAAGGGGGCACACACTAGAAACTATATTATATTTTAGTAATTAAAAAAGGAATATTATTGCGTGTGCTCAAATTTTTACCATATTAATCTTAACCATTTTAAAAATCCTTAGTATATTTTAAACTAGATTTGGAGTAATATAATTCTTGTTGTCAGTATTTCTTTAAATTTTGAGTGTACACATCTCAAATTACTCATCCAAGTTCAAGTTTATCTCATTTCATGAAAAAATGGTCTCATAAAATGATGTATAAGATAATAGTTGTCTACCATATTTTAATAAGGTGTTATGGTGCATGAAGTCTACTCCACCATAATTAATATGACCATTACATCCAACTATATTTTATAATGTGTAAATAATCACATGATATTGGATGTTCATTTCTATTATGTTCTTTACTTTGTTCATTGAATTTCATTTTTTTAGGTAGTACAAGAACCTAATATGAAGCTAAAGGGTCATAAAACCCTCCCAACTTTTTTGATAGAGAAAAAGAAGCTAATATAATAAGGTTTAAAAAACAAAAATAGAATGAAGGTAAATTTACACTTCTCGCGAGGAAATGGTATTATTTATCAAAAAAATTGCTTGTAATTCAACCTTAAATTTGATAAATAAAAGGGGAAGGGTATGTGCATGATCATCATGGAAAAAACAAGCCCTTAAGTGGCAATGAAAACTCAGAAAATCAGAGTTAGGCAACTTGACATAAAAAATTGAATAAGTTATCTATATTATTTCAAAAAAATGTAAAAATAGAATCTATAAAAATTGAATGTAGTTTCTAAACTACTAGACCTTTATTTAAAAAAAATAAAATTATTTAGTCAAAAGTTGAAATTTCAATGGAGTAGTACTTAAATTTCAAGGTAAAAATAAGAAGTAGGTGTTTGTCTGACCACCCTAACCACAAAATAATGATAATATTTTTTATAATTTTCTATATATAAGTAGAGGACTCATGTCCCGATGTGATGCATATTTTTTTATATTTTTTTTCCAAGTAAATAATTAATTATGAATTTTTTATTACAACTTTTAAAAAATATATAAATTCGTCTATCTAACCACCTTAACTTGGTCAAAAATTCATGAAATTCAATAATTTTTGTTTTAATCCTATAGTATGTGAAGCATAGAATGTGAAGCATGTTTTGGATTCAAAAAATGTGATACTATTTGAAAGTTATAAAAAAAATTCAATTAGCCTATCAATTAGGACTTTTTCCGTAATTCAAATAGAAAATGAATAATAATTAATTATTAAATTCAAAATAAAGAATAATTTATATGTGTGGAAAGCTGAGAATCTCCTTTAAAAACCCTTTTCGTTTCATCATATTTGGTTAAAAAAAAAGTCATCAGCAACATGGGTCATCATATCACTTACATTTTGCCACTTTTTGGCCCATCATGATCCTACACATACCTAGAAATGAAACCACTAATAATATTAATTATGATATCTTATTTATCCCTATAATAGAGAGAAATTCCAAAGTTTTAGTTGTGTTAAATTTCAAGATAGGTTTGTAGTGAACCTAACTTTAAACATTATCAATTGAAATGCCATTTTTGGTCAAAAATGTTTTATGCATGTATTTGTTCCTTAAGTGTGAAAATATAAATGAGTTGACATGACTTGAAGCAAATGATAAATAAGATCCTGTAGAATCATAAGAATGGAATTAATATGTATGTATATGTTTGTGTGTGCATAAATTTTGAAAGAACCTGCAAATACAAAGATTGAAAACAAGCACAATGAACACAAAACTTTATGAATTCGACCAATAAATTAGATAGAAAAGGTGTATATAAATATGAATGAAGGAGGCACTTAGCCTCCATGAATGAGGATATGACTCCTCACTCATGGAGTGGTGGCGAGTTTTCTACCTCAAAAGTAGCATGAGGTGTCGAAAGTGACTTGACACATCTAAAACTCCTAACATTGATACCTAACATGAGAAAGGGTCAAAGAGACACCTAAGTAGTGTTAAAGCCTATGTGTATGCAATATACACATTAACACCCCCTATTAAGCATACCTTAGGTGGGCATAAATTAAATGGTTCCCAGCTACTAGCCTTGTGAGGTACCCATGTACAATGCAAAAGAAGTGGATCCCAACCATGAAGCCTAATAAGGTACACATGTACAATGCAATCTCTCATAAATGGAGTAATATAGAAAACCCAATGGAAGAAACTATCCTTCAAAAGAGAGATAAGATATGAAGAAGGCTAGAAAGCCCCCTAAATATGATGTCGTTGTTGGTGTAGACCACACACCAAAATAGCTCATAGATGAATGAACTTTCTCTCAATAAAGGGTTTGGTGAAGATGTCATCTAAACCTACTCTAAAGACTACAAAAAATTCTAAGTTGATGATCTTTCCATTAATCAAATCTCAAATATAATTTTCATATGAATCTTTGTGTGTTTAGTTCATTGATGCTATACTAAATTCTTGCATATCTAAATGGTGCTCTGGTTGTCATAATAGTTTATTATGGGTTACCTGAAAGGAATACCAAACTCAAAAAGAATGCCCTGAAGCCATATAGCCTTAGGTTGATCCCATGAAATTGGTTTACAATTAGTTTTAGGAAGGGGAAATTCATTTTCAAAGGGAAAACACTTTATGGGGTTTTCTAGAAGGGGGGGGGGTTCGCTAGAGGGGGTGTTCTAGCGAGTGGTTCATTAGAAGGGGGGTAGTGAACCCCCCTCTAGCAAATCCCCTTTTAATGGGTTTTCTTTTTTAATTTTATTTAAAGGGGGGCTCACTAGAAGGGGGTTCTAGCAACCCCCCCCCTTCTAGCAAAGGGGGGTTCACTAGAACACCCCTTTTTTGCTCTTCTACCAAATTTTTGCAAAACGTTTCCTTTCAAATCTTAGATTGAGGATGAAAATGAAGGAAAATACACAAACCCAATTGGATGATGGTATTCCTCAGAATGAGCTATCCATCGAATATAATTTTATTATATTTTGGTTTTATTATGTATTTTTTAGTTTAATTAAACATAGGTTTTTCACCAAAAATCAAGCTCTTTATTCTACACATGTGGAAAAATACGAGATAATAAAAAAAAAATCTAAAAAATATCTATGCACTAGATACTGAGGTCCTTGATCCAACAAAACAAATTAAATTTTGATACATACAATAAATTTTATGTGTCAGCAAGTAAACCTATGTCTGAATTGTAACTAGTTTGACTTCAAAACTTAAGTAAGAAAAAAATATTCAATAAAACACTATGAAACCAATTGCATGCACTAGATATCATAGTTATGAATCTAAATTCAAAAAACTAGAATTAAATATCCTTCATAGAAAAAAAGTTATGTGTTAGCAAGTAGATGTCACTCTTTAAAAATGGTGATTACTATTAAAAACTAGTTTTCGAAGGAGTTAAAAAAAGAAAACCAATTTGATTCCAATATTTTTTTTAAATATATATTTAGAATCCATAGAAGAAATGTCGTAAATCAGTATTTTTCATCATCTTCAAATTCCTCATTGTTTAGCAGCTATAGGTTACCGAAAGTGAAGATTTAGTTAAAAAAAAATTTGTTCAAAGTCCAGTTTGGAAAAAAATTGTAAACTAGTATTGTGGGATCACCCCTCAATAGCTAAATCAACAACCCCTTGAAATCTGCCTCTATGTATGATATAGCAATATAATTTTTATTCTTTCTAGACCAACTGATAAGACCTAAACCAAGTGAAAAATTGTAACCTAAAGTGGACTTGTGATGCTTAGTGTCACTAGCCTAATCTGAATCTGTAAAACCAACCAAGTCAACTAGAGAACCAACTTTGTAACGAATCCAAAACCCAAGAGTACCATAAAGCTAATGAAGGATCCTCTTATTTTCTTTCCAATTCATTTCATGAGGTTCCCACATAAATCTTGAAACCATGCCAACTACATAAGAAATGTCTAGTCTAGTATGAGTCAAGTATATAAGACTACCAACAAGTTGTTGATACAAAGTAGAATCAACCAGTGATGTAGTACATGAAGTCTCAAGCTTGAATCTAGATAGAAAGGGATTTGGAGATGGTTAACAAGTATTCATGTAAAACCATGCAATTATATCAAGAGTATACTTAGGTTGTACAAGAGTGGTCCCTAAAGTGGACTATGAAAACTCAAGCCAAGGAAGTAATGAAATAAACCCAAGTCTGTCATGTCAAATTTGTCCTAAAGTGATGACTTCCCTATTGCAATGGTAAATGAAGTAATCCTGGTAATCAAAAAATCATCAACATATCTAGAACTAGTATCAAAAGTGAATCATCCCACCGCAATAGATAGACATTAGGATCTAAACAACATCTAGTAAAACCTAAAGATATGAGGTAGGAATCCATATTGGCATACCAAGCCCTAGGAGTTCAATTTCAAGGCCATAGAGAGATTTCTAAAGTACAAGAACTAAGCATGAATTTTGAATAAACCTTATTGATTGTTGCATGTAGAATTCATCCTCAAGGTCTCCATGAAGAAATACACTCTTCACATCCATCTGATGTACAACCCATCCATGTGCTATAGATATAGCTAGTGTGAGTCAAAATGAAGTCATCTTAGCAACTCGTGCAAAGGTTTATTTATAGTCAATTCCTAGAACTTGTGAAAAAATTGGAAATCAATCATGCTTTGTATTTATCAATTGACCCATCTGCTATAACTTTAGTTTGATATATCCATGTGCATCAAATTGTCTTCCTTCCATTAGGAAGTCAAGTCGAATCCCAACTGTGATTTCTAATCAAGGAATCATATTCCTCATCTAGATAGCAATATCCCGCTTAGGTATGCTTGATGCCTCTCTAAATGTTTGTGGATTAGAAACTAAAGAAAATAATGAATTTGGCCCCCCAAAAATATGCTTGAATCTATCTATCATATATTGGATCATGTACCAATGTATCTGCCCCATGTAGAGTGTGAGATGTGAGTGGGTATGGTGTGGAAATATCAACTTCTAATGCAATCCATAAACTAGATGAATATGAACCCTCATCACTGTCATTGTTGTGAGAGTTGGAAGAAGAAGAATATGCTACCGTAAGAATCTACTAAGAATGATCTAAATCATCAGTACTATAATCAGGATCTACTGATTCCATAATATGTTGAGAAATGTTAAGTATCATTTCAAGAGATGTTTCTTGAAACTTAACACCTCTCTCAATAAACAACTCATGTACATGATAGGATGGAGTAGGTGATAGCCTTTTACACCATCTAAATATCCAACAAAGATGCATTAGATTGTGGATCCATAGCATTACGATGTTCTTTTGGAATGTGTGCCATGGCATGAGAGCCAAAAACTCTGAAATGATCAACTATTGGTTTCCATCCTTTCTAATGAAATGAGTTAGTTGTAATATTGGAGAAATATTTTTGGCAAAATTGGAGAAGGTATATAATCTAGATAAGTGATTTTCCTTCCCTATTACTACCAATTTTTTTCTTTGCAATTCTCTTATCTCAATTTAATTTGGATAAAAGTTTACTCTCATTCCCTTCCCTAAATGAGTTATTTGATACATTGAATGGAGATTAGTTGAAAGTGAATTAGCACTTAGAAATTTGAAAAAATTCCTTCAACTTCAACAGACCCTCTCCATTTTACCAATACTAGAGTATCTTCACCTTAGGTGATTGTGGACATACTAGATGGCTTTAAGGATGAAAAAAAACCAGTGAAGAAACCATATGATGTGAAGCACCAGATTCTATAATCCATGATGGACATGATGATGTTTTAGCAACTAAGGCTTTTCCCTTTGATTTCTCTTTGTCCTTAGTATTTTCCTAAGTTGATGAAGATTCCTTGATAGAATTTTGTAGCCTTATATTATTATTTTTGAGAATATGTTGAAGAGACTAAATTTGTTTCCTCATGAATTGATGTCCATCGTTTCCAAGTCTTTTATAATACGAAGAATTAAATCTCTTAGTATTTGGCTTACTTTGAGAAGAGTTATCAATTTTGGATTTGTCAAATTTTCCTTCTTTTTTAACTTCCCTATCCTTTTTAGTGTTCTTCTCTCCTTTTGAAGTTTGTTGTGTTTCATTCCCTTCAAGTAGGGCTTGAGGCTTAGTAGTCTTCAAGGAACACCCATTTGAATTAAATTTTCTTCCTCCTTTGTGAGATCAAAAATAAATTTATCAAGTGTGGTAATTGACCATGAGCCTCCTAGAGCCTGTTTAGTAGAGTAGAAAGTTGATATAAACACAAACATTTCTGGACCCAACTTGGAAAGTACATAAAGAATTAATTGATCGTCTTTCTTTTCAATTCTACAATATTTTAACTACAATTTTAAAGATTTGAATTTAGTGAATAAGTAGATTGTAAAGTTGAAAAAAACCTAGGACTAAGACCTAATAGCTGATTTTCCAACTCATGGCTTCTAAGTTAATCAATTTTCCCAAATAGTTTTTTCAGAGCTTCCTAAAATTCTTTGTCTATTTTCAAGTTCTCAACATGGAACAACAATTTAGGAGAAAAATTTAAACATAGGAACCTAAATACTTGATCACACATATTAAAAGAAAATTATGTCTTTAGTTTTTTTAGGTTCTTTCTTTGTTCTCATAGTTACACTATATAAACCTTTGTTCTTAAGCACAAGAATTACTTCAATCTTCCAATCATGATAATTGAAAGGTGTTAGGGGTATTATAGTAACATTAGACTCCATACAACTAGACTTTAGATAACTTCTTTGTAGAAACGTGGAAATGAATAACTTAGAAATGTGTGCAAAAGTGAAGAGAAAACACAACACACAAAAGAACTTCTCAATGAAGTGTGAAATGGACCACACACAACACTCCCCTTTATTATTTGTTCCCCCCAATTTGAAACTTTATAGGAGTGTTATGTGCTATGCAACAAACCCAAAAGAGGCATAACCATGCACTTTAGAGTATGAAATGTGTGATATTACACTCTTTGGGTTCATGGCAAAAAATAAGCACTTTTGCAAAGAAAAGAACTCAAATCCATCGAGAAAAAGTTATGAAGCTTTCAAATTTTACACCTTTTTAATTAAAATTTCCTTCTTGGAAAATAATTTTTAGATTTAGGGCTTAAATTTGAGATGGCCTCAGGGTTAAAGGGTTAAATATATGGCCTGCAATAGATGATTCATGACATCTAATCACCGATTCATGACCTACGATGAATTCAAATGTAGACCCCCAAATTCTGATGCAAACCATGATAAAAGCATACTTGTAGAGGGAAAATCATGCCAAAGATAAAGGAATACTGAAGACATATTGTTGCACCTTCAAATGATAAAGGGATTGACTAAAAATTGGTCGTAGATTGTTAACATGCACAAACAAATCAAACAAACAAAATTATCTCTAGTTTTTTCCCTTGTGACCCTCCATTTTTTTATGGACGATTTAAGTGTTTTTGTTTCCTCTATATTATGATAAATTTAACATGATTTATTAGTATTTTACTACAAATAATTATTTGTTCACCATTCTAAGTTCTCATCCACTATAGTAGTTCACCATTCACTATTGATGTTAGACCATTCACAATGATAAGATATCATTTCCTACGATCTTCTAGAATTTTCCTCAACATATTATTTACTAGGAAAATGGTATATTCATGCATGCATGTGTTATATACATCTAATTTATTCTCATTATTTAATTTTGAAATTTGATTGTTGCATATTCAATTATTTTTAATCTAAAAATCCCTAATCAAGTTCTTATGTTTCAATGAATAAATGTGTCAACCATTTCTTTACAAAATATTGAGTCTAACACATTTAGATGATCTCCTTGAATTTGAAAATATATAACTAGTACTCTACACTATTTCTCATGACCATGTTATAAATTATTTAATCATTTTTAAATAGAAACTATTAATCTCTCTTTGACCTTTTCTTGAACCCCCTCTAGGTTAGAGACTAATCCATCAATAGTTATCTATAAGGAATGGAAACAAAGAAGGTATCATTAAGAACCCAACTATTTGAAATGAGGAAAATTGTGGAGCTTTTCTTCTAGGATTTAGGACCTAGAATGACAATCTTCACTCACTTTTATTCAAGAAAAAAACCTTGAGGTCTCAATGCAAAAGAGAGAGATCTTGCAAGAGGGTTGTCCTAAGGGCCGAATGTAAACTAATAATGAGTTCGCCACCAAGTAAAAACTTCGAAAAGACAATGAAATGCAAAACCCTAGTTCAATGGAAACCTTCACTAAATGACCTAGAAATGCAAATGAAACAACACAAAAAACTATAGAAAGGAATATGTGCACCTAGAAATCTAGGTATGGATGGATGGAGGTCTGAAATGCTACAATTTCTACCTTTAATGCTAACTAGGACTCATTTTCCAAGCTGCGCGAGTCAGTCTAGAATCTGGGATTCTGTGCGGGAATAGGAATCTACCAAATGGGTATCTGAATCTACAAAAAGAAAAGTTTCGATTGAAACTAGGAGTCATTCACCAGAATTGGTGAATCAGTCTAGTTAGGGTTTTCTAAAGCTTCAAAGTTTGATTATTCTCTTCTCTATTTTCTTTGTCATTCCTGATTGATCTCTAGATGACACACCCTTAATATTGGTTTACATTGGGTTATGAATAGTTGGCTTGTGGCTATCTTAACTCCTAATTAAGTCATATTATTATTAGTAAATTGTTATTTAGTTGTTTAGTTCAGCCTTAGACTTATATAGGGTTATCTAAGTCGGCCTAGGTGATATCCTAGGCATAAATAGGTATATATAGGAGGTTGTGAGTCTTATTTGATCATGTTGAGTATTGTGTTCTTATTGAAGACTATTGGAGGTAGCCCCCTTGAAGTGGATTAGGAGGTTTCCCCCTTGAAGTGGCATATTATTATCAAGTATTTTAAGCATATTTCATATTATATTCTTCTTGTGCAAGTTATTTCATTACAAGTGGTATAAAGCATGATCTTGGCACCGTAGAGGCAAGGTTTTTTCTTAATATTGAAGGCAATTTTGAGTGAATTTTTCTGATTTTTAAAGGGTTTTTAAAGACCATATTAAAGAAGCTTTATTACATATTTTAGAGTAATTGGATCATATATGGGTGATTTATTGAAAAATTAGTGTTTCCACAAATATAACTCTCAAGGCTGAAAATCGGCTTATTTCTTGGACATTTTTCTAGGGGAGAGGTAGTTTGACCTTAGTACATTACAGTAAAATTTTTAGAGAATTTCAATCTCATTTGTGGGATTTATTTCAAAATTATTGGTTCCCATCATGTCAGGGCCTACAACAAGGGGAAAAAAGAATGTTGTAACACTGAGGAAGACTCCTATTAAGGATGGGGTAACAATAGAGGATATTAATCCTAATGAGGAAATAAGTAAGGTAAAGGAATAAATTTCCTCAATAAAGATGGATGTGTGTGATCTAAGAGGAGATGTATCGTATATACGAAGCATGTTAAGTGCCTATATGAATGAACCAAGAAGGCATTTTTCAAGAAACCAAGGTGAAACTTTCAGGTCAAATAATATTGACACAAACTTCAATACTCCTATGGGATCTAGGAATTTGTTTCCAAAGATGGATATGTGCAAGTTTGATGGCAAGGATCCTCTAACATGGATAAACCAAATGGATATTTTTTTTGAAGTACATCAAATCCAAAATGGACAAAAGGACATGATGGCTTCCCTATATCTAGAACCAAATCAATTCATTTGGTATTGTTGTCTTTGTACTCATCGAAGGAAAAAGGGTCTCACTATCTCAATGTTAAATTTTACAAAGGAACTCCAAGCACAATATAGCAATAGTGTGATAGACAACTTCTTCAGCCAACTTGCTAAACTTCAACAAACATGATCAATTAAGGATTACATTCATGAATTCCAAAATCTATCCTTAAGAGTGGATACAATTATAGAGGAGAACTTGAATGATTTATTCTTTGGTGGTCTCAAGGATCACATTCAACATGAGGTGCACATGTTTAATCCTAGCTCTATAAATGAGTCATTGACCTTAGCACGTAGGGTAGAGGAGAAGTATTTGGTTCCTAAAAAGCAAGGGGCTAATGTGACAAGAGAGAAAGGATATGAAATACCTTCTCTTCACCAACCTACTAGGTTGACTCCACAACAAATTGAGGAGAAAAGAGAAAAAGGGATGTGTTTCAATTGTGATAGCAAATACAGTTGAGGACATAAATGTATTGAAAAGAATTTATTCTATATTGAAGGGCCAAGTGATGAAGAAGAGGAGGAAGCCATATTAGAGGATGAAAAGGAGTCAAATGTGGAATCAATGATTCTTAGCCAATCATTTCTTGTTAAGCACTCTCAGGTTTTAGTGCTCCACAAAATCTAAAGGTAGTGGAGTTCTTAAAGAAGTAGAAAGTAACAGTGTTGATTGAATCAGGTAGTACTCCTAATTTCATCAAAAAAAAGTTGGCTACTCGTTTAAATTGTTTTATATATCCAGCTCCATAGTTTTAGGTTTTAGTTGCAGATGGTGGTATAGTTAGTTGTTTGGGGAAGTGTCACAACATTAAATTATCCATGGGAGATTATCGACTTGATACCCCAATGCATGCGATATCCATGGGTGCAGTAGATATTGTTTTAGGAGTACAATGGCTTACTACATTGGGAACAGTTAAGATGAACTTCCAAGAACTATTCATGAGATTTCAATTAGAAGAAAAGGTAGTAGAGCTAAGGGGGTTGAAGGAAAATTCACCATAGTTGGTTAGCTCTCATCAAATGCAAAAGTTGCTTAAGAAAGGAGTAGATGGATTTGTGGCCCAACTCTGTTCATTATAAGTCTCTCAATCTAATGCTCCTACTCATCTAGATTTACAAGCAATAATTGATCATCACTCAGTTGTTCTTGGAGATATGCCTAAAGGACTTACTCCTAAGAGGGATCATGATCATGCCATACAACTAATTCCAGGGAGACAACCACCGAACATCAGACCTTATAGGTGCCCACACACACAAAAAAGTGAGATAGAAAAAAATGTTGAGGAGATGCTAGAGGTAGGAATTGTTAGGCATAGCCAAAGGGCTTACTCCTCTCTAGTGGTGATGGTATGTAAGAAGGATGAAACTTGGTGCATGTGTCTAGATTATAGATTTCTCAACATGTACACCATTAAAGATAAGTTCCCTATTCTAGTTATTGATGATTTGCTAGATGAATTGAATGGATCTATGTATTTTACCAAGTTGGATCTTAGATTTGGTTATCACCAAATTAGGATTAAGGAGGAAGATATTTGTAAGAAAAAATTTCGGACTCATGAGGGTCATTATGAATTTTTGGTGATGCCATTTGGTCTTACCAATGCACCATCTACATTCCAAAGTTTAATGAATTCCATTTTTAAGAAGTTCTTTAGAAAGTTTGTATTAGTGTTCTTTGATGATATATTGATTTATAGCAAGACTTGGGAAGAACATTTGCAGCATGTAGATCAAGCATTACAAATACTTGAAGATCATCGTTGCTAAGTCATCCAAGTGTGCTTTTGGTCTTAAGGAGGTGGAGTATTTGGGACACATAGTTTCACATGAAGGAGTAAAGATAGACCCAACAAAATTAAGGCTATCATGGAATGGCCTATTCCAAAAACCATTAAGAAACTGAGGGGTTTCTTAGGATTGATAGTGTACTACAGAATATTTGTGAAGAATTATGGTCGTATAGAAGCACCCCTCACCACTCTATTGAAGAAGGATTATTTTCATTGGAATGAGTCTGCTAATGCAACATTTGAGAGATTGAAGGAGGCTATGTGTACAACTCTAGTGCTTGCCACTCCTGACTTCACCAAGGAATTCATTGTACAATGTGACGCTTCTGGAAATGGGATAGGAGTAGTTCTAATACAAGAAGGTTGACCAATTGCATTTGAGAGTCTCCAATTAGAGGGTAAGAATCAGCTAAAACCTATTTATGAGAAGGAAATGCTAGCAATCCTTCATGTAGTTAAACAATGGAGGCCTTATCTAATGGGTAGACACTTCAAGGTTAAGATAGATCATGATAGCCTAAAATATTTTTTGGAGCAAAGATTATCTTCTGAAGAGAAACAAAAATGGATCACTAAGATTTTAGGATATGACTTTGAGATTGTGTTGGGTCTCAAAACGTTGGTTTGAATGAACCACGAGAGGTTGCCAAAATTTCACTACGTTATTGATCAACTAACAAGGCCAACCAATATGGTTGAACCCTCTACTCTTAAGGCTCTGCTAGACCTAGGCGGGTGCACCTATATGAGCAACACAGATTTTGAGTTTTATGTTTCCTACTTGATCTAACTATCCACTAGTGGCAATTTAATAGTGGAAAGATATGATCCTAATTTGTTATAAATTGTATATGCAATATCAAGGTGTGAATTAATATGTTCAATTAAGAGATGTCAAATGAAGTGAATAAAACTAATGTAATGAAAATAAGGGAGACCAGTGCCTTATTGGGTAAAACGGAGTCAAATGAAATCCTTTAATGAGTGGTTTTTATCTAGGAAGTCCTCTAATCATTTGGCATACAACTATGAGTTTACAACTGGTATAAACATGCAAGGATGAAATTGATAAGCCCTACTTGAGGCAGAATATCAAATCTAATTATCTGAATCTTCTTACTGATCCAAATGACATTCCCAGATTATTGTAATTGATTGAAAGGAATTTTAATACTTCTTTTAAAGAATCCAATAAACCAAATCACACAGAAACAACAAAAGTATACTAATAAATCGAATATATACTTGATACTTCAATTTAAATAATCAAGAAACATCAGATTGGAGACAATCAAATAATTGCAGGAATCCAACAAACAATTGATAACAGAATGAAGCCACTAAATTGACAGTCTTTCATTATCTCCCTCAAAATTAATACATGCAACATGGTCCCCTTGAATGTCATCATTTCTAAGAATATAATGCTTACAACAGTCTATCCTATTCTAATTCTATCTACCCTTTAATTATCCAAAAACAGATATTTATACATTAGTTTTCAAAAGCACGTGCCTTTTCGAAAAAGTTTTAAGCATAAAAAGTTAACAAATTCATCATTAACTAATTTTTGTTAAGCAACAAATGAACTGCAGACATGTGATCTATATAATCCTGGCACTTATGTGTGTTTGGATCTCCTAATACATCACGAATCACAATCTCCATCATCATCATTCATTCATTTTTTTCACATGCTTCATCCAATGTTATGTCCTTTGCAGTGGTTGTGTTCAATATCTCTTGGAGTATCGATTCATATTCACCTTTCCATGTAGTTGCTTCTTTTAGTTTTCCTTCATCATTGCAGAACTTTGTCAATCTATCATTAGCAGCTTCTACCAGTCCCTACACATCCCCTTGTAGTTCCTCAAAGAATTCCCTGTGCTTATCCATGCAACGATTAGCATTGTTATCTTTCAAGAAACTATCAAAAACTAATGCAGAATTTAGATCCAAACCTGGGAAAATCATAACACCTGCCTTTTCTAACATCTCCCTTCTCTTTTCAGGGGTCATGTTCATCATCTCTTTGTCTACCTCATCCCTTAAGATTTTTAACAATTGATCTTCATTTCCTAGTGTGACATTGTCAACCAGTCCTCTTATCTCTTTCCCTTTTTGCTTGTATAAATTTTTTTTTAACTCCGAGGTCTTTACAAATTCATCATCTGATATAAAAGACCTATAATCTTCATGTCTCATATCTGCATCCATATTTTCCTCAACATCTATTTCTCTGGCAACATAGGCATAATCTCAAGTACTTACTCTTGATACCTTCCCAGATGAGCCTTGTGACTAGCCAACTTCTAATATCCCTTTAATGGAGGATAACAATTCAGCATCCACCAACTCCTGATCATGTTTCTCAGTCACCATTTCTACTTCCTCTGCCTATAGGTTTCTGATTATATCATCAGATTTATAGGGTACATGCTGGTACCCTCCAAAATTTAGTCTTTGTCTTGCAGAGTGGATATATCCCTCTAGATCAAAGTTTTTTCTTGATGGTGCTCTTCTCATGTTGTAGTGCAATAACTTATCTAGAATCAAATTGTAACCCTCATTTTCCAATATAGTAAAATCACCAAAACACAATGTACCGGGCATAAAGGCCTGTTTCCCATATGAACTTAAGTTCATGACACTGGAGAAATCCATTTACCTAAAAATTTCTAGGTATGCAATTCTATCTGAGACAGTTCTAGGTAAAATGAATGGTGTATACTCAAAACCATAAACCCTAATCATTGTGGCATTTTCTAAGTAGTACCAATCTCCCCAGTTGTGGTTGATTGGTCCATTATAATCTCTAGGCCTAAGAAACCTCTTTACTTCTTCAAATAAGGAATAATCACAAGGATGATTAAAAAATCTATACAAAGGTTTCACAAAGAATTCTTCAAAATGCAAGAAATTGGAATTAGCAAACCTGTTGTCCCAAATAGTAGTCCATAACTGAACAGGAAATGGCCTACCTTCCTTATCAAATTGTGAAATCCTTAGCTCCTGGGGCCATAAACCTAACTCTTGTCCAAAATACAACACTAAGTGCATCAACAGTGAATAATTCCTGAGATGGAGGACATAGGCCCCATTCTTTATTGCTATCAACCCTATATCCAATTCCTTAAATACATGTGAAGCATAATCAAATGATCTAAAATTGTGATACTGAATATCTGCAACAATCACCATGGGCACAACTACCATATGCTCTGGGACTTCCATCCCCAATACCTGTCCCACTGAAAAATAAGTCTACTTCAGGTAGGGTTTGAAGAGATCTACATGAAATGGTGGTCCCTCATTGACTTCCATCGGAGTAGGTTTGCCATGACATCTTATTTTGTTCAAGGGTAATCTCCATCCTTTATAAATGGTGTCCATTCTTCTGAATTCACTATCTAGTTCTTCACTTATTATTTTCTCACTGCATATTCCTTCCAATCTGAAAACCTCAGTGATTGCATTCTCAGATATATGTATCAATGGATTCCCTAACTAGTCACATATAGCTTATTCTTTGGGTTATAATGTCCAACCAACAATTTTACCAGTTTGACATCAATAAAAAACATCAGGGCACACCAATTTTCCCAAATTGAGCCTCCACGGATTGCATACTGGCTCAAAGCAATTTCTCCCATGATAATGGAAATTGAACAACTCATACCCTCTAATTGAAGTCCAAACATCCCCTATGAATTTGAATTTGTCATCTAATTTGTCAATTTCCACTTTGAGCTACGCAGAACACCTAGCTTTAGGCCCAAAACTAGGTAACTAGTCTATGAGGTCTTAATTTTATTTCCTTTCAGTGCCCTCTGGTTGCAATTTAGTGTTTTTCTTCTTTGCCTTTGATTGACTACCCTCCTCAGGTTTTCTTCCCTTTAGCTTTCCTGAACTAGTGCCTTCCATATTCAAAATTCATGAATTTTGAGAAGATAAAAAACTTACTACATTTTGCCTATAAATCAAAGTCAGATGAATACCCTAATTGTTCTATTGGTTCCCTTGCTCTCCTTCTCCACCAATTTTGTGAAACAATGATTTCAATTGAGCACACCCTGATATGCAAAATATTTTATGCTTTGTGGCACCATAAATGTCTTTACTGAGAAATGAATGCTACAAGTTTTTCAAAATCCTCGCTGTCACATCAGGGATCATATCGGCAAGACATTTCAAATCTCTAGCCGATCCGCCTATTCAACATTTACCCATCCGCTAAGACATCTTGTAGTTTCCCCAACATCACAAGTCACCCCGATAGTTTCTTTCCTTTTGCTTCTTATATCATCATGACCTTCACCGAAGTAACTATCGCCTAGACTTAATGAATAGGGCCAATGGTTCTTCACCTTACTCTGAAAGCTCTTCGTCTCACCGAGATGTTCTCTTTAACAACTTATGTCGCCAAGACCAAGTATTTGTCCTACTGAAAAAATGATACTCGCCATAACATCTCTTAGATCTCCCGATTGAGACATTTCTCACTAATACGCCTTTTCTTCGGCAAGACTATGTGCATTGTCTTCTCGACACCTGTTATCTCCACATGCTCAATTATGTTGGTGTAACGCGAGGGGTTGGTAAGACTTTCTAAACTCTCCCCGACATCATTTGTCTTTCCGAGTGGGTCCTTCCTTTGCTTTATCGGCAAGACCAGTAATGCTTTGGGTAGTGCTTTGAAATCTCTCTCTGATGACCATAGTCTCTCTGATAGACTTTACTTTACTCTGATCGGTAAAAGGTAACCTAGCTCGATATGACCTTACATCGTCACGCCGATACATTTTGTCTTGCCGATAAGAAATGCAAACCCACATTCTCTTGGTGTATAACTTTATCGGTATGACCCTTCTGATGTCTTGCCGATATATTAAGGATATGTATATTATCATCGATGAGACTTGCATCAACTTATGCCGATATTTTCATATGTTAAATATTTAATTCCAAATGAAATTTATGGGGCTTTTTGGAAAAATTTAATCCGGATTTTGGTAAAAAATGCTATGTGAATATTTTTATGTTTGTATTATGAAGCTTTTTGGGAGACTAATAATCATCAAGGGTTAATGAAGTTGTCAAAATTTCACAGTTCCAACAGTGGCTCCATCTGGGGATGAATGATTGTGAGATCATTGCAAGGATCCAGATCTCTGGGTGAGTAGACCAAACAATATGGATGAAAACAAGTTGAGATGAATATGATTCTAAACTACTGTACATGGAAAATAGATCAAAATATGGATTTCTAGGATTGTCCATGTACTAGCAATTTCCTGTATCCTTTACTTTCTATACTACTGTGCATGGAAAATTTATGAGAAGTTTTGTTCAAGATTTGTCCATGCACTAGCAACCCTTGATCCCCTGTGACTTCTAAGAGAATTTTTTTTTAGAAATTTCCCATGTACAAGCAACTCCTATTCTTCACCACTCATATTTTGCAAATAATATGAATCCTCTCCTTTCTTGCCAATAACAACAAAAGGTCCTAACCATAGTGCCTCAAATTTTCCATGTTTTCCCTTCTCCTGGCACCTAGCATTCCACATCAATACCAGATCATCCTTTTCAAATTTTCTATTTTTTTCTTTTTAATCAAACAAATACTTCATTTGTACTTGCAATTTCATGTTTTGGTTTTGAGTTGTTCTCCTTATTTCATCAAGTTCTGCAAGTTGCTCCATTCTCTCCTCCATTGGTTTAGGAACATCTATATCTTCTTGAAGGATAAATTTGTAAGTTTGCAATACATTTTGTAAAGGCATCCTAGCTTGTGTTCCATACACTAATTCATATGGGGATTTTGCAGTTGCCTTTTTGATAGTAATCCTATCTACCCATGCAACCAATCTTAGCTTTGAATCCCAAGATTTTTTGTTCTTACCGAGCATCCTTTTTATGATTTTTAAAAGACTCTTGTTGCTAGATTATGCCTGACCATTGGCTTGTGGATGATATGAGGCATAATAAGAAACATTGATGCCATATGTCCTACAAAACTCTTTGAACTCATCAGACCTGAAACACATGCCATTATCTGTAATCACTCTCAATGGTGTACCGAATCTGGTAATAATGTTATCCATTAAAAAGTTGATTACAACTTTACTTGTTGCTTGCTTGGTTGGGATTGCCTCCACCCATTTGGTGAAGTAATCAGTGACCACTAGTATCCAGCTATGTCCTCCACTCGATTTCTCTTGTATTTCCCCAATGAAATCAATCCCCCACTGATGAAAAGGGGCTTCAACCTGCATAGGTCTGAGTGGTAGAGCTCCGTGATACTTCATTTTCCCTGAGAACTTTTGGCATGCTTCACACTTCCTTACATATGAAAATGAATCATTAAAAACTTTTGGCCAGTAATAACCTGCCCTGAGGATTTTATGTGAAGTTGTTTTTGCTGAATAATGCCCCCCATAGACTCCTTCATGCATTTCTTTCAGAACATGATCAACATGTGACTCATCCAAACATAATAGCAACATTCCATCTCTGTTTTTCCAAAATAAATCTCCTTCTATAAATAAATATTTAGAAGCCTGTAGTTTTAAAGTTCTTTTCTGGTTATCATTGAATCCTTCTGGGCATTTTGTGTTCCTAAGGTAATGCATGATGTCTGTGTACTAGGGTGTATGCTCAATAGTTTCAATTGCATTTCCTTCTTCTTGTACATTGCAGATTCAATTTGCCTCAATGTTTGTTTCTGCCATTAATCTGGCCAATCCTTGGCCTGTTATCAATTTAGTAATCTGTATTTCCATATCAAATTCTTGAATTTTGTTAATCCACTTGCACCTGTTCCTTGTCACTTCTGATTGTGTCAAGATGTCTTTGACTGCTACGTGAGGAACATATGCAATTACTCTAGCTCCAACAAGATACGGCCTAAAATATTTTGTGGCCTTTACCAATGAAAAGGCTTGTTTTTGCATTATGTCATACTTCAATTCCAATCCCTGTAAAGATTTACTAAAGAAAGATAGGGGTTGCTCATGAAAATCCTCATTTTTTTGTAACATGACAGTAGCTATCGTATGTAAGGAAGCAAACAAAAATATTTGAAAATGTTTTGTGAAATCAAGAGATTTGAGGACAGGGGCTTCCTTAATGGCTCTTTTAATAGATACAAAGGCCTCTAATGCTTCTAGGGTCCATTCAATTTTTTGTCCTTTCTTTAGCATTTTGGATATGGGTTTGACAATCTCTGCAAAGATGGACACAAACCTCCTAACAAAATTAATCTGCCCAAAGAATGATTGGATGGCTTTCACATTTTTAGGGATAGGAACCTTATCTATAGCCTCAACTCTCTCAGGATCTATCCTAACTCCCTCTTTTGATACAATGTGTCCTAATATTTTTCCTTCTATAACAACAAAGTGACATTTCTTAGGGTTCAAACTAATGCCATATTCTAAGGCTTTAATGAATATTTTTTCAAGATGTTCTATATGATCTTCAACATTTTTTGAGTAAGTTGTAAGGTCATCTTGATATACCACCATTATAGCATTGATTAGGTTAGCAAATGTTAAGTCCATAGACCTTTGAAAGGTTGCTCCCACATTAGTGAGACCAAAAGGCATTGTCACATATACATATGTTCCCCATGGGGTTGTGAAAGCTGTTTTGTATTGCTCACATTCCCTGACCTTAACCTGGATATAACTAGAAAAACCATCCATCATAGATAGCAACTCACACCCAGTCACTTTATGCAGTATAGCTTCCATGTTAGGCAAAGGATAGTTGTCCTTGAAGGATGCTACATTTAGATTTCTGAAATCCACGCATAGTCTTATATCTCCATTTTTCTTTCTAACAGGAATAAGGTTTGACACCCATTTTGAGTGCCTCACAGGTTTGATGATACCTCCATCTCTAAACTTGGTCCATTCTTCCTGCATTTTTGGTTCTAGAGTGGGGTTAATGGGCCTTTGTTTCTGTCTAAATGGCTTTGCATCTGCTTTCAATGGAATTTCATGCTGAAATAAATCCTCCCTATATGCCTTGAGGTCCTCATAAGACCATGCAGACACATGTTTATACTTTCTTAACAATGAAATCAGCATTCTTCGGATAGTAGGGCTTATCTTCTTCCCAATATATACCTTCCTTGGTGATAGTTCAGTTCCTAAGTTTATTTCTTCAATATCTTCCCTTTTGACTGGTGTCTGTTTCATAAGGGATTGATCACTTCCATCATATACTCTTTCCAATGCTACCAACCCCTTGGGAAGTTTGTTAGTCTTAAGTTGCAAGACCTTCTTTCCAAATATTGTTTGTTCTCCATTTATTTCTTCCACAAAGGTGTTGAAATCAATTTCCTGAGCCTCATACTGGTCTATACATTGAAGGAATTTCAAAAGGTCAGTGTCATCATTGAAAACCTGCCAACTATATACATTGTCAGGTACAACAGGTCTTGTTTTGAATTCCACTTGGGACACTCCTACTAATGTGATATCATCTTGTTTTAATGCTACATTTGCTAAGAAGTCTACCATTATATTTTTTGATCTGTCCACCCAATCAATGGAGAAAGCATCAAATAGTTCAATTGTATCCCATATTGCATTTCTATATTGTTTCAGTCTTTTATTTTTTGCTACATATTTTGATTTGATATGAGATACAACTAGTTCCAAATCTCCAAAAACTGTTAAGATTTTGTTCTTGTGTTTAACAGCTAAGTTCAATCTAGTCAACAAAGCTTCATATTCCGCTACATTGTTTGTACATTCAAATGCTAACAAAAATGAATATTTGTAAGTTGAACCATCAGGAGATATAAAAAATATCCCAGCTCCATTTCCCTCTTGGCTGCAAGCTCCATCAAAGTACATTTTCCATATTCCTTGTTGATTTTCAGAAATATTTTGATCAATTAGATCTTTTCTTACCAATTCAGGTTGAGATAGTTCCACTCTAAAACTCCCCAAATCAACATCACAGAAACAATTAAGTGGCTCTTGAGGAGCGTATTCAACAATTTGATTCATTCTAGGTTCTCTATACAATTTTACCTCTTCTCCATTCACTGGTATGGTGGCATATGATAAGTCAAACTGTACATTGCCTCCTACTACTACAGTCCACTGCCTCGATAAAAGAATTCCAAACTAGGGAGGTGTGTCAATTACAGTTATGTCAATAGTGTAAGTAGCTTGTGGGTAAGTTGCTAGCCTTACTTCCACATTCTTCATGATTCCTATAATCAGGATAGGCCTACTATCCATGGCATAGAATTTACCTCCTTCCACATCTATCCACAAACCGAGCTACTTCATCACCCCTACTGGCATGATATTCATGGAGGCACCTGAGTCTATCATGCAATTTCTTACTAGTTTGCCACTTATGAGTAAAGTGGTGAAGAATGGGTCAATTTATGGTGTGTTCATTAGGCAGGCTTCTGGGATTTTGACCTCCTTCCTTTTATTATTTATTTCAGAGACCTCTTTGTTTTCAGGGCTTATATTTTGATTTCCATTAGAAATTAATTGTATGGTGATTTCCCTATATTCCTTTATTTTCATCATTTCAATTAATGGGACAAACATTTTCAATTGAGATAAAGCTTGTATAAAATCAAAGGATGTAACTTCAGTTCTGATTGCCCTTTTAGGTTCAATGAATTCTCCTTTGTTCTCTTCCTTTTCCCCTTTGGATGTTTGATCTGGATTTTGCTTCTCAATGGGAGATTTTTTACTTTCCTCCTTAGGAGGTCCCTTCTGTTCTTTTTTGTCTAGTTGTTTATCATTAGTCCTTTTTGATATCTCATCTGATGCCTTTTTACTTTTTTATAAATATCCCTCTTGGGACACCCTCATCTCTATTCATCGTTCTATTTCTCAAACGATATTTCCTTCTTGCTTCCTCTACTGCTGCAATTGTCAACCTTTTAATCTCTTCTTCACTTGGTCTTCTTATATTGCATCTATTAGTTTGACTTGATGCATCAGGGGGATCTTGCTCATTATCATTTTCTTCATGATTAGAGAAAACATGCTCCTCTGCCATGTGAACATTTTATTTTTGGTGATCGACATTATACTCATATCCTTCCTCCTCTGAAGATGCATATTCCTGGTCCAAAGAGTTAAGAGTGTGGGAAGTTAGGTAGACATTCTGGTCTTCACCACCATCATCTTCCTATGTGTCTTCTTCAGGTATTGACTAAGCTGTTACACAATGCTCTGGGGAATGTGGTGCATAGCAGACTGAGCACCATGGACTCTTATCTACCATATATGTCCCTTTCCTTTTTAATGATCTAGTGTTTCTTTATTTCTTGGCCTATCACTTACTAACTTTCCATCCTTCCAATTGGTATTATAAGGCATGTCATGCAGCCTTAGTTTTTCATTCCTATATGTGTTCTCTTATCTGTTTGGGGGAACATATTGAGGAACCCTAGGGTTTTCCCTTTTAGAAAACATCCCTGCAACTTTCCTATTATTTTCAATAGTTAAGGTTATCTTTTGGGCCTTAGCCAGATTCCTAGGACCTCTATTTCTCAGTTCATATCTTGTCTTGGGGTCAAAGGCTTTCAAATAGATACTCAACGTAGTAGGATCGGCCAACTTGGATGGTTGAGGTATTTTATTATGTATTTTAACAAACCTTTGGTTAAAATCAAAGGCTGACTCATTCTCATGTTTCTGGATAGTCACTAACTCATGCAAGGCAAAATCTGATGCACACTGATTCCCATACTACTGAAGAAACTGCTCATGAAATACCTAGATGGAATAAATGGATGCAGTTGGTAGACTGTCAAACCAGTCTTTAGTATCCTCAATCAGTGACATCATAAATAGTCTCATTTGTATATCCTCATACTGCATGTCCAAATCCTGAATGACTTCTTTAAAATTTATCAGATGTTCCTCAGCTGTAACTGCATTACTTCCTATGAATTTAGGGACCAAGTTCCTCTAATTGTTGTCTAGGGGGAAGGGTAGATCTGAAATCCAACAAGATCAAATTATCTAATCATGGTTGTGCATTGTGGAGGGGGATTTTGGAAATGTTGGTGCTAGTAAAGTGGGTTATTATTTTCCATGTATTGTGGACCTGGTGGGGGTACATACTACTGGTGAGGAGGTGGTTGAATATTTCGGTGTTGTGGTGGAGCATTTGTGTTTCTATATTGATTTCTAGGCTGATTTTAGTGGGCTTGAGGGGAATTTGATGGCTTCATATTGTTTCTTTTATGGGGGGGTGTATATTTGGGTGAATCAACCACTGATGTTCTGATTTGAGCTTTGTGTAATTTCATCCTTCTTAATTCTTCCATTGCTTGAAGTTGTTGCTTGTATTGTACCCTTAGTTTTTTTGCATTTTGCCTCATTTTCTCCCACTGTGTATCTTCTTCATTTTGCATCATGAGTTCATGGTTTTCTTCAAATGTTGCCTCATATTCGAGTCCTTCCTCAAAAAGTGCAGTTTTTTTATCACATTCAAATTCTCTCCTTTTCTCAGCTTCAAATTCAGCCATGAACTCTTCATCTTTATCATGGCTTATTCGATGAAAAGGATTTATCTTCTCTTTAGGGGTATGAAGCTCTTTAGATGGGATATTCTCAATTGTTAATGCCTCATATGAATTGTGAGTTTCCATAGGTGGTTTTGATATTTTGTTTTTTGTGGCTGGATCTAGGTCATTGAATACATTCTTTCTTTGATCACTTTTATAAGTTCTTTTACCCTTGTCATTAAGACCATCTCCCTCCTTGTACAAAGATCCCCTTCCTTGCATGTTGTGAGAAACTTTCATGGTTTGAACTCTAGGTCGATTCCTTTATGATTTGTCTCTTATTGTATCAGTCTCAATGCTTTTGTTCATTAAGAGTCACCACCCACTTTTTCTAAAAGTGAGAAAATATCTTGTGGTTATTTTACCCAGCAGAGTCGATTTCTTTCAAAATTCAATTATGGTTTTCTTTTAGTGACTTTATACGGAAAGGCTGTCTACTACCAGACAATTCTTTAGTTTTCCCCAGTAGAGTCACCAATTTGTTGGGTCTCAAAAATGTTGGTTTGAATGAACCACGAGAGGTTGCCAAACTCTCACTAAGTTATTGGTCAAATAACAAGGCCAACCAATATGGTTGAACCCTCTACTCTTAAGTCTCTGATAGACCTAGGCGGGTGCACCTATATGAGCAACACAGATTTTGAGTTTTATGTTTCCTACTTGATCTAACTATCCACTAGTGGCAATTTAATAGTGGAAAGATATGATCCTAATTTGGTATAAATTTTATATGAAATATCAAGGTGTGAATTAATATGTTCAATTAAAAGATGTCAAATGAAGTGAATAAAACTAATGTAATGAAAATAAGGGAGACCAGTGCCTTATTGGGTAAACCGGAGACAAACGAAATCCTTTAATGAGTGGTTTCTATCTAGCAAGTCCTCTAATCGTTTGGCATACAACTATGAGTTTATAACTAGTATAAACATGCAAGGATGTAATTGATAAACCCTACTTGAGGTAGAATATCAAATCTAATTATCTGATTCTTCTTACTGATCCAAATGACATTCCCAAATTACTGTAATTGATTGAAAGTAATTTTAATTCTTCTTTTAAAGAATCCAATAAACCAAATCACACAGAAACAATAAATGCGTATTGATAAATCGAATATATTCTTGATATTTCAATTTAAACAATCAGGAAACATCAGATTGGAGACAATGAAATAATCACAGGAATCCAACAAACAATTGATACTAGAATGAAGCCACTAAATCCATAGTCTTTCATTATCTCCTTCAAATTCATACATGCAACATGGTCTCCTTGAATGTCATCATTGCTAAGAATATAATGCTTACAACAGTCTATCCTATTCTAATTATATCTACCCTTCTATTATCCAACAACGAATATTTATACATTAGTTTGTAAAAGGACGTGCCTTTTCGAAAAAATTTTAAGCATAAAAAGTTAACAAATTCATCATTAACTAATTTCTGTTAAGCCACAAATGAACTATAGACATGTGCTCTATATAATCCTGCCGCTTATGTGTGTTTGCATATCCTAATAGATCATGAATCACGATCTCCATCATCATCATTCATTCATTTTTCTCACATGCTTCATCTAATGTTATGTCCTTTGCAGTGGTTGTGTTCAATATCTCTTGGACTATCAATTTCCATTCACCTTTCCATGTAGTTGCTTCTTTTAGTTTTCCTTCATCATCATAGAACTTTGTCAATCTATCATTAGCAGCTTCTACCAATCCTTGCACATCCCCTTGTAGTTCCTCAAAGAATTCCCTGTGCTTATCCATGATACAATTGGCATTTTCAATTCCTACAGCATTAGGAGTACCCCTTTTCATATCCTCAATTCTTTCTTGGATTATGTCATCCACTCTCTTATGCTCTTTTACAGCATCCACGTATTGTGAATGTTTTCCCCATAGTTTATTCAACCAAGTGTTTAAAACATCCCGCCTCTTTTTGATGATTGCAGAGAGTGTGTCTACTTTCCCTTGTGAGTATGCACTTGACCCTTCCCAACAGTCCCTTTTCTGTGAACTCTCACCTTGGGTGAGCATCCTCGTTGACCCTATTAAATCACCTACCAAGTCTTTTAGACATTCATTCTCTGTCATCTTTCTCTCATTATTGGTTTTATACATTTCCCTCTCTCTAATCAATGCTTGGATCTGTGCTTTATTAAACTTTACTATATTTATCCCAATGTCTGTAGTTGCAATAGGATCAACCTATCCAGCCTTCAGGGTCATGCCATGTCTAAATGCCTTCTCAGTATCAATAACAATTGACTTCTTGTGAGGAGGATACAAGGCCCAAATCATCAATGTTTCATCATCAAGATTGTATCTTGATCCTGTGTATACCTCCATCACCTTCTCTATGCCGAGCTTGTGGGTAGAATTGTTATGTTTCAAGAAACTATCAAAAACTAATGCAAAATTTAGATCCAAACCTGGGAAAATCATAGCACCTACCTTTTCTAACATCTCCCTTCCCTTTTCAGGGGTCGTCTTCGTCATCTCTTTGTCTACCTCATCCCTTAAGATTTTTAACAATTGATCTTCATTTCCTAGTGTGACGTTGTCAACCAGTCCTCTTATCTCTTTCCCTTTTTTCTTGTATAAATTTTTTTTTAACTCTGAGGTCTTCACAAATTCATCATCTAATATAAAAGACCTATAATCTTCATGTCTTGTATCTACATCCATAGTTTCTTCAACATCTTTTTCTATGGAAAAATAGGCATACTCCTGAGTCCTTATTCTTGATACCTTCCTAGATGAGCCTTATGGCCTGCCAACTTCTAATACCCCTTTAATGGAGGATAACAACTCAGCATCCACCAACTCTTGATCATGTTTCTCAATCACCATTTTTGCTTCCTCTGCCTCCAAGTTTTTGATTATATCATCAGATTTATAGGGTACATGCAAGTACCCTCCAAAATTTATTCTTTTCCTGGAAGAGTGGATATATCCCTCTGGATCAAAGTTTTTTCTTGATGGTGCTCTTCTCATGTTGTAGTGCAATAATTTATCTAGAATCAGATTGTAACCCTCCTTTTCCAATACAATAAAATCACCAAAAAACAATGTACTGGGCATAAAGGCCTATTTCCCATATGAAATTAAGTTCATGACACTGGAGAAATCCATTTCCCTAAAAATTTCTAGGTATGCAATTCTATCCAGGATAGTTCTAAGCAAAGTGAATGGTGTATACTCAAAACCATAAACCCTAATCATTGTGGCATTTTCTAAGCAGTACCAATCTCCCCAGTTATGGTTGATCTGTCCATTATAATCTCTAGGCCTAAGAAACCTCTTTACTTCTTCAGATAAGGAATAATCACAAGGATGATTAAAAAATCTATATAGAGGTTTCACAAAGAATTCTTCAAAATCTGAGAAATTGGAATTAGAAAACCTATTGTCCCAAACAACAGTCCATAACTGAAGAGGCAATGGCCTACCTTCCTTATCAGATTGCGAAATCCTCAGCTCCTAGGGCCATAAACCTAACTCTTGTCCAAAATACAACACTAAGTGCATCAATAGTGAATAATTCCTGAGATGGAGGATAGTGGCCCCATTCTTTATCGCTATCAACCCTGCATCTAGTACTTGAAATACATGTGAAGCATAATCAAATGATCTAGAATTGTGATACTGAATATCTACAACAATCACCATGGGCACAACCGCCATATGCTCTGGGACTTCCATCCCAATACCTATCCCATTGAAAAATAAGTCTACTTCAGGTAGGGTTCGAAGAGATCTACATGAAATGGTGGTCCCTCACTGTCTTCCATCGGAGTAGGTTTTCCATGACATCTTATTTTATGTAGGGGTAATCTCCATCCTTTAAAAATGGTGTCTATTCTTCTGAATTCACTATCTAGTTCTTCACTTATTATTTTCTCACTGCATATTCCTTCCAATCTGAAAACCTCAGCAATTGCATTCTCAGATATATGTATCAATGGATTCCCTAACTAGTCACATATAGCTTTATTCTTCGAGTTATAATGTCTAGCCAACAATTTTACCAGTTTGACATCAATAAAAATATTAGGGCACACCAATTTTCCCAAATTGAGCCTCCATGGATTGCATACTGGCTCAAAGTGATTTCTCCTGTGATAATGGAAATTGAACAACTCATACCCTCTAATTGGAGTCCAAACATCCCCTATGAATTTTCATTTGTCATCTAATTTGTCAATTTCCGCTTTGAGATACG
>CM021106.1:256204822-256491491 GCA_007115665.2 Sequoiadendron giganteum | reverse complement strand
AGTTGTCTTGTGGCTATCTTAACTCCTAATTAAGGAATATTATTATTAGTATATTGTTATTTAGTTATTTAGGTCAGCCTTAGACTTATATAGGGTTATTTAAGTCAGACTAGGTGATATCCTAGGCATAAATAGGTATATATAGGAGGTTTTGAGTCTTATTTGATCATGTTGAGTATTGTGTTCTTATTGAAGACTATTGGAGGTATCCCCCTCAAAGTGGATTAGGAGGTTTCCCCCTTGAAGTGGCATATTATTATCAATTATTTTCTGTATATTTCATATTATATTCTTCTTGTGCAAGTTATTTCTTTACACTAGATCTGAAACCCTGATTTGCAACCAGTAGGTGTTCTCCAATGCTCTCCAAGGATTAATGACAAATTTGAATGACTTGAAAAAAATTCTACAATATTCCTCATTAGGAAATCTACAACCTAGAACTACAAATCATAGTCAAAGGAGAGGGAAAAATGTTGTTTTGTTAGTGGATAGGGGTTTTGCCTTGTTCAAACCCCGTTTTGGTAATCAAACCTTGAAATAAAATGACATAAGAATAGAGAATGATGAATGAACCAAATAAGATATTGTAAATCACCAGACTCTATCAATAAAATGTTGCAAACATGTGTGACATGGCTCTAATGGATGCGTATCTTGACTCTTGCTTGAAGGTGATAGGTCTCAAATGAAATGCTAGCTTGAATCATGCAACCCTACATCACAGTTGTTAGCTCAAAAATAAATACTATGCATGAAGTCCTTGACAAGATGATTGATACTTGAATTTTGCTCTAAAGTGCTTGATAATCTTCCCTTGAAGATACTTGAATGCTCTTGTGAATGCTTGAATGATTTTGTGAACAAAATTTTTCTGTAAGGATTCTCATTCAACTTGCTAGGTCACTTGATTGCTTGTTAGGATGAAAATGAGTGAAAAAAACTTGTATTTATACTTAATTATGCAAGAATTCCCAAAATTACAACACTACAAGCTGACATGAGATCTAGGAGGATAAAATAAAACCAAGAATTTGAATTAATTTTAATTTTGGGCCACACAGGACTCATTCGCCCAAGGTTGTGAATGAGTCCCATCAGGCATAATGTATGGGACCAGAATTAAAAATGCTTAGAAATGTGTTAAACCAAGTTTGGGACCCAAAAATATATGTGGGATTCATTCTCCCAAGGTGGTGAATGAGTCCTAGGTTACTAAATTTGGGGCCATTCAACCTAAAACTCCTGAATTATGATTGGGTAGATTTTTTTCAGGATTATCCTTGAAAAGATGAATTCACTACAACAAATCCCTGTGATTTGCTCCATTTTTTGCTTCCACCCACTATTTTAATGTATTTTTTTCCATTTTTTGAAAACTTTGGCACTATTTATTGGCATGGCACTATTTTTGGCATCTATTTGCACCGATTAGGACAAGTCAATGCTAATTTAAGTGCTAATTTGCATTGAAATTAGTGATGCCTTAAGCATCAATATTGGCTTTGAGTGTGGCACCACCATTAACACCTCCTTTGGCTTTGAGTTAAGTGCCACTTTTAGCTCTAACTTTAGCTTTGGGTTTAGTGCCAGTTTAGACACCCCTATGTTGAAGAGACTTATTTATATGTCTCATTGATGATGTAAAACAATGAAATGTCAAAAAGATACATGCATATTGAGGAGAGAATCACTTATGTCACATTGAAAAGGTATATCTACAAGTTCTCGATGAAACAAAACTCTTGGATATAACGAAGTAATGTCGATGAGACATTGAGATATTGGTAAGACAAATAAGATTGTCTCATCGACACTCTTCAAGTAATGATCAAAAGCATACACCACTAGACCACCGGGAAGTTGAGCAACATATATGGTAGAGCAGTATACACTGCAACCCTATAGCAAGAAGCCTTGAGCAAGGTGGTAGTGTGGTAAACAACTAAAGGGAAGGGAAAAACACAAACATATGGCAGCTATAATCATGAGTCTCCCCGACATGGTAGAGTTACATTGATATATAAAGAAATAACAACAAAGGAAAATATCGATGAGACAGTGGCATATTGGCAAGAGATATTAACTTGTCTCATCAACACCAACAACCAACATCAGAGGAACATAAAATCTAATGTCGATGAGACATTGAGATATTGGTAAGAAAAATAATATTGTCTCATCGACAGTCTTCAATAAATGATCAAAAGCATACACCACTATGCCATTGGGAATGTGAGCAACATATGTAGTAGAGTGGTATACACCGCAACCCTACAACAAGAAGCCTTGAGCAAGGCAGTAGTATGGTAAAAAAAAAAAGGGAAGGGAAAAAAACCTCCATAGCACAGTGGGTATAATAAGAGACGACAGTAGTACGGTAATCGTGGCATCATTATAATTTACAACACTAAATGCAACAAATCACATCAGTTACAATCCATTTGAATAAATCATTTAAGGAATCAAGAATATAGCCCACCAAAATACTCTAAAACTCTAATAAACATACTCTTAAAATTTCATGAAAATCTTATTTTCAAGCATAGTCTACCAGAATGGAGTTTTCATTTTAATAAACATACAATAAAACCTTTTTGAAACCTTATTTTCATGTATAGCCTACCAAAATGGTGAAGTTATTTAGTAAAGAATGACAAAGAATGGTAAGGATATGTGCATGATAGGAGGCATAGGATTCATTGTTGTTAATCAATTCTAGCTCTCATCAACAAGGATTACAATGTTCATTCTATTGTTTGTAATCCAGGTATTTAATTGACATATGTTTGCATAATCTCAAATTCCTTCAGATGCTTTTGAAGTATCAATGTATCCTATATAGGGTTTAGAATGACTTATTTTAATTTTAAAAAATAAATCAGATGCTTTTGAAGTATCAAAGTGTCCTATATAGGGTTTAGAATAATTTCTTTTAATTATTATTTTTTAAATGATGTATTTTCCTATGATTAGATAATGTGGAGATCTCCTAAATCTCCCCTAGCACACTGTCCTCTTTCACACTGTCCTCTTTCCCTAATCCACCTTCAATCTCTTCTAAGAACTTTGTCTTAAGCCAAACTACATAGTATGCATATAAAGAAAGTCCTCCATACTTGCCATTGTTCCAAACCACCACTCACCACCTTGCCTAAAATGTTGCTTCCATAAGCACAATACCGTGTTTTAAAATCATGGTTTCTATTGATTGACCATTAAGGTCACTACTTCCATCAAGATACAATGAGATTCTTGTCTTCAAACTTAAGACATTATGCAAGATAACATTGTGAATTGTTTGTTGCGTACAATTAGATTTTCTTGCACATTTATTGCTTTGCTAACTATCTTTAAGACTGGATATTGCACCATCAGCTGCAATCTCAAACAACTCACTCACTGTCACTTGAAGATTCATTTCATGAGCATCCTTGTATAAAATCAAACTATACCCTATAGACTACCTACTTACTTACTAATGTAGGGGACTCATTGTTTCATTGTATTTTGAGTTTTATTTAGAAGGGGTTAATATGTGGCATTTTTATGTGCAAGATGAATATATTGTGATGCAATGTTCAGGTATGGAGGGTTCAAGAAAATTCAGATTGCTATCAGTGTCATAACCAGGTTGGATTGTACCTTGAGCCAGTGTGAAACACTTCCAAGTGTTCTCTTCAATCTTGCCCTTTTCACCTTGGTATGGTTTAAAAGATGCTTTGGATCATCCTATCCAAATATTAATAACCCAGTTGGATCTTGTGTATTAGTGTGTTTTTCATAAAAATATTCTACCTATCAACAAACACAAGCATTATTTAATGTTTCGCAACAATTGGAACGAACCTATGTTTTTAAGTTTCTATGTTATGTTAATTATGATTTAGTTAAGAAACGATGTAAATTTTGTGAATGGACCTGAAGCTTTTTGCTTCCCATACAAATAGGGAAACCAAGGTCCGATTTTGATCATCAAATCATCATCATTTCAATCCATTATAATATATACTAGACCATCTCATCCACTTATACATATCAAAATAACTCATGTTATGTATGTTTATATTTTGAGCAATATAATGGAGCAGATACATTATAACTCATAATCCATTTTTAGTGTTCAATTGTTGTGTCAATTTTCATGCTTATTTATTGCTTTGTTGTCTCCAAAGTGGTTTTTTCAAATTTTTTAAATATGCAATATTTTTCAGGGCACATTTGTTGTTACTTTTTGGTCCAATTTGAGGTCCAATTGTAAGGATTTGTCTTTTTAATTATAATCTCTGATATTTGTCTTGATACAAATTGTTACTTTAGAATTATGGTATTTATTTTCTTCTCATGTTTTCAACACTCATTTTTGTGAAGAGCTCTAAAGATGGTTCCTTCAGATAGAAGATTTTAGTAGAATTGCTATGGAGGAAATTTGTCTGTTGTAATTAATGCAGGAAGGAGTTAACACTAGCAAGTAGAGGAATGTGTTTTCAATTCCCAAAATTCTTGAAGCATTGATGAAGGTATTGTTGCAGGCATTGGATATACGTTTTGCATTAATGGTGAGGGCTAATAATAGGATGTGTTTTAAGGACACACAAGGCATTTTTTTTTATGCTTCTCGGTTTGTAGTGACAAGGAATGTAATAGGTCTGTGGTGTGAGGTAGTTTGGAAGCTAGCATACCAGAGAAGAAATGGAGGCCAAGTTCAGTCTACATTCGAGGAGATAATTGGACCCTTTTGTTGGCAAAGCAACTATGAAGAGGCTGAGAGGATTTTTCCTCTCCAAGGATGTGAAGGTGGCACAATCTATGCAAAAAATCCTAGGTATTGGCTTCAAATATTTGAAGCACATATATCATACTAATATGGATATTTACTCACTGATCATGGCATGGGGGCTGGACTTTGGAGAGTCGATGGAGGAAGTGAGGAAAGTAATGAAGGCATTGGTACACAAGGATTTATTAGTGAATATGGATAGTATCCTAGAATGGGCTATACCAAGAGAAGGATTTGATGTGAGCGAAGGATTGGAAGATGTGGACGTTGAAGTAGAAGAGATGAAACATCCCTTCAATAGGTGGCCAAAAGGAATCACCAAAGCTATATGGAGAGAAGCAGCAGAGCTAGGATGGAAAGCCTTGAAAATTTGTGTATAAATAATGGAGGTTGAGATGGTCATTGAAGGACTCAAATATGTCACTAGAGAGGAATTGTGAGAGAAGAAAATTTTGTTCCCAATGAAGAAGATGAAGCCAATCAAGGAAAAATTCCCAATGCAACTGGTTAGCATGTCAGACACTTTTGCATAAACTCAAGCTCAATTTTGGTTAAAATACAGTTTATATGTTAGTTTTTTTTGTACATTTTCTAGGGTTAAGCACTATTTTTTATGTGAAAATGTAAACAGTATGGGGTATGGGTAGTAGTAGATAGGATTTTTTACAGGCGGATTTAGTAGTTTTTTTTAGTTCGTTGGGAACTGTGCTAGTTAAACAAACATATTTTAGAAGCTATTGGATGGACTTAATTTTTGAATTTGATGTAAATTATGCATTATTATTAATAAAATTAAATATTATCATTGATTAAAAAAAACACAGTAGGTTGCATGTTAAATTCCAAACATTTTCTTTGCATTTTTTTGTATATATTATTTTCTCAGTGCATCATTATGTAACAACAATTTCACTTCTGAGATATACAGTAAAAAATAAATCAAAGCACATGTTTTCTTTGTCAAGGGAAATTTATGGTGAATACCCTATGTCTTTCAGATAAGTGTGCAAGCGAAATAAGAAGTCCACGTCTACTACATAAACATGGATTGCAAATAATTCTAAAAATTTAGAAGTCTTGGTCATTAACATTATTGGCTGCTACAATGTCCACCCAATTTCCTCTGAGTGATTTAGTATTTCTACGTCATCCACATCCTCTCTCCATGGCCTCCTCCATGAATAAAAATGCTGCCACATAAGCTTTCACCGCACTACTGCCAAGAATGAAGAAGCAACTTGCAGGACCATTGTAAAAACCATTGTACCACACTGAGCTAATGAAGGAGTTGTGGGACAGTGGTGGTCATCGTACTACAACATGCCATTGGTAGAAGACTTGTGGGAGTCACCAAAATACCACCAGGAATAGAATGAAGACTCGCATGCCACCATAGAAGTTCGATGCATGGAGGAATTTTGGTGAGGAGAGTATGCAGGTATTTGAATTTTCTCATAAGATTATATAAAATTTAGTAAACGATATTTAAATTTTATTTGTGCATAGTTAAATTGAATTAGTATATGTTTCAAGACAAGGCCTCCAAGGCTAGGCTTGAGAAACTTTGTGCCATGCATTGCAGTGGCCAGAAAGGTTTACAAACCTTGATCTGTACATTTTTAAGTATATTTAATATGCTAAATGATATAATTTTTTATTTCCTTGGAAAAAGTAAATGATTACATATTAATTAGTTTAACTAGTCCATGTGCCATGTTTTGATAGGAGGAGAAATATGGCCGCCATCCAAAGCAATTTGGAAAGAATATGTTACAAAACAAAAAGTGGAACGATTTTGTAATCTAGATGGAGAATGAGGTATCAATAGTTAAGTTTCAATAACTTAGTTGGATATTGTTGTGTTAATATGTCAATTTTCATCTCTTGTGTTGAGTTGTTTATTGATGCATAGGATGAGTAAATAGAGCTCAAATTTTATGATCATTTAATAGTTTATGTGCATGAATAAATAGTAGAAGGATGTAGATGAACTCAATTCATCTGAATTTATGCCTCTTGGTAGTCATTCGTCTTGAATCTCTAATATCAGGTGCCCAAGACTTCCCTGTAGCTTTTACCTTTCATTGTTGCCTTTCTTGATCTTCACTGTCAAACTCGTCTCCTTTTTCCTTATCTGCATTTTTGGCTCTGGCTTCTAAGTCAGCCCATGTTTTACCTTCCTCCTCTCTAGAATCTTCTTCTTCTTCTTCTTCATCCTCCTCTGACTCCAGAAGAGAATATTCTTCTGAACCCTCCTCATCTGATTCTGATTCCTCTTCTATATCAGAGGGTTTGTATCCTTGATCTAACTCTTCTGAATTATTATAATTATAATCACTAGCTTCCATATTCAAAAATTCCCAACTACCATCTTCAATAAATTTATCTAGATCATTAGTAATAGTCTTCAAAATTGGCCACCAGTTCAAGTTCATTTTTCTTTTATAATACTTTATATCCATGGAGTTCAACCATTCCTTGATGCCATCAAGCAAAGATTGAGGAATGGCATACATGTGGAGTACATCCTGCTTGAAGTCTTTGAAAATAATAGCCATATCAAATTCCTTTTTCCTAAGTCCTACTCTCTCAAGGTTAACAATTCTCAATCTCACTAATAGTGATTAATAAGAAAGGTAATTCCACCAACTCCACCAAAACATTTACCGTAGGAACAATAAAAGAAGAGGCTTTAAATGAACTCCATGAAAACCAAGCTCTCTAAATGGTCTATCAAAATCTAGTTCAATATATTTTAGATGAGGTTGCTCTCATAGCTCTCTTACTCGCTTGAAAAATCCTTGAAACTTTGACTTCTTAACATTCAAAAGATAAATGGAATGTCCTCAACACCCAGTAGAGCTATCGAAAAAGCTAACTAAAAACACAAATGTGCTCCTGTACACAATGGCCTAATGGTTGGTTTTCATAAAATTAAAACTATTGAAGTAACAACACTGACTAAGTTAACATATATGCATCATTTGCATAAACAACTGAAATGTGTAACAAATGTTAATCAATACATTGAATTTTGAGATGTGTTGAAATAATAAAAAAAACATGTTTTGGGGAAAATATGAGTAGCATGGGGGAAGAAAGCATTAACCCTAATAAAATAATTTTCTATTATTCTTGGTACACCATCTGTAAGTTTTCCTTGGATGATAGTATTGAATTTGTATATGTTGTACCCCTTAAAATTCCTACATGTTACAAATATAAAATAACAATGTACAACTTTGTATCTAGTCTAAAGACCAAGGCATTCAGAATAAGGGTAGCCAAACTTGATAAGGATGCAATCACTATTACACATATTGACAATCCAAAATAGTCATGTAAAGATAATTTCCTATGAAAACCATAATCAATCAAATTATGCACATTCAAATCTAAGTTTGAAAGCTTGCATTTTAGTCCATGCATCTAAGTCCTTGTTGAAGATTAAGGGTGTCAACAACAAAGCTAGAATAGATCTCCTTAAACCATAGCTAGTTTTGAAGTGCAGTATTTCCAAATTCAAATCCACTTCCTAGCTAAGGAAATGAGGTAGGATTGTCAGGTGCTACCTCAAACAAAGAAGGACATAGAAAACATTGAAATAGAAGATCCAATAAGTGAGACGACATAGTTGTAGACCATAGATAATCAGAATTCTTGCAATGCACATATGCTTGTGATACAAAAAAAAGGTGCTTACACATTGGTTGAATATATCCTCATCAAAATGACTAGAAAGAAATTTAAAATTTGTAAGTAAACTCTGATAGTCAAGAAAAATAGTCATAAAAATTGGAAGTAAACTTTGGTAGACATGTAGGTGAACTTAATTCATCTGATTTTATGCCTCTTGGTAGACATCAGGATCTCCCCTCCTAAATTTTGGACCACATCCATTGCCTCCACATAAAATTGTACATCCTTGGTATTCTTGGTTCCCACTCCATGATATGGTTATGCAAATGAAACTGAAGCAAAGTAATCATCTCCTTCTTCACGGGCTGGAAGAATGCATGCTTAATGTTTTGATACATGATATCATCTCTCTCTTCTTCTCTCATGGTTATGAATACTAAATTCGATTATGGTGGGCCTCCATAGTTCCAATCATCTTTCATCCTCTTCCACCAAATGTTGGCCTGATCCACAAGTCTACCAACCTAATTGGCTTTGTTTTTGAAAGTTGAAGTTTCTCCTGAGTAACCAGTGTAGCTCTCTCTACCTTTTCTGACTCTTTCATTGCTACAAATCATCTCTAGGATTTAATCATTTGTACCACATGATTGATGTGCTTTGAATCCTTGCATCTAAAGGAAATTTCCTTAACATAAATACTGCTAGGTAATTTCAATGTTGCCATTGTAATTGGCATTAAATCTGGTACCTGCAACATTGAAAATTATCCTTATATAAGAATTCCCTCCATCTTGTTGGCTTGTAACACTCTTGATGGTGGCTACATGAAATCTGACTCTGATTCCTCTTCTACATCGGAGGGTTCATATCCTTGATCTGTCTCTTTTGAATTATCAGAATTAGAATCACTAGCTTCCATATTCAAAAATTCCCAACCACCATCTTCAATAAATTTATTTGGATCATCAGTAATATTAGTCTTCAAAATTGGCCACTAGTTCAAGTTCATTATGCTTTCATAATACTTTATATCCATGGAGTTCAACCATTCTTTGATGCCATCAAGTGAATATTGAGGAATGACATCAATGGGGAGTACATCTCGCTTGAAGTCTTTGAAAACAATAGCCATTATATCAAATGCCTTTTTCCCAAGTCCTACTCTCTCAAGGTTAACAATCTCAATCTCACTAATAGTGATTACTAAGAAAGGTAACTCCACCAACTCCACCAAATAGTTTATTGTAGGAACAATAAAAGAAGAGGCTTTGAAAGGAACTCCATGAAAACCAAGCTCTCTAAATGGTATATCAAACTCTAGTTTAAAATATTTTAGATGAGGCTGCTCCCATAGCTCTCTTACTCGCTTGAAAAATCCTTGAAACTGTGTATTGATTTTATTTTTCCTGTCCCTCTCTTACTGTTCTTCCTCAATTTCATTAGGATCATACATTGACCTTCTTGCCCCTCATAAATTTTGAACCACATCCATTACCTCCACATAAAACTAGACATCCTTGGTCTTCTTGGTTCCCACGCTCTGATATGGTTATGCAAATGAAAATGAAGCAAAGTAACCATCTCGTTGTCCGCTAGCTCAAAAAATGCATGCTTAATTTTTTGATACATGATATCAGCTCTCTTCTGCTCTCATGGTTGAATACTGAAATCCATTATGGTGGGCCTCCATATTTCTAGTCATCCTTCTTCCTCTTCCACCAAATATTGGCCTAATCCACAAGTCTTCTAGCATAATTGGCTTTGTTTTTGAAAGCTGAAGTTTCTCTTGACTCACTAGTATTAGCTATAATTTTTTTGAAATTTTATTATGGTATGTGCACTTTGATATGATGTAATATGATTATGGTTTCATCTCATATGTTGTAATATTAGATATATAATAGAAAAATAAATTATTGCATGAAATAAATAATAACTTTTCATTTTAAATGTTTTTTTTTTGTCTAATACGGGTCTTCCAAAAGATCAAGATGATCCTCAACATGATATAGAGCCACAAAATATTAGTTTTGTTGGTACAGATCACATGGCAGAGGATGATGATGATACAGATACAAAAGACACCGAGGTCGATGATGATGATGATGATGATGATGATGATGATGATCACGATGGTGATGATGATGATGAGACAATTGTTGATAGTAACCAGTGACATTCTTGATCATATAGACTACATCATGGATCATTGTTGATATATCATTATGATGACTCTTTTCATGGTTACTATCATATGTATCATTTTCACGGCCTACAGTACTATATTTTTGAATTGTATCATATTGACATGTATCAATTTGAGTTACATAATTTATCAATTTTATTTATATCATTTGTACATATATCATTTTCACTTATGTCGACTATTGGACATGTATCATTTTGACATGTTTTTCATGTACTAGCATATTAACTTTCACTTGTTTTAGTTATATATGATGATGATACTATTAGTATTGACTTGTCAATTTATATATATTAAAAGTGGTTGATGATTTTTGGATGGATATTTATTAGGTATGATTATTTTAATTTACTACTCAGGATAGATGTTGTCAAATTCAATTAAATTATAGATGATGATCATGTTACAATAATTATATTGTTATTTAATCATATGAGTTATTTAAGAGGCACGATATATTTAACTAATTAAATTGAAATAAAACATATTAAATTAATAAATGGAAGCAAAACAAGAAGCATTTTTAGAAGAAAAAAAGGAAGCAACAATGGAAGCCAAACTAGAAGAAAACCAAAAGAAGTCTTGGAAGCAAAACCAAAAGCAAACCTGGAAGAAAAAATGGAAGAAAATTTGGAAGCAAACCTGGAAGCAAAACTAGAAGAAAACCAGAAGCAAACTTGGAAGCAAAATTGGAAGAAAAACTAAAAGAAAAATCAGAAGCAAAACTAGAAGAAAACTTGGAAGCAAAACTAGAAGAAAAACTAGAAGCAAAACCAGAACCTGATTTGGAAGCAAAATTGGAAGCAAAACCAAAAGAAAAACTGGAAGGAAAATTGGAAGCAAAACTGGAAGCAAAACTGGAAGCAAACCTAGAAGCAAAACTGGATGTCAAATTGGAAGCAAAACTAGAAGCAAAAATGGGTGTAGACATGGAAGCAAAACTAGAAACCAAATTGGGTGCCCATTTTGACACAATTTTCCATGTTACTTCTTGACACTAATAAAGGTGCCATAATTTTTTGGCACTAAAGTTAGCGCTTAATTCGGCGCTAAATACGGTGAAAAAGTTGGCACAAAATTCAACACCAAACTAACCATGCTTGTTGGTGCTGGGTTGACTGCCAACTAAATTATTCAATTCATGCACTCAAAATAGACTAAAATCCAACACAGAAGTCGACGCTAATTGTTTGTTTTGTTGTTGTGATTAAATAAGGCTTGTTGATGCAAAATAAGGCCAATTAAAGCATAAAGTGTTGCAAGTATGGATCTATTTGATGTGTTGTCATTAATGTTTTCATTGATTTCAACATAATTTAGGTTGTTGCAGATGGTATTTTTATAGTTGAGATATTGTAGAAATTATTAGAGTACATGGAGATATATTTATGAAGTTGTAACTATGTTTTTTCCAAGTTCTTTTGAGAAAATTTGAGAAATAATGAAGGCAGTGTTGAACTATGATCTGAGTGTGCTATGGTATTGTGCTATGCATTTCATCTATGTTGTTCCTATTCCTCTGTAGATTTGTAAGTGTCTTCATGAGCTTCAATGGATAATATATCCTTGGTTTTAGCTTTTGGATTGATTGAGAGTAAAAGATATGTTCACCGGTGTGTGAACTAGTTTGGCATAACTATTTGTTTGTGGATTGGGAGAAATGTTTTGGCTCTATAGTCTTCTGATATTTGGTTTCAGATCTTGCAGATTTGGGAAATTATTCTTTTTGGTTTCTACTTTATGACAAACTTTCTTGTGATTTGGCACTCTAAAAGACCTGCTCCAGAGCTCCTGTGTTTTTCTAGTTGGTCTGGTTGGACTGTTGAAGAGTTATCTATGAATGAAGTCTATTGTATTTGTTGTGGATGTATCTAAGGCATTCTCAAAGATCGAAATATATCTAGTGAAGCATGTTGAATGATCCACGTGTGATCATCTTTCTGGAGATGTGTGTACTTCAAATACCATTGGTGTTTTCATTAGGTTTGGTTGACCTAGTGTCTACATGTTACATTAAGTTGTTGCATCAATTTGAGGAAGCATGTGGTTGATCCAATATGTTGTATAGGTCTAAAATTAAATATGTAATTGGTCCTCTCTCATTCCTATCCATCGTAGGAATGTTGAATAGCTGAACTAGTTTGAACTTGTAAGTGAAATTGTATAGCCGACCTTGGAGAATGTTTCTAGGGTTGAAGATGGTATAAAATAAAATCAAGTTGTAGTTAATTTTTTATCCATCCATCATTCGATTCAAGCAAGAGAAGTGTGTGAACAAGTGTGGAAAGAAGAGTGTGCTAGAGTGAATTGAGGCAACAATACTTTATTATGTTAGATTCTTGAAAGTAGTGAGCTGATGACATCTAAAATCATCTAATCAAGTTGTGAGGTGTGTGGAACTCTTGTGGTGGATCTTTATTTATCTCTTTTTCATTTTTTGTAGGTAGTGAGCCTCTTTTTAGATAGTGAGTCCTTAAGGCAGTGAGACCTCAATCTAGGTAGTGAGCCTTTGTATCCAGTATTGTATTATTACTATATTGTGAGTTAATCCTCACTGTGTTTTTTCCCTCATTGGTTTTTCCACGTAAATCTTGTGTCTTTGGTGTTTTATATTATTTACATTTCATATTCACACTTAATAACAGATTGAAGATAAAGTGGAATTGATTAAGATTAGAAGTAAAGTAATTTGATAGAACTAATTCACCCCTCCTCTCAATTATGTTGTGTACTTCAAAAATTGGTATCAAAGCCTTGGTTCCTCAGTGAAAATATTAAACACTAGAGGTAGATCAGATGGCAGACAAATTATAGATTCCTATTTTTGATGGACTCGAGTACATTGACTAGAAAGAATAGATGAGAATTTATTTTGTTTCAGTTGGTTTCAAGACCTGGCAAGCTATGGAGACAAAGTATGTTTTTGAAAATTTAAACAACATTTACAGGGCGTTGTACCCCTCACAACAAGCTACAAGGGACAAAAAAGGATGAGACTAAATAGCTAACATAAAAAGGAAAAAAACACAGATCAGCCCAAAGGCAGCACAACAACAGCCGAGAAACAACTGACAGATAGGCACCGAAAGCAACTAACTAGCATTATCCTAGTTTTTAATCCGGAGGTCCACCACCTCATCTCCCACCCACTCTTTATTTTCTTGGCTATTGTTCCCCTCCAGTTCCTCTTTTATAGCATTAGATAGAGTGCTCATAAGAAAGTGACGCAATTTTATGGTGAAACGAGTTAACCCCCAAAATCTTTTGTCAAGAGTGTGCAATCTCTTTGCCACCTCGCATGAATTCACCCCAACATCCATAGCTCCCTAATCCTCACAAGGCTCATTCATTAGCGGGTGTGGAGAGTGTGAACTAGATCCATCAAAAGGAAGCTTGCTATCCACCGGAGTAAGTTGGGGCCTCTCCACCATATCTTCCTCCACATATTTAGACTCTTCTTCCTTGTAACCCTTGTTGTCCGACTACTCCTCCTCAGAATCCTCAATGATTAACCTCTTTTTTTTTTCTTGGCCAACCTCCTAGATCTCCTCCTAGCACTTTCCCCTCTAGTCATCTCCATGTTCCCCATAATTGTATCCCCTCTGGAATCTTTCCTAACAACATTCTTACCCTTGCCATCCTTAGCAGTCGCACCCTGCATGCATTCCTTACCTTTTTTTACTGCAGTGACATTAATAGCCATGTCAACGTGAGTGCCTTTTAGCTCACAAAGCCCTTCCACCATGCTAGCATGGGCCTTGCCCAACCCACCCTTGAGATTTTTGGTGGCGAATTTGGTTTTAGCATTCCCCACTTTGTCTACATTAGACTTGTGAGGAGGAATCTTGGATTTGGCCAGGGAGATATGCACAGTAGAAAGGGGTTCAATGTCCTCGACATAGATAGCGGTGATGGCTTTAGATGGACAAAGGGAAAGATGAAAGTGATAAAAATGAAGGATAAGCCCCTGATGGAGCGGGAGTGGTGGGAGATCGCAGGGATTATGGCTGGCCGAATCTTTACACTTGTCAACAGAACTTTCCAGGTCCATTAAAAGGAAAAATGGGAAACTGAGCAGCATTTTATGCCTAAGGTGGTTTAATAGAAGGAAATGATAAAAGAAATAGGTTTTATATCTACCTTCTAGAGTCACATACTTCATCAGTGCAATGCACACCAGGTCCCATGGCTTAGGAAGTGCTTCCCTTTCAAACCCTGCCAGGTTTCAACTAGGGTCTCCTCACCTCTAAAAAATGTTTTAAGACTCTCGTGGTTCGGCTTTTTTGTGTGTTTAAGATATTTTTTTCCCACACATAGCAAACTCACAATAATATCCTTGCTGATTTCAAATGAAATACCACTAATGGAGACCCTCTTTTCCTTCCACGAACTGGCAAACTGACCCGATAAAATAGGACCATGGCCGACTAAGCACTCCATGAGCGGAGAAATTCCTCCCTCCACACAGATATGCCAAACCAAAGGGTTGTTTCGAAATTCCTCACAATTGTTCGGTTCAATCCGAACATGCTCACCACCCATACTACTAGTTTGCACAATAAACTCACAGAAATGCAAAAAATACCGAATGTAGCAGTCGTAAACAATAATATCCAAAAGATAGTTAAGGCAGGGATTACAGTGAACCAAATTAAATCCCACATACCATTCACACACACATAGAGGAATTATACCACAGTGTGAAAAGACACAAAAATTAATGAATTTATGATTACAATAGAGAAGGCAAGATTTGGCAGAGATGTAGGGAAAGCACAAAACCCCATGTAGACAAGCCAAAAAACTAAAATTAGCAATCCTCCAAAAAAATCCTAAGGAATCCCTTGCTAAACTAGCCGGCACGAAGCCTCTAGAAGGAGGCAAAATCTCATCATAGATAGTCACATCATTATAAATACAATCACTCCTCTCAATGCAATGAGGAGATAAAATAAGAAATCCAATTCCCAAAAGAGTAGATCGCATAGTACGGTCCCACAACTGAAATGAAGTCCAGTCCTTCCATTTAACCCACATCAAGCCACTAAAACAAAACTTGAACTCCTCTTTTAAATCCCCATCCTGCCAACTCATCATAATCTTAGGACCCAAAACCATCCACCAAGTCCAAAGTACATACACGTGGATGCTCCTTTCCCTTTCCAACACACTCGCATCTTTACTAGGAACCCTCCACCTGTACTCCATACCAATTATGACAATCATCCACTAGCACACCCAAAATAACCAGTGAGCCCCCCAATCAGTACTCATCATCCAAAGGTTGAAAATTATTATGAACCATCATTATCTTGTTCCCACTCTATCAGAGCTTGAATATTTGGCAGTAGTCTTTCCTTATTCCTCCAACATCTAGCTGAATCCCAACCTGAGCCAAGATTAGCCAAAGCATCTGCCACACAGTTGCCTTCTCTGAAAATATGAGTCACCTTTTTGTCACTAAATTTGGACAAAGGAAGCTAACATCCATCAATATGTCCTTGGTATTCCAGCCTATTAATCTATCTTTTTATACAACATCTGTCACCAATTTGGAATCTCCTTCAATGTGGAGATAAACAATCCACAGAGAGACAACAATTTTGAGGCCCATGAACAATGCACGAGCCTCAACAACTAAAGCCGACTGAACCCCAATGCCTCTAGAAAAATCCGCCACCATATTCCCCATAGAATCTCTGATAATCCCACCTATACTTGCCCTCCCTGGGTTGCCTTTACAAGACCCATAAAAGTTAAATTTGAACCATCCACAATCTGGAGGCTTCCATTTGGTATTTTTCCTAGCTAATAGTTTTGAATTATCAAAAGCATTAGCCTTTAGAACCTGATGCCATTCCTTAGCCATTTTTATTTCATAATCCAGTGGCCCCATCACCGATAGTTTCCCATTAAAGAGAAAGATATTCTCCTTAATGAGTATAACACCAATGCCAAAAACTTCCTTAGGGCTCTGCTCAATATTCCTGAAAACCTTGTTATTCCTTTCCTTCCATAAACACCAACCTAAGACTGGGGGGACTTGCTTCCAAATTTCACCAGTCAGAGGGTGGAAAAAAGGGCCATTCCAACCCAGGATAAATGATAAAAGGTCTTTGCTCATAACCCAAAGGACATCAAGTTTCTCAAAAGGCATCCCCCAAACTTCAACAGCATATGGGTAGTGTAATAAAAGGTGGTTGACAGTTTCCTCCCCTTCCTTGCATAGAAAAGATCTATTGGGAAAGCACAACCCTTGAATTCTCAAATTTTCCTGAGTTAGGATCCTATTATGACAGGTCATCCACCAGAAAAAATTAATTTTAGGAATCATGTGACGATTCCAAACCCTCCTCTAGGGTTCCACAACTAAAATTTCATTAGTCAGCAATCTGTAAGCAGATCACACCGAAAGATCCCCCTATTTATCTAAAACCCAAAAGAACTCATCCTCCCTATCATATGAAGGAAATATGATACTAGAGAGAAAAACTTGAAGGGATCATGCTAGGTGACAAAGGACAAGAGAGTGGGGGAAACAAAGGGAGAGATCCCTCCAAATCCTATCTCCAGGAGGGCCAGCCACATAGTCGTTGATATGTATTCCAAAGAATCTCTGAGCTTCACCCATCACCATCCCAAAGTCAGAGCAAGCCAAGGAGGAGTCCAAAAGCCAAGAATCTTCCCAGAACTTGATTTTGACCCCATTTCTCATTTTCCATTTAATCCCTTTCTTTAGCATGCCTTGAATGCTGCAAATTCTCCTCTAGACGACAGAGCCTTGGGGATAAGGATCCAAAAGACAATCAATCAAAGGTCTGTTATGGAGATATTTAGCATTCAAAATTTTGCACCAGTCCTTGGTGTTCCTTAATTGGTCCCACCCAACCTTGGCCATCAGTGCCTTGTTAGTGATGACTATCTTCCTTATTCCAAGCCCACCATAATTTTTAGCCTGACAAACCTTTTCCCATTTTACCAAAGCAATTTTATTTTTATCCTCAGTACCTGAACAAAGGAAATTCCTTTGGATTCTTTCAAACTTATTAGCAATATACTTAGGCATCTTCAAAATAGCTAGAGAGTAGGTGGGGATACCTTGTATAGCCGTGGTGAGAAGTTGGAGTTTTCCAGCATGACTAAGCAAAGAGCCCTTCCACCTAGCCAACTTCCTTTGAATCCTCTCTAGAATAGAATTCTATAACTCTGAGGGAACCTCCTTAACTGTGAGAGGGAGCCCAATATATACCGATGGGAGAGAATCACCAACACATCCCAAGATCACAATCACCCTGTTTTCCAAATTTTCCAAGTAATTAAAAAAGTAAATATTGCTCTTGTTGTAGTTGATGCTTTAACCAGAGCAAGAGGCATAGCTGTTAAGACATGCTTTCCATTTCCTAGCTTCCACAATATAGGCCTTCCCAAAGAGAAAGGTGTCATCAACAAATTGCTGCACAACAATCAAATTAAGAGAGGTAGCCACTCTAACACCAGAAATGGAGCCCTTTGACAGTAGACTCGTGAAATTCCTGCTAAGCACATCGACAATCATAATAAAGAGATAGGGGGAGAAAGTGTCTCCCTGTCTGATCCCTCTACTAGCAGAGAAGAATCCACAGGGGGATCCATTAACCATAACCGAGAACTTAACATTACTAACACACTCCATAATGAGCTTAATGACTGAGTTGTTAAAGCCAAACTTAGCCAGGACCTTCAGAATGAAATCCCACATAACCTTATCATAATATTTGGAAATGTCAAGATTAAGTGCCATCCCCGCATTATTACATCTATCCATTGAGTGGAGCAGTTCATGGGTTGTCAAAGAAGTATCAAGAATGTGTCACCCTAGGACAAAACCCTTTTGAGTGTGACTAATAATTTTATCCAGAAGAGGTTTGATTCGGTTGACAAGGATCTTAGAAATGATCTTATAAAATGCGTTACAAAGACTAATAGGTCAGAAGTTAATCATTGAAAGAGGCTCACTAATATTGGGTATAAGGGCAATGAAAGTGTGGTTCATTTGTTTAAGGATCCTACCAGATTTGAAGAAGTCCCTAGCTGCAACCACAAGGTCCCAGTCCACCATATCCTAGAAATTTTGAACGAACGTAGGAGGAAACCCATCAAGACCCGGGGCTTTGAAGGCCCCCACGCTAAAAGTATCCAACCGAACCTCTTCCATGGAAACAATCCTAAGAATTCCCAAATTATCTTCCTGAGAGATGGAAGCAGGGAGATGTTGGAGAATCTTACAATCTAGAGTCTGATTAGGTGCCTTTGTAGGGACCGAGAAAGCCTCCTTGAAGTAATTTCCGCATAGGACCCAATTTGAGCTTGATTAGAAATCTCCTCTCTAGAGGCACTTATCAATTTAGAAATTTGATTCCTTTTCCAGTGTTTGATGGCAGAAACATGAAAAAAGGAGGTGTTCCTATCTCCTTCCTTCAGCCATTGGACCCTAGATTTTTTATTCTAGAAGACCTCTTCATTTTTTAAGACCCATTTCCATTCCATTCTAGCATCCTTTTCTTGCATGTGTGTCCGTTGAATATCATCTCCCTCATCCATTATTTTCCGCAAGGTCTTCAACTTCCCCTCGAGCTATTTTTTCCTTTGAAAAACATCCCCAAACACATTCCTGTTCCATCCTTTAACCATTAGTTTAATATGTTTAAGTTTAAAGCAGAGCCTAAACATAGGGGATCCTTGTACAGAAATATTCCACCATTCAACAATTTTCTTTCTGAAATTGGGGTGAGAGTTCCACATTATTTCAAATCGAAAAGGATAGGGACCACTAGAAGGATGAATATTAGTGGTCAGCAGAAGAGGATTATGGTCCGATACCATCCTAAGCAAAGTTACCAGGTTGGAATCTACGAAATTAGTCCAATGAGGAGAGCAGAGGAAGTGGTCAAGCCAAACCTGAATCAGATCACCACTAGCCCTTCTATTAGACCAAGTGAAATTCTAGCCCAGAAACTCAATATCAATTAGCCTCGAAGAATATAGAAAATTAGCCAGATCCAACATGCTATCAGTGTAATCTAGGAGGCCACCACTTTTCTTGGATGAAAATAGGGGAGACTTGAAATCTCCAGCAACAAGCCAATGACCACCCTTATTCATATTAATCTTAGCCACCATGTTATTCCATAGAATATTCCTTGAGTTCCTCTAATTAGGAGCAAATATATTAACTATAGACCATTCTTCTCCAACAAAGGAGAATGAAACCCCAATGCTATTTTTACAATGAAATAATTCAGAACCCTACATATAGGAAGGATTCCAAAGCATGGCCAATCCTCCTGAGGCTCCCTCAGCATCACTATGGACATAGGAAGCATTAGGCCATAAAAAGCTAGCAACTTTATCAAAATTAACCATTAACATCTTAGTTTCTTGAAGAAGACAAACATCAATCTTATGCGCCACTATATAGTTCTTTAGGGTACATTTTTTGTGTGAGCTATTAAGCCCACAAACATTCCAAGACATAATCCTCATTTTTGACCTTTTTTGGAGGACACATCCAATGTCCTTTGCTTTCCCAGGGCAATCTCATTTGTCGTTTCTCTCGTGCTGGTGTATCTCTGAGAGGGTCTTCCAGGTTTGGAATCCCCTCCAACATCTGCCTTCTTCTTCCTTCCCTTCTTCTTAGGTGTAGTCCATATCCCTTCATCCTCAACTTTCTCCAGCTTTAAGCTCCCCAAAATTTCAGTAGATTCTTCAATCATGGCAGAGCACTCTTCCTCCCAAATTTCACCATTTTCTACCAAGGCCCCACAGGTCCCCGAAGTGACAATCAAGGATAGAGGATCAACAACCGATGAGCTAGGACCAAAGAACCCAACAGAAGGCCCCATAAGCAAGGTATTGATAGCCGAGGATCCAGGATCTTGAGACAAAGAGACCTCCTGGGGAATGGCTTTCAACATGGAAGAGACATAAGGGATCAAACCGGAGTGGGGACTAATAGGGGAGGGTGGCCAAGGAGAAAATATAGGTGGCCGAACAGGCTCTGGAGAGACAAGCTCAGAGTCACCTGAATGCCTCGGGATAACCTCAGCTAGATTGGTCCTTCCTTTTCTAATGAGATTGCAACTTATGAGGAGAATGAAAGGGAAAGGTATGCTATATTCAGTGCTCTATCTAGAACTAAAAGAAAAAATGTTATTTCTCTAGCTACTACTCATGAGGTATGGGAAAAATTGAAAGACATTTATGAAGGGAATGATAGAGTAAATTTGTTAAGGAAACTAACTGCTAAATGAAAATTTGAGAACTTGAGAATGGAAGACAGAGATGATATTGCAAGCTATTATCAGAGAGTTGAACTTATAGCAACTGAAATCAAGAATCAAGGTGGTACCATGTTAGATGAAGATATAATTGAGAAGATCATGATAACCCTATCAGACAATTATAGTGACAAAGTATCTAATCTTGAAGAATCATATAATCCAAAGACATTTACTAAGGAGCATCTTGTTAGAGTAAAGGTCTTAACTTAATTATGTTGATTAAGTTACCTTTATTCCCTTCTTAATATTTCACGTTAGTTTGCATAATGTGACATTTAATAATTATATTAATTATTAAATGTTATCCTATTAGGGATTTTATTAGGGTTTTATTAGGGTTTGCATGATCTCCTTTTTATAAGGATTGATCCCATTGTATTTCAATATCAATTCATTCTCTCATTCTCTCTGATATATACATTTTTAGTTTTCAGAGAACCCTTGCTTGTTTGTCTGCATCTCTTCTTTTGTGACAGGTTATTTGCATGCAGGTGATCTTCGGTGTTTGTGGTGTTGTATTTTTTCAACTCCTACATGGTATCAGAGCGAGTACAAAATATGGCACAACCTTATGTGCAAAATCCCCAAAAGATGCATGTACAATAGTGTGGCACTTTATCTCAATGCGTTTACATAAAAGATAGCTTAGAAATGATGCTCAAAATGTCCTCAAAGGACAAAATACTGGAAATACATGAAGAACAGCCAAGAATGAAGCATCCCATGCAAACAAAAAGTTTTCAAGAGTAAATATGTCCAAGTAATCCACCAGAATGTGAAACCACAAATAACTGAATAAAATATACTTAGAGTGAAATCTAGAAAAATTGCATGGATGAAACTGAAGAGCTCTAAAATACGGTTCCAATGCCATTGAGATGATGAAAAATGGAGAAACTGATCAAAAGTTATGAGCTTGAGACTGAAAGAAGCCTCTTTGTCTTCAACTGGTTGTAGAATGCACCAACGGAAAAATGAAGTGACGAGACCCATTGCTTTTTCTTTCAATAGCTTCTTCTAGGTTTTAGCTTCTCCCTATGTCTATCTTAATGGGGGGTGTTAGAGTAATTGGGTATTTACTTTATTAATTAAACAATATTTTTTTAATTACATAGAGTTCCCTTTTACCTCTTTTCACTTAAGCTAACATTAGTTACATAATAATTAATTACTTTATTAATTATTATTGTGCAAGCCTAGGGTTTTCCTTTTTAGGGTTTTCATCTATATGTAGTTGAAAACTATATTTTGTATCATTAATTCATTCTCTCATTCTCTCTGATATATACATTTTTAGTTTTCAGAGAACCCTTGCTTTTTTGTCTCCATCTCTTCTTTTGTGATAGGTTATTTGCATGTAGGTGATCTTCGGGGTTTGTGGTGTTGTATTTTCTCAACTCCTACATGGTATCAGAGATCCCCACCTGCTGCTTCTTGTTCTTGTTTTGAAGATTTTTGGAGCTTCAAGGGTTTGGGGCTTGTTTTCTTGATCTAGGGCATACCTGCAATTTTGTAGCATTTTCAGCTCAAACAGACATCGCCATTGCGTCCGCAGCAGTTAAAAACCCCTAAATCGACTGTTCATTTGTTTATTTTAGACAAAGTTGAAATTTGAAGCAATTTTTTTTTTGCAAATACGGCCGTACGACCGTCCCTGCTTGGTAAATTTTATTTTCGAAAAAAAATTCCACCTATCTGTTTTTTGGAAATTTTCGTCATAAATTTATTTATGCAAAAAAAATTGTAAAAATTTTTTGATCTTTCAAAAATCAAAAAATAAATAAAAAAGGTCAAAAGAATTTTTTGTTTTGCCTTTTTATGGCTTGCAGGCCAGCTCCTATGCAGGCAAGTACCTACGCAAGGTACTGCGTAGGTCCGTACCTGCTCAGGTTGGTACCTACGCAGGGAACCCGCACCCACATGGGCTGCGGTGGGGGTGGGCCCACGTGCCTCTCCCACCCAAAATTTTTTTTTTTAATTTTTTTGTATTGTCTTTTTATGATTTTTTTTTTTTTAAATCAAATGTTTTTTATTGTTTTTTTAATATAAAAAACAATTTTTTTTTGTAAAAGCCCAATCGCACTTTTACAGTGACGGCCGTTTGGCCGTCAAATTTAACTTAGTGTTTTTGTTGCGACGGTCGTATAACCGCCAAATTTAACCTAGCATTGGTTTTTCCCTCTTTGGAGCTGATTTATTCCAGAGGCTGTAACTTGGGCATACGATATCGTTTTTTTGGCAAACGAGATATCATCAGAAAGTTGGATTTCTCATCTTTCTAGTGGTATGGGTCTCATCACTTCATTTTTCTATTGGTGCATTCTACAACCAGTTGAAGACAAAGGGGCTTCTTTCAGTCTCAAGCTCATAACTTTTGATCAATTTCTCCGTTTTTCGCCATCTCAGTGGTGTTGGAACCATATTTTAGAGCTCTTCAGTTTCATCCATGCTATTTTTCTAGATTTCACTCCAGGTATATTTTATTCAATTTTTTTTTTTTCACACTCTCGTGGATTACCTGGACATATTTACTCTTGGAAACTTTTTGTTTGCATGGGATGCTTCGTTCTTGGTTGTTCTTCATGTATTTCCAGCATTTTGTCCTTTGAGGACATTTTGAGCATCATTTGTAACTATCTTTTATGCAAACGCACTGAGATAAAGTGCCACACTATTGTACATGCATCTTTTGGGGATTTTGCACATAAGGTTGTGCCATATTTTGTACTCGCTCTAATACCATGTAGGAGTTGAGAAAATACAACACCACAAACCCCGAAGATCACTTGCATGCAAATAACCTGTCACAAAAAAAGAGATGGAGACAAAAAAGCAAGGGTTCTCTAAAAATTGAAAATCTATATATCAGAGAGAATGAGAGAATGAATTGATATTGAAATATAATGGGATCAATCCTTATATAAAGGAGATCATGCAGACCCTAATAAAACCCTAATAGGAAAAACCCTAATAGAAGCCCTAATAGGATAACATTTAATAATTAATATAATTATTAAATGTCATATTATGCAAACTAATGTGAAATATTAAGAAGGGAATAAAGGTAACTTAATCAATGCTTTGTTTTTCACACCACTTTTTCAGTTGCAGGCGCTATCTTGCGCACTTTCAGTTGTTTCTTCTCCTTCATGCACTACAGGGTGTTTCACATCATTTCAGTGGATCTGTCAAGCTCTCCCAGTTCAGCATTATGGGGGGGTTATTATATTGTTCATCCTAATTCTTCCTTGGTTTCGCCTTGGAAGGAATCTTCCTTTCTCAGTTGATCAGTGTTTTGGACTATTGGTTTTTGTGCCATCTATATCTTCGTTCCAGGTGTTTGCCTTTGTTTTTCTATCTAATTCGAGTAGTGTCGTATGGGCACTTATTTAGATTATTGTCTTCTTGTTCCTGATCATCGTATCTTCAGCGAAGGTTCTTCAGCACCATAGCAGTCATCTTTCGATAGTTGTTTGCAGCTTCTTCTGCTTCAGTGATGTCTCTTCTTGGCTTTCTTCTTCTCTTCTTGGAGTAGAGTTTTTCCCATGAGGTTTTCTCTATTTTTCCACTTTACAGAGATTTGGTTGTATCTGGGTACCTGATCTGGCCTAGTTGTCGAGACCCATGTTTTCCTTCTTGCATTGTGGTTACCTTTGCTTTTCTGCATTTGTTTGTAGCTGCACTATTGCTCATCTTAAGGGGGGTGTTAGAGTAAAGGTCTTAACTTAATTATGTTGATTAAGTTACCTTTATTCCCTTCTTAAGATTTTACGTTAGTTTGCATAATGTGACATTTAATAATTATATTAATTATTAAATGTTATCTTATTAGGGCTTCTATTAGGGTTTGCATGATCTCCTTTTTATAAGGATTGATCCCATTGTATTTCAATATCAATTCATTCTCTCATTCTCTCTGATATATACATTTTTAGTTTTCATAGAACCCTTGCTTGTTTGTCTCCATCTCTTCTTTTGTGATAGGTTATTTGCATGCAGGTGATCTTTGGGGTTTGTGGTGTCGTATTTTCTCAACTCCTACACATCTATTTGGTGTCTTGACTACATTTGAGATTAAAAAAAATTGCAAGAGAGAAGGAGAAGACTGAAACAAGTTTTAAAGCAATGAAGATCAAAAATGACTTAGATGAAGATGATACAAAAGAATTGGAAGCAAATTTCACAAGCAGATTGAAGAAAGGTATTGGTAAATACAAAGGTAAGTTGCCTTTTAAGTGTTTCAGTTGTGGAAATATTGGTCATTATGCATCAATATGTCTTAATAGAACTACACTCAAGAAGAACAAGGAAAATAATAATAATTACAAATATAAAAAGGATAAGAAGTTCAAGAAGTTGTATTATGTCAAGGAAGATGTAGGAATTTTTAATGATGAATATAACTTTGAGGGGGATAAGGATGAATGCTTATTTCTAGCTCTGGAAAATAAAGTTGTATTTGCTAACCCTAGAAGATGTGCAAAGGAATCTGGTCTGGAGAACAAAAAGGATGAAACAAAAGGTACTCTGGTGACTGCTTTTCATGCTATACAAGATGATGACTTTTGGGTAATTGACAACGGATGTTCAAATCATATGACTGGAGATAGGAGTAAGTTCACTAAACTTGAGAAGTATGATGGAGGAATAGTAATTTTTAGAGATGACTCTAGTGCTAAGATTGTTGGTAAAGGAACAATTAGTTTTGATCGAAAACATAATACTAACGATGTCTATTATGTAAAGGGTTTAAGGCATAATCTCTTAAGTATTGGACAAATGTGCAACAAAGGTTTTAAGCTTGTTTTTTAGGATAACACTTGTGAGATTAGAAAAGGATCTAAAATTGTGGTAGTAGCTAGAAGAATAAATCATGGAAACATCTATCAACTTAAGGGTGGTGATGGTTAGTGTTTTGTTTCTCATATTAATGAGAGTTGGCTTCGACACCAGAGGATGGGACATGTGGATTTTGATAATCTGCTCAGGATCAATTATATGGAAGTTTCCAAAGATCTTCTTAGAATCACAAAGCCTTCGAATTCAATTTGCAGAAGTTTCTAGTTTGGAAAAAAAATTAGAAATAGTTTTAAAGGAAAGGAACAATCTTCTACTAGAATTTTAGAATTAATCTATACAGAACTTTGTGGTCCTACAAGAATAGGAAGCCTAAATGGTGACAGGTACTTTATGCTCTTAATTGATGATTACTCTAGGATGACATGGATGACATTTCTTAGAGAAAATTCTTAGGCTCTTGATAGATTCAAGGTGTTCAAGGAAAGAGTATAAAATGAGGAAAACCTAAGAATTAATTTCTTAAGGTTTGATAGAGGTGGTGAATTTGCATCTGGTGAGTTCAATGCATTTTGTGAAGAACATGGCATAAAGAGACATTATTCTACTCCTAGAGCCCCTTAGCAAAATGGAGTTGTGGAAAGAAATAACCAAATTGTTAAAGGAGCTGCAAGAACTATGATGAAAGAAGCAAATATTCTTGATGTGTATTGGAGAGAAGAAATCCAAACTGTTGTCTGCATTCTTAACAAATTTCAAATCATATGTAACAAAACTAAGACTCCTTATGAGTTATGGACTGGTAAGACTTCTATTATTAAATACTTTAAGGTATTTGTAAGTAGATGTTACATTAGAAGAGATGATGAAAATCTTGGAAAGTTTGATGCTAGATGTGATGAAGGAATTTTTATTGGATATCCAAATAACAACAAGGCATACATATTCTTTAATAAGAGACTAAGAAAAATCATTGAAAATGATAATTTGAAGGTTGATGAAGCTATGTATAAACCAATGGAAATAACTAAAGTTGAACTTGATGATCCTATCTATGGGAAAGTACAAGAAGAATAAAATAAAGGGAAATAACAAAGTGATGAAGAAGAAATCCCAGAACCTGCACCTAAGACTCCCCAATATGTACAGAGAAATCATCCAGAGGAATAGATAAGTGCTGACATAATTGAAGGAGTGAAGACAAGAAGAAAAGTGGTTGAGGTAAACTCGTGTTAACTTTCTAAGATAGAACCTAAGACCATGATTGAAGCATGTAATGATGATAGCTAGGTTAGAGCAAAGAAAGAAAAACTACAAAATATAGAGAAGAATGATACATGGGAACTAGTCCCTAGACCTACAAAACAAATGTAATTGGTTCATAATGGGTATTCATAAACAAGTTGAATGAAGATGGTGAAGCGGTAAGGAATAAAGCAAGACTTTAATGCAAAGTATGTTTAAAGGTTGAAGGAATCGATTTTGAAGAAACTTTTGCACCTATAGAAATAATGGAGACCATTCAGATGTTCTTGGCATTTTCAGTCCATAAAGAGTTGAAAGTATATCATATGGATGTCAAGTCTACATTTCTAAATGGAGAACTACAAGAAGAAGTATATATGGAGCAACCAAAATGTTTTCAACTGTCAGACAAACCAGACATGGTTTGTAAATTAAAGAATGCATTATATAGACTAAAGAAAGCTCCTAGAGCTTGGTATGCTAGATTGGATAGGTACTTGAAAAAGCAAGGATTTAGAAAAGGGTGTGTAGACAAAAATATTTACTTCAAGGCTGAGAAAAATAAAATGTTGATAATTGTGGTATATGTTGATGACATCATCTTTGGTGGAAATGAAGGTATGTGTAAGAAATTTGCTGAAGAGATGCAAAAAGAATTTGAAATGTCTATGATTGGTGAATTGAATTACTTCCTTGGACTTCAAGTAAATCAAACTGACAAAGGGATATTCATTTCACAATCTAAGTATGTTAAGGAATTGTTAAAGAAGTTTGGAATGGATGAATCCAAACCGGTCTATACCCCTATGGTAACTAGATGCAAGGTGAGTAAGGATGATGAATCTTCTAAAGTTGATTAGAGCATGTATAGATCCATGATTGTTGGAATATTGTATCTTAATGCTACTACACCAAGCATCATGCATGTAGTATTCTTAGTTACAAAATTTCAAGCACAACCTAAGGAAGCACATGTTATAGATATGAAGAGGATATTCAAATATCTTAAAGGAACTCCAAATCATGGGCTATGGTATTTGAAGGACAATGATTTCACATTAAATTCCTAAATTGATGTAGATTGGGTTGGTTGTGTAGATGACCGAAGGAGTACAAGTGGTGGTGCATTCTTCCTTGGAGAAAAATTAATTTCATGGTTGAGCAAGAAACAAGATTCAGTTTCTTTATCCACTGTAGAAGCAGAGCTTATTGTAGTAGCATCCTACTGTACTTAGGTACTTTGGATGAAGAAAACCTTTATGGACATAGGTGTGGTGAGTGATGAACCTATCTCTATATTTTGTGGCAATACAAGTGCTATAAACATTTTGAAGAATTTAGTGATGCATTCTAGAACAAAGCACATATCTATCAAGTATCACTTCTTGAGGCAGAAGGTATTGCAAAATGAATTTAGACTTGAATATGTACCTACCAAGGAACAAATTGATGAAATATTCACTTTTTCCCTTCCAAAAGATACCTTTGAGTATGTTAGAGTAAAGTTAGGGGTCACTAACCCTCCTTCCTTGAATTAAGTGCATAGGGAGGTGCATTAGTCTAGTGGATTCATAGACTCTTTTGATTTTGGACTTTTGATTGTGGGAAACTCCTTAGGGGGAGTAGAGAAGTGCATTGTTGTAGTATGTGATGTGATTGTAATCCTAAGGGGGATTGAACAAAGCTTTATATGGAAAGAATTTCCTTTTCCATTGATGTCAAACGGGGAGAGAGATCATGTGAAATTTTTATGCTTGTGCAGGTTGTCTCTTCTGAAAATAATTATTGTTGCCTTTGACGGTTTTTCACATCATGTGTTGCCATCAACGATAAAGGGGGAGATTGTTGCAAGTATGGATGTGTTTGATGGTGTTTTCATTAATTTTTTTATTGATTTCAACATAGTTCAGGTTGTTGCAGATGGTATTTTTATAGTTGAGATACTATAGAAATTCTTAGAGTACATGGAGCTATATTTATGAAGTTGTAGCTATGTTTTTGCCAAGTTAATTTAAGAAATAATGAAGGTAATATTAAATTATGATCTGAGTGTTCTCTGGTATTGTGATATTCATTTTTCCTATGTTGTTCCTATGCCTATGTGGATCTATAACTATGTTCATGAGCTTTAATGGATAATATCCCAAGTTTTAGCTTCTAGATCGATGGAGAGTAAAAGATATCTTCACCACTGTGTGAACTAGTTTGGCAGAACTATTTGTCTATAGACTGGGAGAAATATTTTGGCTTTGCAGTCTTCTAATATTTAGTTTTAGATCTTGTGGATCTAGGAGATGATTGTTTTTATAGTTTCTACATTTTGAAAAAAATTCTTGTAATTTGGTGCTCTGGAAGACCTACTCCAGAGCTCCTATGTTTTGTTGGTTGGTCTGATTGGACTGTTGAAGAGTTCTTTGTGAATGAAGTCTGTTGTATTTTCTATGGATGTATGTGAGGCATTATCAGAGATGAAAATATGTTTGGTGAAGTGTGTTGAATGATCCACATGTGATCATCTTGTTGGAGATGCATGTACTTCAAAGATCATTGGTGTTTTCATTAGGTTTGGAAAACCTGGTGTCTACACATTAGATTAACTTGTTGCATCAATTTGAGGAAGCATTTGATTGATCCAAGATGTTGTTTGGGTCCAAAATTAAATATATAATTGGTTTTGTCTCATTCTTATCCACTATGGGAATGTTGAGTAGCCGACCTAGTTTGAACTTGTAAATGAAATTGTATAGCTGACCTTGGAGAATGTTTCTAGGGTTGAAGATGGTATAAAATAAAATCAAGTTGTAGAAATTTTTTTATCTATCCATCAGTCGATTCAAGAAAGAGAAGTGTGTGAACAAGTACAAAAATTAGAGTGTGGAAGAGCGAATTGAGGCAACAATACTTTATTGTGTTAGATTCCTAAAAGTAGTGAGATGATGTAATCTACAATCTTTTGATCAAGTTATGAAATGTGTGGAACCTTGTGGTGGATCTTTATTTATCTCTTTTTCATTTTTTGTAGGATGTGAGCCTCTTTCTAGAAAGTGAGTCCTTCTTAAGGCAGTGAGCCCTTAATCTGGGTAGTGAGCCTTTGTATCTAGGTAGTGATCCCTCTGGAAGTGAGCCTTTATATCTGGCATTGCATTACTACTATATTGTGAGTAAATCCTCACCATGGATTTTCCCTCATTAGGTTTTCCACATAAATCTAGTGTCTCTAGTTTTTTCTATTATTTGCATTTCATGTTCACACTTAATAACAGATTGAAGATAAAGTGGAATTGATTAATTTTAGAAGTAATTTGATACAACTAATTCACCCCCTCTTAGTTTTCTTGTGCACTTCAACATAAAGAAGCCCAATTATTAATGAAAACCCTAGAAAATTGTGAAAGTGTGTTACAATACTTCACAACACTTTAAATAAAGTAGGATTAAGGTTAAAAAGAGGTTTATTAGGCTCAGTTAATTAATAAAACCTTATAAAAGTGTGAAAGTGTGTTGCAACACTTCACAACACTTTAGCAAAGTATCATTTAAATTCATTAGTTCACAAGGGCCCAAGAGCTAATGTGAATGTGTAAAACTCATTACAACACTAAATCAAGGCACCATTTAAGCTCAACTCAAGAAGGATGGCCCAAACAAGTGTGAAAATGTCTTGATGATATTTTTCTACACTACATTTAGCCCCCACTTTAGTGAGAGGATGAACTTGCTTCAAAATCGCACTAAAGTAGACAAACTCACTTCAAGAGGGGTCCAAGTGTACTAATGTGAGTAAGATAGGATGAAAATGATTGAGAGGGGTTATCAAGCCCCCGAGATCAAGATCCCATGACAAACCAACATAGGTGTAAAATAAAACACATGAAAATGATATAAAGAGAATCATAAAGGTACACGCATACATTGTCAAAGATGAAAGGAAAAGTAAAATAAAATAAAAGGATCAGATCAAGCTTCGGTCATTTCTCCATCGTGATGTGGATCAAATCTAGGTTGTTTGTTTGAAAAAAAAGTTGTCTCACTCTAAGGCAATGGAACTTTAGGTTGTCCACAAGGTGAGAATTCGAAAGAAGTGAGACACATACACACACGACCGGTATGCACTCACACTCACACGCAAATGGCTAAGGTAAATTCATGCCTCAGTTGGGCTTCCCATCAAAAACCATACTGATGTTATACCCCCTGATAACTTTAATAAGGTGCCACACAAAAATGACCTTCAAGCTTCATGAGACAAGAAAAAATTTGTATTCTTGGAGCTCATAAACAAAAAAGATGGATCCACAAGCACACAAAATGTCTAATGCAAGGTGGCCATATAACTAAAAAATGTGAATGCAGCAATAAGGAACATTCAAAGGAGTCTTGCTTAGTTTATACGAGTTCTTTAACTTAGGGAACATTGTGCCTAATGTCTCCAAGAAAGGATCAATCAAAGAATAAAATATTCACAACTTAGGGGATGTAGTGTGTCACATCAAGCCAATAAGAGGAATGTAATATGCTAAGAGAGGTCATACTCTTGAAATAAATCACAACCAATATCATCCACAAAGTGAAAAACGCATCTTATAAAGTAAGAAGACTGTACCATGAACCAAGAGATAGAAAAATGCAAAAAAATAATGTCAATGTATGCCCCCACTTTAAGGAAATTTCTAAAAACCATACTATGAGAAATTACTTTAAAGTAGAAAATGATAAATGCTAGCAATAAAAGGACATGAGAGCTAACCTAGAAATCCCTATGCTAAGTTATATGTTTCTAAGTAAAGCTATGTCATGCAAAAGAAAAGAGAAAAGAGAAAAGAGAGGAGTTTCCCCAAAAAATTAAAATCCAAACACATAAGGGATATATGGATTTGGGGTTAGTATGTTCTTGCTACAATATTTTTAGAGAGCTTGGAACTGTCATCATTCCCCAAATACACATAAAACTGGATGAATGACACAAAGAGAGTGAAAACAAAGAAAAATCTTTCAGGTCAACATGGAAGAGACATGAATGTCTCGACACCTTGTGTCATCCCCAAAAGGAAAACACAAGAAAAATGAATAAGATAAAAGAAAAGGTTTTAGGTCAACATGGAAGAGACATGAATGTCTCGATGCCTTGCATCATCCCTAAAGGGAAAAAACAAGAAAAATGAAAAAGATAAAGGAAAATATTTTGGGTCAACATGGAAGAGACATGAATGTCTTGATGCCTTGCGTCATTGCCAAAAGGAAAACACAAGACAAAAGAAAATAGAGAAAGAAAAGTAAAGTAAAAGTTAAAAGATATACGACATAGAGAAGAATGAAGGTAAAATAGAGGAATGTCACAAAGAGAGAGAGAACATCAAATGAAATACCATAGGGGATCAAATCACACGCATGCAATCACACAATAAAACAAAGAAGAAATATTGAAAAATACTAGTAGGGCACATGCAAGTCAACCTATGAATAGTTTGATTGTATCCCTATCATACTCATCATATATAGAAGGTGGAAAACTAGCCAAAGGGACAATAGAAAGTTATGAACTAGGGCTATCACCAGGCTCAACACTCTTCTTAGGATAATTTCCATTTAAGCTCATGAAAGAGGAAAACAATGTGTTCAATTCATTATGCACCTCTTCATCAATTTTTGCAATCTCATCATCATCATCCAAGTTAATCACAACAAGAGGTCAAATGATAATTTCCAAGGAATGGTTCAATTATTGTTGTGGTTGTTCTATTGGACCATTTTGTTTTGTGGAGGGGGTATATTCATCATTCATTGCTTCAGTCAAGTTTGGATTTTGATTTTCTTTGTTTATGTCTTCATGTAACTTGCGAGCAAGGGAACGATTTCTATGACTATGTTCTCTAGCACCTCTGTTTCTTTTAATTTTATTTTCAATTTGTATTTATGTAGGAGAGGGTTGATCAACTAGAGGTTTCTTTTCTTCCCCAAGGGGAGGAACGAAAAGAACCATAGGAGGCTGTTCAACCACTTTATCTTTGACTTTGTAAAGTTGTTTTATTCTAGGAGGTGTGACGAGATTGTTTTCATTATCTCTTAGTGTTTTGTAGGATGTAGGTGAATTTTCTATGTTAGGTTGATCTTTGTTATTTGGGATTTATTTACTCTCAATCATGGTTTTGTCAAGGATGGTAAGTTTGGTGGTGAGTGCGGACATGTTTTAGAGGGATAGTTCTACTATCTTCTTTGCCTTGAATTTTTGATAGGATAGAAAAAAGAAGTCTTCTTGTGGTTTTATAGGTTCTATAGGCTCAGGCCAAAATAAATCTAAGGAAAAGTTTCCATGGGAGGACAAGGGGTTAAAGCCACTATGATGCATAGTAAAGATTCCATCATCAAAGGGAAAATTTAAGCATTTATGCATGACTGATGGGACTACATTCATGGAGCAAAGCCAAGGATAGCCTAGCTTCACACAGAATTGGTCTGACTGCGGGATGATGGAGAATGAGATATATAATGTTTTTGTTCCTATTTTCAATGGTAAGGTGATTGATCCTATCATAGGGAAAGTGAAACCATTATGCGTCTTGATCCATGTGCTTTCAGTTTATCATATATATCTTGATATAGTTCATGCCAAAGTAAGAATCTTTGGTGATCACGTTCTCTCCACAGACGGGATCTATTAATATCTCATTAGTGGGATTATCATAGATATGGTCAGCTATGTAAAGAGGACCATTGAGTGCATGTTTTGAGTGTATCTTGCAAGGAGAAATAAATCTCAAGAGGATTTTTAGGTCATCCCTTATGATGTTGAGTTTCAACTAATGCAACCAAACCATCGAAAGGATTGTTTTCTTGTTGATTAGTATCCATAGGACTTTGTTTATTTATATCTATGATCTCATCATTCGTGTCAACATTTATCACATTAGTCTTTGTAGTTTCTCTAGCTTTGACAAATGAAATGTTGTGTTTAGGCATAGGGTTGGTAAAGATTTGCAAATTTTGGTTGGGAGGGGGGGCAATGAAATTATTTCCTTTATCATTAACACCTCCAATAGATAGATGACCAGAATCAATGAGGTCTTGCACTAGATGTTTAATACGCTTACAATGTTTTGTATCGTGTCCATTTTTTTGATGATAATGGTAATAAGCATTTGATCTAAAGCTCAGAGTTAAAAATTTACTAGGATTAGGTGTTTTGGTAGGAGGAAAGGTAATCATTTTTTGTTCTAAAAGCTGGGACATTGTGTTATGAAGAGTATTGGGTAAGGGAGTGAATTATCTTTTTGGGTCTCTATAGTTAAAGGGTATCATGTCCTTAACAACAACTACTTGGTTGTTGGCATTCCGAGTTGTTTGTTAAGGGGGATTGAATTGAAGGAACCCTTTATTGTATTTTCTAAAAGGTTGGGAATTTTTTGGTTTGCGGGCTCAGATTTCTCATTTCAACTAGGGGTGGATTTTGTATCTTGGCTACTAACTAAATTTTGATAATCACTAAGGGAAATGAACAAGTGCATAAAGGAGGGAATTTTCAACATGGTAAGCTTTTCTTGTATCTTACTTTGAAAATATTCTATGAATATCTTTTAAAGGTGAGGATAATGAACCTTGACATTGATTTGGGAATAAAGCACTTGGTAGCATGAGATAAATTCATTTATCTTTTTTAATTCTTTTTCCTTGCATCTTATCAAATTGGCCAAGGTCATATTAAGAGTCATATGCACTTGGAAATGGTTTAAAAATGCCTCAACAAGTTCATTGAATGAAAAAATTGAGTTGTTTGGTAAAGAAAAGAACCATTCAAAGGTGATATCTTTCAAGGACCTAGGGAAAAGCTTAGCCGAGATTTTATCATCAAGGACAAATTCACAACATAAGGCAGTATAAGAATTAACATGGTTAGAAGGATCTGCCTTTCCTCCATATTTCTCAAATCTAGGCACCTCTACACCTTGTGGCATCGGTGTTCGCAATATCTCTGGACAAGGACAATGGAATGCTTTTGACATAGTATGTAGGTGGGCCATTTTGATTTTGGTTGATCGTGTAATTTTTTTTTTGAATGAATGAAATGGTTTGGAAGAGTTAATTTATGAGAGGGTCATTGCTTGTGTTATGAGATGGAGGGGTGTATGTGTTCGAGGGACAAGTGAATGAAATGATTATAGGTGGTAGAGTGGTAGGAGACATGATTTGTGATGCCACAAAGGTACTGGGGATTCTAGTAAAAATACCCAAGGAAGGAATCACATTACTAGTTGGTTACATTGTTGTTGTGATTTGAGGGTTAGTATAGGTGGGAATTGAGGCAATTTTTGTGGGAGGAGGAATTTGGGTTCCTCCTTGACTTGTAACATTTCTTGTAGGTAAAGGAAAACTAGTGGTTGAGGTGAGGTGCTTTCCAAAGATTTGAACTATGTTTTTCACAAGGTCAAGTCCATCTTCACATTCAAGCACGTGATGAATGTTGTCTATAATAGGGAGGGAAGTAGTTGACATGTTATCATTTTTCACTTGATGTTGTAAGTTTTCTAAATCTTCATGGATTTGAATAATGTTCTCTTGCAAGATATTAGAAACCATTGTTTTATCATGTGTTACACTACTTGAAGGTAAAGATTTGTTAAGGGTATCGTCCATTCCTAGTGTACTAGTGTCAATACTAGGAGTGAAAGATCTAGACGACCCAAGATTCACACAAATTGTGCTATTATGAGATGACATGAGTCTCGAACTTTGTCTCACTAAAATATTAGCAATAGTAAACCAAATACCTATACAAGAGCTACTTAATGCCAAATGAATGCAAATGATATATAAGATAAGAATAAGAAAATGAATATATCTGAAATTTTGGAAACTAAAATAGAAAGCTATAAAAAACAAACAAAAGCTTAGATAGAGAGATTTAAATGTTGAAAAATGCAATGTAGAATGTGTAGAGGGACTAATTCGCCCAGGGTGGTGAGTGATTCCTAGTAGGGATTTTTTTCAAAAAATTCAAAAAAAGTTAATTCATTTTTATGCTTTTTATGTTGTATGAATTGAAAGCTAAGTGAAAATGCAAATATTGTTTGATTTTTCAGTGAAATGAGATGCAACAATGCAAGCTATATTAGCTTTCACTAATGCAAAATTTGAAACCCTAGAATTCTAATTAACTAATGCAAACACTAATGGAATGTTAATGCAAGCTAAATCTAGGATGACAATGGACTTCAAATTATAATTATGATGTTCTAAATGTAGGTTCACAAAATGAAATGAGGAAAATTGTGGTGCTTTTCTTCTAGGCTTTAGGACCTATAATGACAATCTTCACTTACTTTCATTTAAGAACAAACCCTTGAAATTTTAGTGCAAAAGAGAAAGATATCTTGCAAGAGGCTTGTCCTAAGGGTCGAATGTAAACTAATAAGGGGTTCACCACCAAGTAAGAACTTGGAAAAGACAATGAAATGAAAGATAAAATGTAAGATGTAATACAAAACCCTAGTTCAATGCAAACCTTCACTAAATAACCTAGAAATTCAAATTAAAAAACACAAAAAACTATAGAAAGGAATATGTGCACTTGGAAATCTGGAGATGGTTGGATGAAGGTCTTAAATGCTAGAATTTCTGCCTTTTATGTTGAGTGGGACTCATTTTCCAAGTTGGGTGAATCAGTCCAAAGTCTAGATTTTTTAGCAGGAACAAGAATCTTCCAAATGGCTATCTGAATCTTCAAAAATATGAATTTTGACTAAAACTGGGAATGATTCACCAGAAGTGGCAAATCAATCCAATTAGGGGTTTTTGAAGCTTTAAAGTTTTATCCTACTCTTCTTTGTCTTCTTTGTTCTTCCTGATTGATCTCCGAATCCAAAACCCTAATTTGCAACCTATAGGTGTTCACCAAGGCTTAATGACAACTTTGAAAAAATTTCTCCAATCTCACTCCTTGGGAAATCTGCAACCTAGACCTACAAATCACACTGAAAGGAGAGGAATTTTTTTTGTTTTTATTAGTGGATAGGGTTTTTTCCTTGGTCAAACCCCATTTTGGTAATCAAACCTTGAAATAAAATGACATAGGAATGGGGAATTATGAATGAACAAAATAAGATGTTGTAACTCACCAAACTCTTTCAATAAGATGTTGCAAACATGTGTGATATGGATCTAATGGATGCAGATCTTGACTCTTGCTTGAAGGTGATAGATCTTGAATGAAATGCTAGCTTGAATCATGAAACCCTACATCACAATTGTTAGCTCAATAACAAACATGATGGATGAAGTCCTTGACATGATGATTGATACTTGAATGTTGCTCTAAAATGCTTGATAATCTACCTTTGAAGACACTTGAATTCTCTTGTGAATTCTTGAATGCTCTTGTGAACTCAATTTTTCTATAAGGATGCTTGTTCAACTTGCTAGGTCACTTGATTTCTTGTTAGGATGAAAATGAGTGAAAGAAACTTGTATTTCTACTTAATTATGCAATAATTCCTGAAATTACAACACTAAAAGCCAACATCAGATGCAAGAGGATAAAATCTCATTAGAAGAATTTGAATTAATTTTAATTTTGGGCCACACAGGACTCATTCACCCAAGGTGGTGAATAAGTCCCATTAGGTGTAATATATGAGACCATAATTAAAAATGATTAGAAATGTGTGAAACCAAGTTTGGGACCTAAAAATATAGGTGTGACTCATTCACCCAAGGTGGTAAATGAGTCCCAGATCACTCAATATGGGGACATTCAACCTGAAACACCTGAATTATGATTGGGAAACGATGTGTCTAGATTATCCTTGAAAAGATGCATTAAATAAGGCTTGTGGATGCAAAATAAGGCCAATTAAAGCATAAAGAAGCCCAATTATTAATGAAAACCATAGAAAAGTGTAAAAGTTGTTAAAATACTTCACAACACTTTAAATAAGGTAGGTTTAATGTTAAAAATAGGTTTATTAGGCCTAGTTAATTAATAAAACCTTAGAAAAGTGTGAAAGTTTGTTACAACACTTCACAACATTTTAGCAAGGTGTCATTTAAGTTCATTATTTCACAAGAGTCCAAGACCTAATGTGAATGTTTCAAACACACAACAACTCTAAATCAAGGCACCATTTCAGCTCAACTTAGAAAGGAGGGCTCAAACAAGTGTGAAAATGTCTCGATGGCATTTTTCTACACTACACTATTAAGTTTATATTTTTATCTACAATTGTAGCAAAATAGTTCTAGGTATGGAATTTCACTACTTTGATTATATTTAGATTTCATTATGATAATTTAGGATTTTTTTATAAAATTCATTTTGAATTAGCATAAATTTTGTTTATTTTCTTATAATTGTTAGAATAAAGAGGTTAGGTTAGAAGAAATTATTTTTAATTTTAAGAAGTTATTTAACAACTTGACAAATATTGGAGGACCTATTGGCATAGGTATTTATTTTGATTATTATTTAATTTTTTACTCCAAATAAAATCTCAACAAACTCTACATTTATTACTACCATGCCCACAACAAAGCTAAAACCAAATAAATCATATAGTTATCCATTTACTAAGGCTAATGCAGCTTCATCTATTCTTATAGTGATCCCAAAAAAAGATTCATATTCATCTAACCATGTTAATATTTCTATGTGTACCATTTTTTATGCATACATAAATTAGTGAAACTAATATGAAGGATAAATTATTGTTACAATTCTTTATTTCATTTTATTTCTGAACCACCAAAAAGATATTGTTAATGTGAGAAGGGAAAGAGGATTCCCCTTTACTAGGCCCCTATGGTCTTTCACCTAGGAGCACTTGGTTAGAGGGAATGGACTCTCTTTCATATCATTGATAATATTCTTGGTGATTTCATTCAAAAGGGTAGGGTTTGGATGAAGTTGCATTATGTGTGTGAAGTGTGGCTAGATGCTTAAATGAAATGAAACTAATCTAAACTAAGGGATGTAAACCAATGCAAGCTAAAATATATGACCTAAATGTATGCAATACTAGAAGGAAACTAGAAAATATAGAGATTTTGCACATGGGAATGGAAATTTGTTGAAGAGGAGCCCCAAAATGTTCTGAAACTTGCTAGAAATCTGCATAGGGACACTTATGCCAGAATGGGTGACCTAGTCCTTCTACCGAGAAACTTTGCCAAACTGGCTTTTGGGAAAAAGGGTATCTAGAAAAGTCAAAACCCTTTTTTAGGCCTAGTATAGGGACAAGGTCACCAATGATTGCAACCTAGTCCTCTTGGTACTTTTAGGACCTATGAGGTTTGATTCTTTGGGTCCCCACTTGCACTTCCCTTTTTTGTAGATGCTCGTGTCCGAATCTTCAAAAAATGACCAGTAAGTTGTCCTTTTTCTCCTCCTAGGGTTTGATAATGTGGGTTGATGTAGATGGAATGATGGCACCATTTTCAACACTTTACTCCTTGTCAAATCTAATACAACCTACAAAGCACACATGCAAAGACAAGGAAAATGTTAGGGTTGGAGATTAGGGTTTTTCCTTAGTCAAACCCTATTGATAGTAATCAAAATTAAATGAAATAGAAATAAAAGGAGAGATAATTGAATGCCAAACAATATGAATGCTCACCAAATCCTTTGTTGAAGATGTCTACAACATGCAAGGACTAGCTCCAATGGAGATTGCTTGAAGTGCTTAGTGCTTGATTGCTTGCTTGAGACGCTTGAGTGGAAGAGTGCTTGTGAAGATGAAATGATGCTAGGGGGGTGAAATGAGGATGAAAATCCTTATTTATACAAGCTAAACCCTAATTTTCTAAAGAATGCAACATGATAGGCCGACCTTAGGGTTTTGGGGGAAAATTCTTGTTAGGTTTTTGTCTTAAATTTGAATTTTATGTCAAAAGGGACTAGGTTGCCCAAGGTGGCGACCTAGTCCACTTGGAAATTTTCAAGTGGTGGTCTAAAATTAAGTGGTGATTACTGAAGTTTATCAAGTTTTCCTCCTGAAACACACTTAAGACGGGCCTAAAAGTACATTAAGGAGAAAATTTAACATTAAAAAGGGTTGAAATAGTGGTGACAAGCCTAGAAAAGTGCAATATTCAATTACAACACCTTGCAAAACTTTAGACTAAGGCTTGGAAAGGGGTTCTTTAGGTGAATTATCGTAGAAAAGTCCTAGAAAAGTGGGGAAATGTGTTACAACACTTCACAACACACTTGTAGAACTTTGTTAGGTTATTTTTTATTTACAAGCATTCAAGGCCTAATGTGAATGTGTTGGCCACACTACAACATTAGATCTATGTAAAAATAGGCCAAAATCCAAGGGAAAAGGCCAAAGTGAGTAAAAAGTGTCAAGGCTACACTTTGTGGTGACACATTTAGTCCCCACTTTAGTGAGAGGATGAACTTGCTTCAAACTCACACTAAAGTAGCCAAGTCATGCATATTGAGAGGGATCAATGTATTCATGCTAGTAAGATGAGACAACTACAATTGAGAGGGATGATCAAGCCACCAGGATCAAGATCACATGGAAAACCAAACATAAGCACAAAATATCACACAAGAAAGTGATGTGAAGGAGTGAAGAGAGAGGGAAAAGTTAAAATCAAGCTTAGACAGTTTGTCCAGCTAGTTGTGGATCAAATCTAGGTTGTTTGTCTGAAAGAAAGATGTACTCACTTTGGGGCAATGAGACTATTGGTTGTTCGTTGGGTGAGAAGGCCCAAAAGGTGAGACATACACATGGTTGGTATGCACTCACACACAAAGGTGGCTATGGGGAAATTCATGCCACTAATTGGGCTTCCCACTCAACCATACCAAAGTTATACCTCCTCAAAAATTTGATAAGGTGCCACAAAAGACAAGGGACCATATGCATGCAAGGTGGCCAGGAATGCAAGAAATGTAAAATGCAAAGTGCAAAATGGAAAAAATGTAAAATACAAAAAGAGAGTGTTTTAAGGAGTCTTATTTTATTCATGTGAGGTCTTTTACTTAGGGAACATTGTGTCTAATGTCTCCAAGAGAGGACCAATCAAAGAGTATAAAATTCACAACTTAGGGGATGCAGTGCATCACATCAGGGCACTAAGAGGAATGTAATATGCTAAGATAAGTCACTTTCATGAAGGAAATCAGACCTAATGTCATCCAAAAAGTGATCAACACATTGTATGAAGTAATAAGGTTGCACTAGGAACCAAGGGCAAAGAAAGGAAAATGAAAAATTAAATAATGCCAATATATGCCCCCACTTGAAATGAATTGCTACACACCGTTTTGTGAGAAATTTATTTAAAGTAGATAAAAGAAAAAAGAAAAGGGGTCATGAGAGCCAACTTGGAAAGCCCTATGCCAAGTCATATGTTTCCAAGGGAGGCTACATCATGTAAAAGAAAAGAAGAAAAAGGAAATAGGATTTCCCCCAAAATGAAAAGCCACAAACACATGAGGGATCTATGGATTTGGGGTCAATATGTTCGTTGCTGCAATTATTTGTTTAAAGAGTGCAAGACTATCATCATTCCCCCAAATACATAGAATGGGAAGAAGGAAACAAAGAGTCATTTTGGGTCAACATGGAGGAGACATAGGATGTCTCGATGCTTTGCATTGTCAGCAAAAGGACAACAAAAAGAAAAAGGAAAAGATAAAGAAAAATATCCTTTTTGAGTCAACATGAAGGAGAAATTGTGGTCTCAAAGCATTGCATCATCCTCAAATGAAGGGAAAAAATAAGAAACAAAAGGTGAAAAGGAAAAGAGTTCCAATGTGGGTCAACATGAAGGAGACATTACAGTCTCAATGCCTTGCATTATCCCCAAATGGAAGGCAAAAAGAAAAATAAAAAGTTAAAGAGAAAAGGGTTCCATTTGGGTCAACATGAAGGAGACATTGCGGTCTCAATACCTTGCATCATCCTCAAATAGAGGGAAAAAATAAGAAACAAAAGGGGAAAAGGAAAAGAGCTCCAATGTGGGTCAACATGAAGGAGATATTGCGGTCTCAATGCCTTGCATAATCCCCAAATGGAAGGAAAAAGTAAAAATAGAAAAGATAAAGATAGAAGGGTTCCATTTGGGTCAATATATTTTGGTATCAATGCTTTTCATCATCCCCAAATGGAAGGTAAAAAGAAAAATAAAAAGAGAAAAGAAAAACGGTTCCATTGGGTCAACATGAAGGAGAAATTGTGGTCGCAATGCCTTGAATCATTCCAAAATGGAAGGCTAAAAGAAAAATAAAAAGAGAAAAGGAAAAGGGTTTCATTTGGGTCAACATGAAGGAGACATTGTGGTCTCAATGCCTTGCATCATCCCCAAATGGAAGGAAAAAATAAAAAGAAAAAGAAAAAAGGGAAAGGGTTCCATTTGATTCAACATGAAGGAGACATTGCGGTTTCAATGCCTTGCATCATCCCCAAATGGAAGGCAAAAAGAAAAATAAAAAAGCGGAAAGGAAAAGTGTTCCATTTGGGTCAACATGAAGGAGACATTAAATGGTCTCAATGCCTTGCATCATCCCCAAATGGAAGGAAAAAATAAAAACAAAAGGTGAAACAAATGTATAACATATACATGAAGCAAGATGCAAATAAAATAAGGGTACAAAGAGAGAGAAAACATCAAACATAATAGTACAGGGAGCACATTGCAAAAAAACAAACACAATACTAGTAAGGCAAGTGTTATTCAACCGTTTAGCGAGTCATCTGCCTCCCAATATCAATGAGTATAAGTGGGAGGTGAAAAAAAAAGCTAAGGGACAAGGATAAATGCATTACTAGGGAAAGGCTAGCCACTGCTTGCCCCCACTGAGTGGAAGGCAAGAGTGAGCCGAGTTGGGTGATGGGAAAAAGGTAATGTAATAGTGATAAGGGAATGTTATATAGCTATTACATGAGAGGTTGTGTGATAGTAATTCATGGTTGGATGGTGTAGACATCTAAATTTGACCACTTATATTTGGCGAAATTTACCCTTTACATCTAAATATATTTTTATCCACATTAATTAAATAATATTGCAATTATTTGATTAATACCCCTAAAGTCTTCTAAATCCCTAAGGTATTTAGTTAAATTATTAAATACCTTACCCTTTATCCCTTTCTTCCAAGGAATTAAATAAATAACACACTTATTTAACTCCCTTTATATTCCATCCACAGTTAATCCTAATTCATCTCCTAATCTCATCATTAGGGATGTGACACATCTCTAATCCATGATTAGGATGTGTCGCATCCTCCAACTTTCACAAGTTGGCTCCTAATCATCATTAGCCACCTAACCCTCTTCTAATCCTTCATCATTAGTCTAATCAATCCTTTAGTCAACTCTTCCCACATCCCAATGGAATTTTTAATTCCATTTTATTTATCCTATGCCTTTCTCTTCCCCATAATCTCTCATAGGTCACATTAGGCACATGGGACAAGGACCTCCTTTAGGAGGACCTTATCTTATCCATTGGGTTATTCTAGTCATGTGAATTAAAAATTCACAATTATTTCTCCAACACCATTTCAAATACCCATGGTGGAAAGAGTGGAATTTCTAAAAGTCCTCACTTGTCACTATCAACCCCACTTGGGGACAAAGAATTCCTTTTTGAGGAAATACTCTCCAATCCCAAGGTACTTGCAAGTACCTTGGGACCACATGGTCTTTTCCATGTCACTTGTCCTTCTTCCATCTCACCTTCCACGTGGCAAGATGTGAAGGCTTTTGAGTCTTCAACTCACCACAACCCTCCATCTTGTCCATGATGGCTTAATCTCAACCATTCATTTTTATTTAAATTGAGAGCCTTGGCCTCAAGTTAAAGAGGTTAGAGTTTGGAGATTATTGCATTCAAGCATTCAAGAATTCAAGTCACTCAAGCCATTTTGCATTCTTGCATTCAAGCCATATTAGCCATTTAGTATCTCACCTACCATCTTCCATCACTCAACTACCTCCATTATTGCAAGCACATTGTCATCAGGGAGCGTACATCAAAAGAATCTTCAAGGGCCAACCACTTCAACAAATTAATCAAGTAACAAGGTATATCATTTTTATGTTATTTTTGTTGTTGTTTAATTAGATTCAACTAGGCCTATTCATTGAGGTGTTGTTTGTGTTTGATTTGTTGTATTTACATTTAGTTTTGCATTTATAATGTAGTAAAACACCTGTACACAGATGGGATAATAATTATCACCATGAAAGCAATACTTGCTCAATATCTCTCTCAAATGATGACACTCATTGCTTCTATGGCCCAAAACATGATCATAAGCACAATGTGGCGCATTAGCATCTTTTGGATAGATCACCAACCTATTGTGAGGAGGCAATGTAATGATTCCTTTGTTTAGGAGTATTTCTAATTTTCGCTCGCATTGAGGTGGTGGATGAAGAGGAAGTTTAAGTTTCTCTAATTTATACGGCCTCTTGCGTTAGCTAGATTCCCCGACCTCAAAAGAGGAGATTTTGGCAGGAGGTCATGAGATGGTATTGGGTGTGTCTTTGGTGAGATTAGGGGATGGTGGACATTATTTAGGAAGGAGAACATTCAAATTAGGAGGGTAATCAAATATTATTGTGTCATCATCACGAAGCCAAAGATATTCTCTAGGAGGCACATGGTCATGAGGGGGATCTTGATAGTTGATTCCTGTTGTATCTTTTCCAGGTGATAATTGTTCATAAAATTAGTGTATTTTATGTTCATTTGTTGTACCACCACCTTGCTTGCTAAGGATGGTAAATTTTTTTCCACAGGTTTGTTGAAGATGGATTGGAGGAGTAGTCACTTAGTTATGGTAAAAGGTTTGAGTAGTGACAAGTTTGGAAGAACTAGGTTCACTATGTAGAGGGAGCCAAGGTATATTGGTAGTTTCAGGATGGAGATAACCAAATGTCTCTAGAGGTGACATGTTAGGAATCTCAAGTTGGTTTATAGATGGGTAGAAAGAAGCATTAACTTCAATTTTGTCAAGGAATTCATAAGGAACTGATGCATGTTAGCATCATCGTCTCCAATGATGTCAACTTCACAAGGACATTCATTTGGAGTTGATTCAGTAGGAGTGGGTTCAAGTCATTGGGATTAGTGCCAAAGGCACAGTTTGACATGTCTACCAAGGATTTGAAGGACATTCAAAACTTTTTGAAAGACATAGCCATGGTTAAAACAAACTAAGTACAAGAAATTGAGTAAAAGAGAAAATTTGGACAAACACAAAAATGTAATTGCAAAAAGTAGAAGGGAAGATAATGTGTTGGAAATGATAGAAAATTCTATGTAGAATGTGTAAGAGGACTAGATCACCCACTGTGGTGACATAGTCCCAACAATGATTTATTTGGACAATTTTTGAAAGTTTAGACTAATTTATATGCTTGTTATGCTTTTCCGATGCAAACATAGAAGTGAAATGCAAATATTTTTAAATATTTCCAATGAAAAGGAAATGCAAAGTGCAAGCTAACATGAATTTATCACTAATGCACTTTTTACAAACCCTAGGATGAAGAAAATGCAAAAAACCTAATGCAATGCAAGATTTTTCCTAAGATGAAATGTAAAAATCGGATGACTAACTAGTGGTCTATGGTCGGGTTCACAAAAATGAACCACCAAAAAGATATAGTTAATGTGAGAAGGGAAAGAGGATTCCACTTTACTAGGCCCCTAGGGTCTTTCACCTAGGAGCGCTTGGTTAGAGGGATTGGACTCTCTTTCACGCTAATGATAACCTTCTTGGTGAGTTCATTTAAAAGGGTGGGGTTTGGATGAGGTTGTGTTATATGTGTGAAGTATGGCTAGATGCTAAAATGAAATGAAACTAATCTAACTAAGGGATGTAAACAAAGCAATTTAAACTAATGCAAGCTAAATTATATGACCTAAATGTATGCAATACTAAAAGGAAACTGGAAAATAAAAAGATTGTGCACCTCATAATGGAAAGTTGCAGAAGAGGAGTGCCTGAATGTTCTGAAACTTGCTAGAAATCTACATAGGGACACTTACGCTAGAATGGGCGACCTAGTCATTTTGCTGGATAACTTTGCCAGACTGAGTTTTGGGAAAAAGGGTATCTGGAAAACTCAAAAACCCTTTTTCAGGCCTAGTATAGGGACAAGGCCACCAATAATGGTGACTTAGTCCTCCTAGTAATTTTGGGAGCTACAAAGTCTAATTTTGTGGGTCCCAACTTGCACTTTCCTTTTCTGTAGATGTCTGTGTCTGAATCTTCAAAAAATGACTTGCAAGTTATCATTTTTCTTCTCCTACAGTTTAATGATGTGGGTTGATGTAGATGGAATGATGGAACCCTTTTCAACACTTTACTCCTTTCCAAATCTACATACAACTTGCAAAACACATATGCAAAGACAAGGAAAATGTTAGGGTTAGAGATTAATGGTTTTCCTTAGTCAAACCCTATTGGTAGCAATCAAGCTTAAATGAAATAGAAATCAAAGGAGAGATGATTGAATGACAAACAATATGAATGCTCACCAAATATTTTGTTGAAGCTATCTCTAGCATGCAAGGACCAGCTCCAATGGAGATTTCTTCAAGTGCTTAGTGCTTGATTTCTTTCTTGAGAAGCTTGAGTGCAAGAGTGCTTGTGAAGATGAAATGATGCTAGTGGGGGTGAAATGAGGATGAAAACCCTTATTCATACAAGCTAAACCCTAATTTTCTTAAAAATGCAACATGATTGGCCGACCTTAGGGTTTTGGAGGAAAATTCCCATTAGGTTTTTGTCTTAAATTTAAATTTTATGTCAAAAGGGACTAGGTCACCCAAGGTGGCAACCTAATCCACTTGGACATTTGCAAGTGGTGGTCAAGAATTAAGTGGTGATTGATGATGTTTATTAGGTTTTCCTCCCGAAACACACTTAAGTCGGGCCTAAAAGTACATTAAGGGGAAAATTTAACATTAAAAAGGGTTGAATTAGTGGTGAAAAACCTATAAAAGTGCAAGAGTCAATTACAACACCTTACAACACTTTGGACTAAGGCTTGGAAAAGGGTTGTTTAGGTGAATTATTGTAGAAAAGTCCTAGAAAAGTGGGGAAATGTATTACAACACTTCACAACACACTTGTAGAACTTTGTTAGGTTATTGTTGATTTGCAAGCATTCAAGGCCTAATGTGAATGTGTTGGCCATAGTACAACATTAGATCTAAGCAAAACAAAGCCAAAATCCAAGGGAAAAGGCCAAAATGAGTGAAAAGTATCAAGGCTACAATTTCTATCTAATATTCCTCCACCTTCCTCTCTCTATCTATTCACTCTATTATTCTTACAACACCACCAAATATGTTGAGATTTTAGATAACCAAAGGATGAGTTCCTCTATTCCCAAAGGATTTGAATGTCATCATGATTAAGAATATAAGTAATCTAACTTAGATGGCCCTAATGGAGATTATAAAGATAATGAAAACTCTTCCATATTTGAATAGCCTATGCAACATTTTATAACTTAAAATTCACATATCCATGATAGCTCACAATCCTCCACCTATCTAGAACCCTCATACAATCCCAATGGTTTTCCTTGATATCTATTATTAGACCATAGGGACCATGCTTTATAGGGATAGAGTTAGATATATTGAGTATTAGGTGGACTACTTGAAAAGTGGCATTGCTTAAATTCACATTATCACCAACACCCTCGAGGGATTAAAATCTGAAGAAATACCTTATCATTTGCATGTATATTAAGGTTTTTAAATGACTAATATTTTACCTAATATATTTATTTTTTATTATGTGGACAAGGATAGTTTAGTTATTGTAATAGGTATTGATAGTTTCCATACTTGAGTTTATTTTATGCAATATATTTGATCTCAATATTTTGCATGTGAGTGCACATGTCCATAAAAAAAGGAAAACTATACAAATACACATTATTCTTAATACTAGGAAGGAATCTCTCGAGTAATATAATTTGTAGCTCATCATCATCAAATTGATACTTTATTTTATTATAATCATTGAAAGTGGATAAAATAATTACTAATAGTTTGATTACTTTCTTGGACATGATTTGTCAAATCTTTCATAATTATTTTTGAGCCCACATTAATACAAAACTATTTGAACAAGGTGCATGCCAGGTAGTCAAAATAATGTTTATAAGCTAGGTACATGCAAGGTACATATCAAATTTAGGTGCAACAAAACAAAGATACAATGGCTATGTGATAACTTCAAATGCAGGTGGTATTTGATGTGGATGTTTGAATGTGAAAATATATATGTTATTAAGCACATGATCTATCTTTTTCTTAATTTTGGTAAAGAGTTCATAGAACCATGAGTTGGTACTATGATAAATACGCTAAACAAAGAATAATTGCTAACAAACAATTATTTTAGGCATTGAAAATACTAAACAAAAGATCAAAATTCATTACAAAAGATGACACTTTCAAGAGAGGCTAAAGACATTCACATATTAAACCTAATTTGATAGTTTCAAAGTTTTAGACCACCTAATTAAAAGTATATATAACTTTTTTAATAAGTAGAAAACATCAATTTTTTTAATGCTTTACCAACTTCTCATTTAATACTCCATTTGAAATGATAAATTTATATCAATGTTTATAAATTAAAGATTTTTAAGAGACATCATGATAAATCAAATATTTAAAAGTTAAAAAGTTAAAAGACTCTACATTCAATTAAATTGTGTCCATTTTTTAAACAACATATATAAAACAATAACTTAAATAAAAGTACTAACAATAAGATAACAAGATAAAATTACAAAACTTACCTAAAGCCACCTAAATTATATAATTTCAAACCAAAGAAAACTCATGGTATGCTTTAAAATAAATCTAAAAACAATAGATTGTATTAAAGTGGCTCAAACATGGGACATTAATACATATATTGATTGATAAAACACCTAAAGATTCGAAATGCCTGCTCGAATTATAAACAATTTTGAAAATACCATAGATATGCTACGTGGTTGAAGCGGCTTATTCTTTGCCCTGATTTCAAACCAAATTAAAAAAAAGCTTACAAATTTTGGAATGGCGCATAACTCTGTAAACAACATGTTGATCTCCAGAAAATGAAATATACTTGAAGAGCGCTCAAGATACGCTTAGACTTCAACCTCCTGCGGAAGACACGTGGCACATGGTCATCGTAGACATCTTCTATGGTAGTTTTATCCTTCCCAAAGGATGGAAGGCATACACTTCCCAAGCTTCAAAAATCCGAATGAAAAATGTCTACATAGTAATTTATATTTAGAAGTAAATGTTCAAGATTGTTGTTCTATCAAAACAATCTCTCATTAGGGAGTTTTGGAAATGGTGTTTGGGTTTTAGGAGCATTCATAAACAATATTGTACTATATTGCATTCAATGTATCAATTGTTTATATGGGGGAGTTACATTATGTGTAATTAATATGTTCATTATTAAGTCTTTCATTTAATGAATTTGTTGTTATTGTATGTTTAATGAGGTGTAGATGTTATGGATAATAAATTCGGTTCATAAAAACGTAGAATATCTTGAGGATCCAAAGAAGCTTGATCTATCAAAGTTTGAGGGGAATGGTCCCACTCCTTACACATTTGTCTCATTTGAAAGTGGGAAATGAATGTACCCAAGGAATGAATTTGTACATATGATAATACTTGTGCTTGTTCACAACATTGTCAATATGTTTGAATGGGATTTAGTAGATGTGAACGAAAAGGTGACGGTCAATCTAATACTCACCCTAATAGATGGTTTGTCGATTGTTGGCTACATGTGAAGCCAATTCTGGCGACTGTAACCCCTACCTATATTTGGCAAACTGTAGTCTCCTCCACAGTGCATGTCTACGCATGTCTGGCATTGAGAATCTTCCTGCAAGAAGATGTAAAGAAGCTTTATGCTATATACTGGACAGAGTATGTTGTATGTAATTTTGATACTGAGAATCAAAACATAATGAGAATCCCCTGCTGAAAGTGGACATAGCCATATTTGGGAAAACCACTATTAAATATTGTGTTCTTGTTTGTGCTTTCTTTTATGCTTTGTTTTCATTTATGTTATTTATTTATCTTTCATTTTTGCTATCATTTAAATTCAACAATTGGTATTAGAGCCATGGAGAAGTATTGAGCAGAGATGGAAGATGATTGGGTGTTTGATCCCGGAGCTGGATGCTTTTATATAGTGAAGAGATAAGTTGAAGAGGAAGTTTCAAATGATGAAGCTAATTCCATCATTTAAGAGTTTCATGGCAGATTAGATTCGATAGAAAGTAATGTGCTAGTGGAACCTGAAACAAGGCATTGTGTTCATTGGTGGGATGGATGGAAAAATGAGAAGGATTCGGTTGAAGAGGAGGATGCTAGGTTTGTTTCCTTCTCGAATCTTGATGTAGTTGTGGCTTCCAGTGACAAAGAAACATAAGATAATAAAGAGGGTTTGAAGCAATCATTGGTTAAACAAGGAGAGACTATGAATTTTTCCTTTTGAGATGAGGAGGATTCCTGCCAAGGAGAGGAGGATGTAGTTTGGAACCAGGCGAGTGAAGATGAACTTGAGAAAGAGGCCAAGAATCGAGAGGATTATCTAAACAAAGAAGTTGAGATCCTAAAGGAAGATATTTTGATGCTCAAAGAGCGAATTTTCTGTATGGAGAAGGAACTAGGGGCCAAGCTTGTTATAAGAGGCAAGGGTTCTGTTAAAAAGGGTAGATTATAGTAGAAGTGACATTTGAAATGTAAGATGAGAAATTATGATTTTAATTCCACTACTAAGAAGTTTAAAGTATTTCATGAGGAAACAACTGTTGTTGTTGAATGTTGAATTGAGTCAATGGAAATAGATGAAGCTCCTGCCTATTTGGCTACTGAGTATCTTGCCTCAATAGTTCTAGTTAGTAAAATTCATGCACTTTCTATTACTATTGGAATAGCAGAGTATGAAGGAGGAAAAAGTGATGTTGCAGGTGAGCTTTTTGGGAAAGAATTTATTGATCTTGCCACTGATGTTCTTATGGGTGGTCTTGATCTTGATTCCCCAAGCATTGCCTAGGAAAGGTATGTGTGGGAAAGGGCTCTGCAAGATTTGGGAGATGAGGATCTTGACATGCTAAACGAAGTAGAGAGCCTACAAGAAACAATGGGAACAACAACAATGGATAGGCTAATACAGGCCATCGATGCACCATTCAATGCCTTGGATGCACCATTACATGGGATGGATGCACCATTAAATGGCATGGATATGCCATTAAATTCCTTGGATGTGCCACTTCAGGGCGTGTATGCGCTGAAATAGGATAGGGATGCACTGTTTCAGGACCAAGATGCACAAAACAGGACCTGGATGCACCAAATGAGGACCTAGATGCACTGATACAGGTAGTGGATGTGCCACTTTAGGTAGTGAATGTGTCGATTCATCGAGAGGCAAAAATGTTATCTGTTAATCCATTATTTGAGCCCGAGGGAAACATGGTTTATGATAATCCATTATTTGAGTCCTAGGTACATGGTATAGTGGCAAACGAGGAGGTTGCAATTAATTCTCAAATGGAGGAGGTTCTTGATGTTTCCCAGGCAGAGGAACACAACAAGCCTGATGAAGAGAAAGCTTTATCAATGCAAAATGGGGTTGTGTTGGTCGGGGGGAGCAAGGCGTTGGCTGCGTTGGCTTCTTCTGTTGGGGAGAAGAATATTTTGATCTTTAATATGTCGCTACTGACTTTTGAGGAAGGAATTTTTGAAGTGAAAGCCACGGCTTGTGATATGCATTTGGTTGGTGAGGATTTTCTACAGTTTTGTGTTTTTTATCCACACATGGAGCCATGGGCAAGTAAACTCATGTCTAAAAGTGTAGTATTTGAATATTTTTTGACTCTGATTTAATCTAGAGAAGACTCATTCAGAGTGTGCTAGAACAGAGTTTGGTCAATTTAAAATTTTCTCTAGGTCTAATTGTGATCTAAGATTTGAAATGGAAGTGCAGGGGAATGTCTCGGTGCATGGCTATACTGGTTGGCCTTAAGGTGGAAGATTCTTGGGTGGTAAAGCCCAACAGTTACTCTGCCACTTTCTATTTTTGATGATTCCTTTGGAAATTCTTCTTTCTGATATGACTTGTCTTCAAGTGGTGGATTGTTGGCTACATGTGAAGCGAAGTCCGGTGACTGTAACCCCTGCCTATATTTGGAAAATTGTAGTCTCCTCCATGGTGCATGTCTATGCATGTCTAGCATTGGGAATCTTACTACAAGAAGATGTAAAGAAGCTTTATGCCATATACTGGACAAAGTATGTTGTATGTAATTTTGATATTGAGAATCAAAACATAATGAGAATCCCAGGTGCTGAAAGTAGATGTAGCCATATTTGGGTGAACCACTATAAAATATTATGTTCTTGTCTGTGCTTTGTTTTTACATGCTCTGTTTTCATTTCTGTTATTTATTTATCTTTCATTTTTGCTGTCATTTAAATTCAACACCGATTTGGGTAAGTTGTCACTCCCTTACTAGTTAAAGTGCTCTATTGTAAATTTAGTGCATTATTCAAACATGAGACTTTAACTTGTAAAGGTTGATTCCATCAAACTCTTCCATTTTAATAATGTGATTTTATAGTCATCATTCTGTAATTCTTTAATAAATTATAATATTTTACTTCCAATGTTTTTACTAAATATAAAATTACAAATTATTATTGAAATTTTAAAGTGTTTTATTAATAGAAACAACATTTTTTGGTGTTATTGAATGATTAATAATTATTAATATTGATAGGTTTATTTATTAGGCATTTTGTTTTGTGAATTGATAATGATTTTTACTATTAGTCCTATAACTAGTGATGTATGTTGGCTTTTCAGTCGTATATATAGGTGTTTTTATACAATAAATATATTTGATATGGCTAGAATTCATGAGTATAAATAATTAAATAGATACATAAAGTATTCTTTGCACCCAATTATTTTATCTTTCATACAATATACACATAAAAAATAAAAATACACCTTAAAATTACAATCTAATGTATGATTTTTCTCCCAAAATATTCTATGATGAGTAATTTTATCTACCTTACAACTATTAGAACTTTTACTTTTCTTCTATGCATACAAGAAGTATTAGTACCTAAATGAAGATACAATTCTTCTTATTTTTCTCTTCAATAGTTTATTGTATTTCCCAACTAATATGTACATTTTTCTCTAAATGATATACAATTTATAATATAAATATAGGAACCTATTTTATGTAATATATTTCCATCATAATTGAACTGGATATAAATGTGTGTTTGTATGTATGTTGTTATGGGGGCTTAGCAATTTTGAACTCTATATCAACCATATGTGTCATCTCATATTTCTCCATATTTTTGCTGTAGTTTCTAAATTTTACTACGATATTGTTTATGCTTTCCACATGCTACAAATGACAATTATGAAATTTTCCTAATATTAGATGCATGAAAAACTAATGACTTGTGTATAGGTGTTGAGGATGACTTGTTTTTTAAAGGTATACGAAGACAATGAGATTTCAACTAAAATACAACACTATATTTTATTTTTATCATTGATTATTTATTACCACATACTCACTTTAAATTCTATGATTCAAATATGTTCACACCCACACACATCAAAGTGAAAATATAATAAAGGGATGAAAGTTGATAAATAATAGCACTTTTATTTAATTAGGTGAGGATAGCTATCTTCTTCCCAATATGATAAGTGGCTAGCATCATGACTTAGTTCTACATGGATGCGATTTCATCATATAAAATAACTAAATTCCTAGTCATGTTTTTTGATATTTGATTAGTGTCATGATGAGGTGGTTTTTGATAGAGTGTAGATAACACAATATTGTGGCATTCAGTAAACTAATGAATGTAAGAGACCTATGCAGCCTTAACATTCATTAGAGTGTCATAGTTTTATATTTTAGCCAAATGGGGAAGAAATATTCAACTCTAATTTGATGGTTTGATTAATGTAGTATTAATAGAATGTATGAAATCAATTTGAGTTGTTTTGGAAAAGAAGTGAGAAGAACCTATACATGAATGTGAACTTTTGAGTTGAATGCACATAAAATAATTTATTTTAGCCCAAGTAAATTTTGGGGGGTGTGTACTTTCCAATCAATTTATCATGATTGACCTTATAAGATGAATAAGCAAGGAATTTTTTATTGAATATGTAAGTTTGCTAATATTTTGTGCATCTATAATTATACATTTTCCTATATAAATACTTTTATTAACACACATATTATAGTGGTGGCATGGAAAGTTATTGTAATATATTAATAAATTATTTAATATGTGTGGAAGTGAAAATAAGAAAATTAGGGGTGGGGGTGTATGATTCACCTATTAAAAGATGGAACACACAAAAGGGGGGACCCTATTTTTCTCTATTTCATTCATGAAACCCTAGAGATCTCAATCCAATGGTCCAAGTGAGAGGAGATCTGCTATAAGGTCTCCTAGGATGTGATTAAAAACTAAATGGGATTCACCACTAAGAAAAGGCTTAGAAAGAAAGAAATGTAAATGATATGCAAATGCAACTATGTAACTTAGATTATGAAACTCAAATTTTGTGTGCCTTTTACACACACACCCCGTTTAGACTAGGGACCCCCTCTTTTGTTTTGTCTTCGTTAGGTTGGTTCACCTTTGCCTCATTTTTTGTGCCCCTATTTTTGAGCTTCGGATGGTCATACACCTTAAAATTTTCCAAATCTATCTTGACCAGGTCACTCACCCAAGTTTTGGGAAGTTTCATGCCTTTGTGAAAATTGCCTTGTGGGTTTTTGTCTTGCAGAAGCCTCCCTATCCTTCATCGCCTATGGTTCCCTTGCTACAGATTTCCATTTGTGGGATTTTGCTTCTTCCTTGGCATTCTTAGTGACATTCCTCCCACATCATCCCGCAACAAAATTTCCACACATGCCTTCCACAAGCATGATCTTCACACATACTTTAGCCCAACATCCTCCAAAGGTCGGGTTTCCATGTTTCCACCAACCTTTTGTACGACGAGACCTCCAATTAATACTATCATCCAAATCCCCATCATTTATTATTTTGGCATTGTCAGATTTGCTATGATTTATGCACTAGGGCTTGGAGTTGTTAGATTTTTAAACTAGGGTTTAATCAGTGGTGTTCACCCCTCCTCTTTGATTTTAAAAACTTGAACATTGTATTGGTGTGAATTATCAATTAGGGGAACCCTTCCTTAGACTGTTGTCCTCGAGTAGCTCAAATGGTCATTAATTTGGCTCCCACATTTGGACCCTTAAACCTTAAAGAATAAATGAAGTAACAACTAGGTTTGTAAACTTTGGGAAACCCTATGTGCAGAACCCCGCATGTGGGGTTCTTCAACATTTAAGATTTTACCTAATGATGAAACATTGGCATCCTTCCACTTAGCCGAGTCCACCTATCTACCTACCATGGGCTCTTATTCAAAATGAACAAATTGTCAAGTCGATGGAATATTGTGGGTTCCTTCCATGTGGATGGCTATCCTTATAACTCCATCCTCTCCACGTCATTCCTTACGTCTAATCAGGCATAGCTTCTCACCTTGTGATTTTCGTACTATCTGTCGTTGTGACCCTTGAGTGAAGTCATGAAGTTTAAAATCTCTAAGTCTCAACTCTTGCAAGTCCACCTTTGTAGGTCACTGTCTATGGAAGTCCACACCACCTAAGCCATCTCTAATTGCCAAATATATATGGTTCCCTACATAGCAACCTCCACCTCTAATATTTTGTTAGAACTTAAGCTAAATTTTGATGATATCAACATGAAGAGTAATCCCACAACAAGAAATATTAAGTTGTTGAGCCATTGTAGGCTCTTCCCTACAAAAATCCACGTGCAAACCATCTCATCACCGTGGTTGTGACTAATGTCCAAACCATTAAGGCTCCCTGTTGTGCGATCTCCACACTCAATGCCTCCATGAAACTCTAACTTGCAAAAAAATGCCAAATCCTAGGATAAAGTGTATTGGCAGGTCCGCCCATTTAGACCGTCATCTACAGAATGCCACCCGCTCGAAGTAGTTATGTAGTAGAAAAACTTTAATGGATCTCCATAGTTTAGCTGCCACATGACCAACCTCCACAACCTTCCCATGGAAAAGTCTTCAAACAAGGTGACTCAACACGATTCTGTGCATGTGCCAAAAGGATCATAACCAAAATTGACCAAGTAAAGAAGCATTGCAGATTCTCTCATGTGGAATTGTGCTTGCAGAATACTCCCTTCCTTTGGTTGTCTCCTAACAAAAAAAATCCAATGGAAATCCTATTGACGGATTCCATACCCTAATCCTCCACATGAGCCTAAAAGGATGATTTAACTAAGGGAAATAACTCCAAGTGCCTCCATCATGAATTTACACAGGTTTCTAATGGTTTTACACTAGATTTGCTCGACATTCAAACATTATGGAATCCACCCTCAGAACTCCGCCTGCATATTTTTTCCTCCAAGAGCCATTCCTTATAGCATTTGTCCTAGTGGCTTTCGCTAAGCAAAAACCCGCACCTCCAAACCCGTAAATCTGCAAACTTCACAAATGAGCTTTGGTGGAGCTTTTTTTTTTTTTCCCCTTATAGGTTTATTTTATCCTCAGTTCTAATAAGTTGGGTTTTGGGTTCTACAAACAAGTCTGGGTCATGAGTTTTCTTTTTGAACATTGACTTGTTACCAATGGTGGCCAGTCGTTTAAGTGATGTTTTATCCCTTTATGATCATGTCTTTACCGACCCCTTTTACCTGTCCTCTTGATTTTTTGCGTCTTGACTATGTTATATTTTCCATGATGTCGGACTAATAATTTTTTTTAGATTAACCTCTAAATAATATTTTCAACCTCAAGGGTTATTTCCTTGTCCACCTAGTTGGTCCCTTTCTTTATAAATAACCTTTCCGCATGTGCAGATTGTGTGATCGTCAGATTGTGTGATCTTCATCTAGACCGTTCCTCGCAGACCTTGAAAGGTTTCTGCTTACGTCATAAAAGTGGTGTGAGGTGTGTGAGATGTTGCCACCTTTTGCATTTGATGGTGGGGACCAGTTTTGGTCATTGAACGATGATGGATGCTGATGTTAATAGTTGTTTCTTAATGACACATCGTGGCCATTCCTCGCTGACCTCGTGTAATTAAACCTCCAATTTCAATAATGTTGCGAGGTGTGTGATTTGTTGACACATGGAACCCGACATTGTATGATGGATGATCGGGGTGGGTCCCATTCCATGCTGATGTGTTTCTCGATAGGTGATTCCTTGTTTTCTTGAGGACTGGAAAAACGATGTGGCATTTTCAAACTATTTTGACAAAATCTGGACCGTTCTCCTCGCCTACATTTTTTTTAATCAATGACTCACATTTGAATAAACTAGTGTTGTACTATAGCCATTTTATCTCACGCGAGTGAATAGCAATGGTTGAGTTCAACTCTGCCTGCATAATTAAATGCTAAAAGATTAGCTAATTTCTATTTTCGTGTTTTATTTTCACGCTGAAGGGGAATTTCCTGGTCCCGAGCAAAGCAAACCATTCTTGTGTTTTTCCATATTCACTATCAATAGCATTCTGCAAGTGTAAACGTAAGTAACACGTATACCATCTTTTGTATCTTCAGAAAGTTTTATGGTTGCTTGAGGAACTATTTTCAATTATTTCTTGTTTTGTTTTTGAAAGATTGTTTGGGTAGATTTTCTTTTAAAGGATCTTAAGGCTAGTCTTAATAATTGTTGAGATTTATATAATTGTAAAGCATTTTCTACTTAAGGCTATAGGGAGAAAATTGTAATTGCTTTCCATTTGAAAATAAGAAAACCCTAGCTCGAATTATCACTTGTCTGATATAAAGGGCACCCAAGGCCCAAATTTTTTGTTCTAAAACCACTACCAAGTCTTTCTCCCAAGATGTTGTTGATTTGTTGAAGCCCTCTACTAACAAGAAGTAGGAGGGAAAGGTTTTTTTCTATGGGCCCTTACTCTTGGAAGGGTTAACAGACAAGCAGTGTGCAATTCGATATACTAAGTTACCATATACCAGGTGGCAATTGTTCTCCAATTCATTTGGGAATAGGAATTTGTCGGTCCCTTTGTGTAATCCATGGAGATTGGAATTGGGTAAGTTGGTGGTGCCTAAGATCTACTTGGATGTAGATCTTTTAAAGGATGTTGCTGCGAGATATGACCTTGTGACCCGAGTTGTCAAAACTCACGCTGGTGTACAAATGATTAAGATAACTAGAGAAGAAATTATAGAGATTTTCAGTTTGCATGAATGGAGTTGAGATATGGTTCCTGTCAACCTTGAGGTTTTCAAACAAGAATATAGAAATACTAAGGATTTATTCAGAACATCCCTTTTCATACCTAATTTGGTTGTCTCAAGAAGAGGAAAGAATCAGAAGAAGGTAGTGATCGGCAAGAATGAGCTTGAACCTTTTCATGTGGACTATTTCTCCAATTATTTCAAGAAGTCTGTTTGGGCTTTATGTCAAGTTCTTGGAGTCAGTTTAAAGAAAGCCCTGCCTACCGATATTATGTATATGGTTTTAAATCTCTAGCACCTAGGTTGGAACGTGGTGTATGGTTTTTCCACTTACCTAGCAGAGAAAATGCACACGGGTCTGGTGGATCTAAAGGAGGGGAGGAATTGGGTTGGAATTAGGTGGTTTTCCCTGTTAATCCATATGTTTCTGTATAGGGGCCAAGCTGTGTTTGAAAAAGATATGGAATTAAAGAAGAAGGAAGGTAGTATTGAAATGCCTGTCTAATATTGGACTAGGATCCTTGACATGCATGATTACAAGTTTGATTGTGTAACATTCCATAATGTCTTTGGATCCAAATTAAAAAAGGCTCTGGTTCGTGACCCCCCAAGGATTGTAGAGGAAATTCATGATTTATTGAGGTCGATGGAGATGAGACATTAATTGAATTTAATGCACAATTGGGGAGACATTATCCCCTATGATAACACAATAGTTTTCAAGGTTTTAAGCACCAATGTCAATCCAAAGGTTCTGCCAAGGGAGGTGCCCCTTAGAATTGGATTTCTGGAAATCATGAAGTAGTTGGGAGATGCTCAAGAAGTACACTTGCTAGTTGAATAGAAGAAAGGTTCTTTCTTCCCTGAGTATACAACATTTTCCAATTTTTTTATGGAAAAGGGAGGATGGAAGGAGTTACACATATTACTTGGGCCTTATAGGCTAAAACCATTATGCCCCAGGAATCATGATCCTCAGGGTTTTATCTCTCAAATGAAGGTAAAGCATAGGACCGAAACATTTGTCCACAATTTCTACTTTCCTAAGGACATCATCAGGAATATTTTTTATTTGGAATTACAAGAGGAGAGAAAGGTAATGTACATTGTCTATTCTAAAATGGTAAAAAGTAAGCAGGAAAGAATACCTGGTTTCAATCCCATACCTAATGCTAAAGATGAGTTTAGTAGGGAAATATATGTCATTGATAATTTTGAGAGTTTGGTTGGGATTTTGAAAGATGAAAGGGTTGTGGAAGAAAGGGGAAAATCACAAACTATCGAGGAGTACGTTGAAGTAAGATTGAAGGAGAGGCCTACTTATCAGCCCCAAAAGAAGATAAAGGTTTTTTCTAGAAGAAGGGGAAGTAGGGCTGGAGATGGTGCTAAAAATATTACACCATCTTCTTTAGGGCAGTCAGTGCCAAATATTGTTGATTTGGATTCTCCTTCGAGTTTTTCAAATCAGGCCTACCCACCATCACCAAAGAGGCAAAAGTTTGAAAGAACAAGGATGGTCGATTGTGATGGTGATGAGGATGATGACATTATTGTGACTCCAAATGAAATACATCAGTAGATGCCATCAAAACCAGTTGACACTGCAACAAGTTCAGGGGCAGTTACTTTGAGGTTAGGAAAAGATGAAATCAAAGGAACAACAAGTAATGATGACTTGAGGATAGAAGCCTATAGAGATTTGATGATGGATGACTCTTTTATTCAAACTAGTGCTTTTAAAGATTTTGTGTTGAGAGCACATACTACATTATATGCTGAGAAAGTGGCACCAGAAAGAAGTATGCACCCTGAGCTTCCAGAGAAGGTAATTCAGTCTAAGGTCAGAGAACAGATAAAAGACCAATTCAGAGAAATAACACCAGAGCAGGGCCAAGCATTAGTATAGAAAAGTGAAGTATTGTTACTCCCTAAATGGGATATTTTCGATGCTGTGGTGTTTGATACAATAAGAAGGTCCAATAAGCCACTTATTGCTACTGAAGAGGAGGCTACATTTGCACTCAAAGGATCAACCTTTAGTGAGGAATGGGATGCTTTTGCAATCTAGTCTATATCCACTGGGTCTAAAAAACCAATTGTTGTAGAACCATCTGATTTCAGTGGTCACTTGGTTGTGAGGAGAGTTGTTGATACCCCGACATTGGAAGCTGCCGATATGGTCGTAAATGTTGCCAAATTCACCAGGGCAACTGTTGAAGATTTGACCAAGGACTAGGATACTCTGAGAGGCCAATATAATGACATTATTATTGAGTTTAATAAGAGTCAACAAAAGGTAGCAGAGTTGGAAATTGAATTGGCTTTATTGAAGCAACAAATGGAAACCATGAGGTCTCAAAGGCAAGCTAGTTCTAGCCACTATCTCCGACCCACCAGTAGAGTAGTCTCAACCTTCTTCACAAGCACAGTATTTGGCTATTGTTCCATATAATATGGGACAAGTGTCTATTGCAATAGAGAGGGATAGTAGCCTAGGAGGATGACTCTCTAGGGAGAAATTGATTCATCAGGTTGAGGATTATAAGGAGATGGTACGAAAAATCTGGATGCAGCAGGAAGAAGCAATTCAATGATAGTGGACACTATTTTAAAACATTTAAATAGAAGGGTCTAGGGTGAGCTAAACAATGTTCATGCAAATTATGTCCTAATGTTGCAAGCACTGAAAATGTTTCCAAGGGATAGAGAATTGGCTATCCCATTGCTGAACAAATGGAGCCCTAGAATGGAGAAGTTGAAATTCATGGCAGTAAGAGAAAAGCAACATGGGGATAAATATCCTACTATTATAGCAACATATCAAATTTTCAAAGGAATTGTTGAGCAGAAGTTTTAGGGATTTGCAGCCCCTATGGAATCCAAGATTAAATTGTTAAAGGATGTATATGATGGAAAAGACTTGACCCCATTGCCGCATATTTTGCATAGTCAAGATGAAGTCAAACCCCTACAGGTTTGGAAAGATCAAATGAACAATATAATGATGGAACAAACACATGAGATATGCAAAAATGCTGACATCCGCATGCTCGAGAATACATTGGAAATGTTGTCTTTTGTCATTTGTTTCTTAAAAAACTTAGATAAAAAGGCCACATCGATAATGGTAAAGTATGCACCCTATCAAAACAAGGTTGATCAAGTTGTGGCTTTCAAGTGGCCCTCTCAGGAGGATTTTGAATTATGGAAAAAGGTGTTCACTGATGAAATTGAATTATGAATGTTATAGTCGAGAATTGCAACTTGGTCATTTATAATACAGGTCTAGCCTTAGATATTATATTTTAAAAATGCATTCTCCTTTCAAATTCAAGTACAGGGTACTGGGGTGGAATAAGTACTATAAAGGTTAAGCATGCCTTTGATGTAATGTGAGCAGCCTTTGGAGTGATGTCTTCTTTCCTCCATATCAACTAATGATGATTTTTCTTATGCTCTCCACTCACATAATAGAATTGTAACTGAATTAGGAGTTAGCGGTCCAATTAAAAATGGACATGTGTACTCTCTGGCATGAAGCTTGTTGGCTCCCTTGTTTTATAAAAAGGAATTCTATGTCGAGAGAGAGGTATGTTGAAATACCCAAAATATGAGAAATAAGAGTCTAGTGATATAGAGAGTATAAATTGTAAGTCCAGGTTTTAAAGTTTTGAGTCAAATTTTAGAACTTAGTTAATCATGGGGTTTTTGAGCATGTTTGTATCAAGCTCATGAATACTTGGAGTTTATTTTCTCTCATATTGTGATATTTTGCATGGATTATTAATGAAATATTGATCCAAGATGATTTTCATTGATCTTCATTTGTTCTTTACTGTGAATTATGTTTAACAATAGCTCTAGTTCAAAGGATCAGTTAGATGCTTTAGTTAACCAGTAAGTTCATGCAATATAACAAATAGGATTCATAAAGAAGTAATAAACTGAGGTATAAATTTATGGATTGTAATGTGATTCATATAGATCATAAGTGTTTAAGATGAAATTTACCCTGTAGTTCAATTTTCTCTTTTGACTCCATGCGTTGGGATATGGCACTGGAATTCTGATCACATTTTATTCTCTTATATTTTATGTTATGGCCTCACGATATTTTATTAAATCATTTCCTATCAGTTTACTTTAATTGTATTTGCGATTCTCTATTAATGGGACCTAAGGCTTTTCAAGGAATAGCCAATTTCTTGGAGGATTTCATGTAATTCCCCGCCAAGTAACCTTAAAGGAAGTTGCAATTAACATCTTAAGTGAACTAATTTTTTTTTATAAAGTGCATTTAACATACACATTCACTTACTAGTTCACAACAACCTCTAAGGCTACAAGGTTAGGATTACTTAAACCCACACATACATATTACATATAACCATAACATTATGAACCTTATGATATAAACATCATAAATCATAAGAATACCACATAACATAATAAGATAATCAACCAAGATACAATCTCATAAACATTATCTTAAAACAATAGTTACATCACTCATTCCCAGAATGAGGCAATAGTACAAAAGATTACAATTACAAAATTTCACCTCATAAACATAAGAGGGATAAAATAACTAATACAAGTTAAAATATTACAATACAAGATAATACAACAAGAACCGCGAGCTGTCCATTGGATGTCTCGCCACCAAGTACTGAAGATCGATGGGGACCCAACGGTTTTGGTGCATGTTCCACCCAACCAATGTGGTACCCGAAGGCCCACCCCCCATGCTAGGAGATAGTAACAAAGTAACATGCACAAAGATTTTACTACCTCTAACCAAAGACATACTCAAACTGACTCATACTGTTATAACCAACCAAATGAATTAACAAGTACAACTCATTCACCATACAAGTACGAATCAAATACAACTCATTCACCATACAAGTATGAATCAAATACAATGCATGTACAAATCTAGTACAATACAAGTACAAATCAAATACAATACATGTACAATTCAAGTACAATACAAGTACAAATCAAGTACCACTCCAACATCACTGACATAGGTCACATTGCTTCCAGACATAAAGTAGATCAAGTATGTTCAAATAACCATACACATAAAATAATTAACAACAGTTGTCATAGATAGAGTGTCATCACAAGGTTTGTCATGAGATCTCCTCTGGGCATTCTTCATAGGCTCCGGTACAAGTAATCCTAGTGGCCTCAACCGAATCCCGGCACTCATACTCACTCATGCGGAATCAACTACCTCTCGCAAGAACTAGATAGTTGATCTTGCCATTCCAGGCCTTCTCACTCATCCTAAGTCTAAACAAGCCTTTGCGTCTATGAGTGAGGATTAAATTATCTTGATTAGTGAGAAGTTAGTCCTAATCTTCTAAGTACATTATTTTAATTATCACTTGTTTAAATCACTCCTGGAGGTTATCCAGTTTACCTCTTTGGGCTCTGACACCTAACAGAAGCCACTCTTCTATTCGACAACACACACTCAAACAATCCACCAAGGGAACCACAAGTGCATACCAACTAGGTATCATAATCCACTCCAACATAAGGAGGATACAAATAATAGAAACTCACTCCAAACATCTTGGAGGAAACAATCACATAGTCCACTCCTTTCACAGGAGGTACAAAATATCTCACTCCAAACATCTTGGAGGCAACAACACATAGTCCACTCCTTTCACAGGAGGCAATAAGATGAAACCACATAACAAGGTCACTCCATATAAGGAGACACAGATCCCATAATCCGCTCTTAAACCAAGGAGGTGCAAACATCCCCGTTCATGAAAACTGGGTAAAACTAAAAAAACGCTATGCACTACCCAAGGGAAAACAACTGGATGGCATAAAGATTCCATAACCCTTATCCTCTAAGTTCTTGTGGAAGACTTATAATTTAGGACTGACACTAAATCCCAAAACCAACAATGCAACTTGACGACATAGCAACAAAAGCATTCAAGTCATCAATCAAATCTAATATTTGGATATCCTAAATCCATACTCATTCAATAGGTAGTGTAGAAAAGTCAAAGTCATGATAACTAGGCCATCTCAAATAATCATAACCCTTATTTCCCTTTTCATTATAGGAAATCTAAAACAATTAAACTTACTTCCCTTTACTGAATACAGAGAATTAAATCCTTTAAGATAATCATAAGGAAGATACTACTTTTGGATATACTAAATCCATACATCTTTCATAATCCAATCACAATGATTCAATTAATCTAAATAGAAATTAATAAATAACATAATTGATTGCCTCATCAATAAAACAACTTCTTAATTTACTTTTAAATCGACACAAATCCATGCAAGTAAACTTTTTCCATTTCCTAACCAAATCTTACATCTCATTCAATTTTCTATTTAAAACATTCAATCACTTTAATATAATAACATATTGTTTCTCTATCCATTTTCCATATACACTAATCAATCCATTTTCAAATCTCTATTCAATAATACATTGCATACATATTATAAAAACGAAATACGATAATGAATTTTACACTGAATATATATATATATATATATATGCTCCATATTATATAGACACCATTATTATTTCATTCACAATGACTAGATTACTCTATGGAACTAAATAAAACATAATAATTATTTTCCTTTTTCAATATAATTAGTTCCTAAATTTACTTCTAATGCAACTTAACACTATTGCAAACAATCTTTTTTCAGTTTTCTATCTAGAGTCTATATTTCATAAACTTTCCATTTTAAAACATGCAATTTCATCAATGTATAAAAATATCTTTTGGCTTGTCTTTTTGACTACGCATTCAAAACTTATCTTTTAAATTCTTCATGCAAAATTAAATCACACGCACTTAAATAAAACAAGGTAAATACTGATTGAAAATACTCATGAATATATACATATATATATATTTCAATATATTTTCTTCAATCATATTAACAAAATAACCATTTCCTTTTTAAATCAAGTAATTATTTCTATTAAAAAAAATATCTTTCTCTATACATTTTCTACACATACTAATTATCTCTTTTAAAACACTAATAATACCCAATTTGCAAACAACAGAATAAAATAAGATAAAATATTATTTATTCTCTCAAATGAATATATACCTTCACTATATATATACTAAACATAAATTAATATATTTAAATATATTTAATCATTAACATATCTTCTATCCTTTGCATAATATCAATTTGTTTAATTCAAAATAAAATATCCCTTATCACTAATTTTCCAAAATATAAATATATATTTTTCCAATTAAATCAAATTAATAATTGGACCATATGTTTATAATTTTAATTCCACCAATCTAATATACAAATTTTATTTAAAATAATATAAATAAATATAATACTTTAGTATTATAAATTATAATATAAAATATTATTAAATAATATTTTAATATTATAATAACAATACCTAAAATATTAATATTTATAAATATCAATTTATTATTATTTTATTTTCAGAACAGTTATGGAAAATAATTTAACAATAGTCTCATGTTTCAAGCATAACTCAAAAAATACGATCTGGGTATTTCCCACTTTTGGACAGGGGTTAGAAAATTTCAAAATGCAAAAACTCTTTAAATTTCCTGAAAACCCAGTTTGTCAAAGTGAAGTTATAGGCGACGCAATTAGACCATTTTACCATGAAAATATAACTATACTGCAGATTTTAAAATCCGTTTTTTTGAAAATATAACTATACTGCAGGTTTCATTTTCTAAAAACATGCTAAATGAATTGTTCAATCTCTATGTTTGATTTTAATAACAATAAAATCAATTTCTCCAAATAATTTAAATTCAACTAAGGTTTTCACAATTTTCACTCAAGAATTTTCACAAGCAAAGGCTGTAAATTTATTTAATTCTTTTCTTCTAATATCAAACTTGTTTTCTAAAACAGATTTAACAAACAAATCTTTAATCATTACTATTTTAAAGAAAACAATCAAGAACAATAAAACACAAAGAGGAAAACCTGGTACAAGAAGCTACAGGAAGAGATGAATTTTTGTTGCAAGCCTCCTCCAAAGATTTCCTGAATTTTCTTCAATCCTCCAATGAATCCAATCCAAAATCCAACAAATGCAAACAATCTTTCCTTCAATCGATTCTACAATGAAACTTTCTTCAAACCCTTGTGTAAATTTTCCAAAATTTCTTCCCTGCTGTAAAAATGTATTTTTCTAAAAACTTTCTTGCCCTAAAATTAAAACATATATTCTTATAAATCAAAAATACCTAATTCAACCCTAATTCACATTACATGCAAATTAGATATTTCAATTTCAATTTCAATTCAATAATTCACATTCAATTTCAAATTAATTTCAATTTCAATTTCACTTTTCAAAACCCACTTTCAATTTAAAATGAAATTTGAAATAATAAATTAATTTCCAAAGTTGCAACCAATTTCCCAAATAAACATTTAATTACAATTTCTAATTTAATTCTCACACGTTGGAATTAAATTCCAAAATTAATTCTAATTCTTTTATTTCCTTTCATTCTCTTGAATCACATTTAATTAATTAATTTAATTATTTAATAACTAAATTCAACCCCCTTGGATTAAATTTAATTAATTAAATAAACTAAATATAATTAATTAATTTAAGTATAAACTTTTACCCACATTGCATTATTTAAATTAAATAACCATCAACATGATTTAAATGCAATTATTCTAAATATCTATTTCCAACTCAAGAATGCTTCAGAATTAAATAACATCAAAGCAAGACAGACAATGACTCGACACACACAACTGATGACACACTAAGGCTAGGGTATAGACTTGACACATGTTACCTAGCTACTATCTCCCGTTCAACTTAACCGTTGGATCGACACACTCAAACCTGTGAAGCCAAGTGGAGTCGATGTCATGTACCTGCAATCCTGCAACCAAGTAAACAACATCATACAATATATCCATCATATAATACACACCGTGAAGAAGGAATTATGGATTCGCAGGGCGCTCGCAAGTGAGTGATGTGAACTCGTCCTCTTCACCAATACACTCATCGAAACTGACACTTTCATCATAACCAGTAATCTCATAATAACATCTCATGTTAACTCTACAACATCATTAATCCATAATGCAAGTGAAACAATAATCAGATAACTACATCTCACAATAATAGTTGTCACTCAATAGTAGCGATCAAAACATCATAACAAAATGTATCCAATATCAAAGTAATTGCAACCAAACATAGCATAAAACAACTTGAACAAGAATCAAAATGGAGGGGTATTACATTTCATCCTTTTAGCATTATGGGGAATCTATCAGTAGCTTATCCAAGTGCAAATGAATCATTTAAAGTTGTATGGTAATAGCATATTTTAGAGAATACCCTCCTAGATTTTACAGAGTCTAAAGTGTAGGAAAATTAGCCTTATCGCTATTCTCATCAAGTTGGCCATATGTTTCCTAGAATTTTATTATTGGATATGGCAAGTTCATAGGAGGTTTGGGGAAATACGTTTGGGTTGAAGTAAAAAATGCCAACAAAATGGCGATTCCACTGGGGAATTATTGAATAAAAAGTCTCTAGTGCAAAATTGGTTTTGTCAAAGTCATTTGTTACAATATACTTGGGATAAATTGTGTGCCTAATTTGTCATATTTGGTGCATGTGTCTAGTTTTCCTAAGTTCTATGTCAATGTGTCGGGTAATGTTCAAACTCTTGTCCAAATTCATGAGTGCAAAAGCAAAGTGCAATCACTTTATAATTCCCAATATTTTGGGTGGTGACTCTAATTTCTCGAACACAACTATTCATACAAAGTAAAAACATCAACGTGCAAAGGAGAGTCCTCGTACACCAAAGACCATGAAGAAGACTAGAAATTATTCAAAAAAGAACCTCGAGCCAATGCTAGAGCTTGAACCGGGACATGACAAGAAATGGGTAAAAATGAATGATACCCCAAGTAAGTATGTTTCATCTCCTATCATCTCTTCTCCTACTTTAAATGCCGAAATGAATAGTGCTTTTATTAATGGAGATTCCTTAAAATTTATTGTGGCTCAAATGGACCATGGTAGTTTTCCTTTTGAAATGGCTCGAGAAGTTGAAGCTGATATGTCTAAAGAGGAGCAGCGATGGGGTTTCTGGGAACAAGATAAACAGTTCCCAGAAGCTACAACACCTGGTACTATGTCCATTTTTATTAGAAAAAACTTCAAACCATGAGGGACCTCTTTGAATGAGGAAACGCCTTTACTTCAAGATGAAGATAAGGCAAAACAACCTTACTATACTCCTGCTCCAAGCGAGGTAGGAGATATCATTGAGAATGAAATGGATATAGACAAAGATATGCAAACCTTAATTGAAGAATAAAAGAGGTTGCAAGAGGCAGAAGATAATAGGGAAAAAATAAGAAAGGATAATCTAGAGAGATTCTGGGCTAAGCAGTTCGAAAAAAATGCCTAGAAAAAGAAAGTTGAAAAGATGAGGGAAGAAGCAGCTAAGAGAAAAACCTTTGAGGAAAGGGTGGCCTAAGCAGTTGCTGATAGGGCTCATGAAGTGCCTAAAGCAACAGTCTCTATGGGAACTTCTTCCACTCCCACATATACCCCTTCTATATCAGCTACCAAAATTTCAGATCCATTTGCTAGATCCAAGAAGAAAACCTTTGTAGATCATGGGAAAGCTCATGTTGACCAACCTCAGAAAAGTGCCTACAATTTCTCCAATTATAAAATTCATCTTAATACTAGTGATGAAAAAAATAATGAAGCTAATCCCAAGCCATCTGATTTTCCCCAAAACCTCGAACTCCTACGGTTAGAACTAATAAATGATCAGTTGTAGGCTGATCCGAGAAAGGCAAAAATAGAAGTTGCTAATGAAAAAATGGCAAGAAAGATAGCTTTCCTAAAGATATCTATACCAACTCCCCAAGCTTCCAGTTTAGCAAAGAGCGAGAATGAATCACTAAGCAAGAATTCTGAGAAGAAAATACCTAAAGGTGGGGATGGTGGTAACCAAGGTGGTGGAGGTGGAGGTGGTCATAAAAACTCTAGTTCTTACTCAGAGGACGAAGAGGGAAGCACTGGAAAGAATAAACAACAAGGTAGTGGTGAAAAGGATAAAAGGGGGGATGATAAGAAAGATATTGAGCAATAAAGCATCCCCAGAAGTGGATGTGGTGGAGGAGCACCCCAAATTGATAGATACAGACAATAGTGTTTTGGTAATATTCGAGGGTATCCTAATCTAGTCCCAGATAATGCACGGAAGCATCTCTCAAAATTTACTGGTAATAATGCTTTTAGTGGGGAAGACCATTTGAAAGATTTTCAAGGTTTTTTTGAATACTTTGAGCTATGGGATGATGACATAGCAATGAAATACTTTATGTAGTCATTAGTTGAAGATGCTAGGGATTGGTACAAAGGGTTACCTAATGCTAGTATTGATTCCAGAGGTCCCTTTTGTAGGGTTTTCAAGGAACAATACGGGGATCAGACTGACCCCAGATTTAAATTAAATAATTTCAATAACATTACCAAGGGACATAATGAATTGGTTACTGAGTTTAATGCTCGTTTCCAAAAGGCTGTGGCAAGAGTTCCTGCATATTTGAGGCCTAATGAAAGTGCATGTTTGGTTGTGTATTGTAATTCTTATGATGCAAAAATGTGTTATTTATTAAGAGATAAAGACCCTCAAAATTTGAGGCAAGCATATAAGATGGCGGTGAACATTGAAAATAATAGAAGGGCTTCTGGTAAAGTAGGGAGAAGAGAAGATCCCAAAACTTTTAAAGTAACCAAAAATCAGATTGAAAAGGTTGGTAAACCTACTTTTGCTGATGAGAAGATAGATCAAGTCCTTACCCTATTCCAGAAACAAGCAAAAAATGACAAGCCTCATTTTCAAAGAAATGATAGGCCCCCAAGGCTACATGACTATCCCTACAATACCAATTGGAATAATGGAAAACCTTTGCAAGGAAACCAAAGAAACAATTAAGCTCCATTAGATCCTTTATAGAAGCATTCTCTAAATGCCATAGAAAATTTACCTTGGTGTGAAGTATGTGGAATGCCACATTCTCCACAATAGTGTGTAGTAGCACAAAATATGGTAGAATCTCAGGATGATCAGGGAGATGCTCAGTCTCCCCAGGATCAGGATACAACGACAAATGTATTATTAGGACCAGCTGATCTAGCCTATGATGATTATACCTCAGATGATGAGCCTTGTGGCATGGATGTTGATGTTCAGAGACAACATAATGACGTACACCACCAACAAGTGTTTCCAAATGAAGGAGACAATGATGACTATTTTGTGAATGAACTAGTGGTGGATAAACTATTTTGAGAAGACCTTTAGATGAAGAAATTGAAAAGTACACTATTACCTTAGTTTTTAGGGCAAGGAATAACATATAGTTGAGAAACATAACTATTCTAGGTGATTCAGGTAAGCCATGTAGCCTCTTCATAAAAGAAAAATATGTAACTAGAACAAATACCAATTTGGAGGCTAAGAATGTCGTTTCAAATCCTAAGGAAATAAGGGAGCCTCAGATATGGGAAAAAAAGGTTGATACGACCAAGACATATAATGAATTTGTACCCCAGAACATCAAAGAAACCAATCAACATTATTCTAATGATGAAACTCCTAAAGGAAAAGAAAAGGTAATTTCTAAAAACACAACTTTTCCTAAACTACCAAAGTACACTTCAATAGATATGTTCCAAGTACTTTCACAATTTAGAGTTACTATTCCTTTCTTAGAAATGATGCATATATATGAACATAAGGATAAGACTGTTGCACTTCTTAACAATATTCCTACAAGTGGAAAGAGTAAAGTGGTTTCTGATCAAGTAAATTCAAAAGAGGATCAAGAAAAGCAAAAAATTGTGGAAGAAAGTACCACAAAAAGCCCCCAAATATACTTAGGTACCACTATTACTACTAATCCCAACCATGTCAATCCTTTTTTCTTAAGTCTGATTATTGATGGGAAAATGTTGAGAAATTGCATGATCGATTCAGGAGCATCTAACAATGTGATTCCAGTAAAGATAATGCATGCAATGGGACTAAAAGTGGACAATACATATGGTAAGTGCTATGCAATGGATTCTTGGGAAGTACCTATTATAGGTATTATAAATAATGTTCCATATAGACTAGAAGAATTTCCTGAAAAAGAGCTACATATGAGTGTTACAGTGGTGGATATTCCACCTACTTATGTCATGTTGCTATCCCAACCTTGGAGTGCTTTAATGGGTGGGAGCATCTAGTGTGATCTATCCTTTGCTACATTTTCTATTGAATAGAAAGATGTTAAGGTAGATAGGGAGAAGAGAGCCCCTCACATGATTGAAAATGTGGAAGAATCACTAGAACCTATTAGAATCAACTTTGTGGAAACTAATTTAGAAAAATTATGTGTTGAGGAAGATAGAACAAAAGAAGAGATCCGGTCAGCACCTATTAATAAAGAGATAGTAAATATATCATCAGAAGGTGACTTATGGATGATGCATTTTGATGGAGCTTGTTCTAGAGATGGCTCAAGAGTAGGAATTTTCTTTACTTCCCCATAAGGTAAAACATTCAAATAATCTTTCCTGTTGCAATTTTCTTGTACTAACAATGTTGCTGAGTATGAGGTTCTCATACTCGGTCTGAAGATAGCTTCAAACAATGGTATTAAAATATTAAGGTCTTGGGAGATTCTAAATTAGTGGTTTCCCGGACTAGATCTCGCTTTGCAGCTAAAGATAAAAGACTTAGGTAATACATAAATGCAGTGTGGGATACTATTGAATATTTTAGTGCTTTTGGTATTGAATGGGTTGAAAGAGGACAAAATGCTAAGGCTAACGTATTGGCAAATATTGTTGTTAAACTTGATGATGTCACTTTTGGTGGCATTTAACAAATAGAAGTACAAACCAGGCCTACAATACCTAATAACATTTGTAACTAGCAAGTGTTTGATGATGACACAAACATTTTGAAATTCTTGCATTGTGTGGATCAGTATGAGAGCTAGGAAATTGATTTTGGCTCGTTTGTAACAAAAATTGATGGGAAGGAAACCCTGTTTGGGAATGAAGTAATTCAACTCAAAATAAACACCATCCCTAGGGGTCTTGTTACATTTGAAAGCATATTTGATGGCCCTGATATGGAAAATACTAAGCAAGCACCATCTCATAAGGATGATCTAGAAGAAATAAACTTAGGAACAAAAAGTCCTCCTAAAAATGTTTATGTTGGAAAGAAAATGAAGCCACATGTAAGAAGCATGTTGATTACCTTGCTTAGGAAGTATAGACATGTTTTTTCTTGGTCGTATGAAGACCTTAAATCATATAGGGAGGATTTATTCCAACATGAGATCCCATTGAAAACTGATATGAAGCCTTTTAGGAAAAAAGATAGACCAATTAACCCCACCCTACAACCAAAAATGCAGGAAGAACTTGCTAAACTAAGGGAGGCAGGAATTATCAAACCAATTAGGCACTCATCTTGGGTCTCTTACTTGGTACCTATTAGAAAAAAAAATGGGGACATCAGGTTATGTGTTGATTTTAGAAACTTGAATGTTTCTTCTTTAAAGGATAATTACCCATTGCCTAATATGGAGGCTATGTTGAAAAAATTCACAGGATGTGAATTGTTATCCATGATGGATGGATTCTCTGGCTACAATCAAGTAATGGTTAAAGAGTCTGAGCAATTCAAGACTGCTTTCACCACACCATAGGTAACATATGTTTATGTAAGAATGCCATTTGGATTAATAAATGCTGGAGAAACTTTTCAAAGGGCTATGGATCTAGCCTTTGCTAGTTTTGTTGATCTATTCCTTGCCATTTACCAAGATGATCTTACTACCCATAGAAAAAGTGAGGAGGATAATTTCTCTCGCTTAGAGAAAAAATTTATCAGAGCTTTGGAATATGGGATATCTTTGAATCCTAGGAAATGTGCCTTTAGAGTAAAATAAGGAAAACTCCCAGGGCATTTTGTTTCAAAAGATGGGGTGCAGATTGATCATGAAAGAGTGACTGCTATTGACAGAATTACATAGCCAAGAAATGTAAAAGGTATCCAATCTTTCTTTGGATAGATAAATTTTATAAGAATATTTTTCACAAATTTTGCTGAGACTATCCGTCCAATAACTAAGATGCTGAAGAAGGGAGAAAATATAGTATGGACAAGAGAACCATCCAAAGTATTTCAGTCTATCAAAGATGTAATCAAGCAAGCCCCTATTCTCAAGTCACCTGATTATTCAAAACCATTCTAGTTGTTTACTTTTTCTTCTTTTCATACTATAGATGGAGTGCTATTACAAAAGAATAATGATGGTTTTGAACAACTAATTGCATTCTTTATCAAATCATTGCAAGCTACATAATTAAAATATGATATATCAGAAAAGTAGGCATATGCCCTGGTAAAGGTAGTTAAGAATTTTAAGCCTTACTTGATGGGAGCAATTGTTGTTGCATATGTGCTGACGACTATAGTTAAAGATATTTTCACTCAGCATGAGACTACAAGAAGGAGATGTAGATGGATAAACATAATCCAAGAATTTAATATCGACATATAAATCACTAAGCTTGTAAGGGGTCAAGGTTTAGCCAAGTTAATGATAGAAGCAAATCTAGAGGCAAATCAAATAAACTAGATAGAGAAAAAGAACATTGCACCTATTTGTGATATGCAAACTTGTGGCTGGTATAGGTGGATTGTTGAGTATCTACAAACAATGCAATGTTCTGAAGGTATGTCTCTTACTAAAAAAAGAACCCTTAAATTGAAAGCAATTAGGTATGTTATTATTAATGGTGAGCTCTAGTGGAGGAACCGTGAAGGTATTATACTCAGATGTGTGGATGGAGACCAAGCTAAGGATCTATTGATAGAAATGCATAAGGGAGCTTGTGGAGGCCATTACATGGTTGATACAATGACTCATAATATTTTAAGAGAAGGATACTGGTGGCCTACTATATTCAAGGATGCTCACAGATATGCTAGAAAATGTGATGCCTGCCAGAGGTTTGCTGGAAAGTTAAAAAAAAATTGAAATTTTTCATCAAGACCTGTATTTTTTCAGTTCCTTTCAAGCAATGGGGTATTGACTTCATAGGGGAGATATCTAAAAAATCTAGTGGTGGAAATGCATGGATACTGGTGGCAACTAATTACTTTACTAAATGAATTAAAGCAATTCCAACCAGAAGGGCCAAAAGTAAAGTTCTTATTGATTTTTTGACTGATAACATCTTAAGCCGATTTGGGGTACTTGAAAGAATTGTCTCAGATAATGCAATGTGTTTTAGGTTAGAGGAATTTGTTAATTTTTGTTATCAATATGGTATAACTATTTCATATTCTTCCCCTTATCACCCCCAAGGAAATGGACAGGCATAATCTAGTAATAAGAGCCTGATGAAGATTATTAAGCGCATGATCGAGAAAAACAAAAGGGCTTGGAATTCAAAGTTAAAACTAGCGCTATGGGCTAACAAGACAACTGCCAAGAAGGTAATTGGTCATTCACCTTTTAACTTAGTCTACAGAATGGAGGCACGTATTCCTCAAAATAATCTGTTGAAGATGTATGAGTTTGTCCAAGAGTATGATGATGATGTGTGTGATGAGATGCAACACATAATGGAAGAATTGAACCAATTGGACAGAACTAGAAGAGAAGCTCATAAGAGAAATGAAAGGTTATAGCTTCAAGTAAAGCACCTTTATGATAAAAAAGTAATTGAAAGAAAATTTGATGTTGGAACAATGGTGTTGCTTTGGAATGCTAGATCAGAAGATAAGGGCAAGCATGAAAAGTTTGACCCCCTTTGGTTAGGTCCATATATTGTTATGGATACACATAGAGAAGATTCATATTTCTTACAGTCACTTACAGGTGAATTTCTTGAACTGCCAGTACATGGACATGTCTTGAAATACTATTTCTCCTGAAATAGCTTTTTTTTTTCCATGTACATTATGCAATCCTGTAAATAGTGTATATAGGTTTGTTTGTTTTTGTTTTTCTTTTTTTTTTGTCTGCTTGTCTTATCTGAACACGTCCTTGGGTTTTGGTTCTCTCTATATCTGGTTTGTGTAACCATAGATTTTGGAATCTTGCTATGCCCATAGGGGGCATACATCCCCAGTCGGAGCCACTGGTGGAGCTTTTATTTTTTTCCCCTTGTAGGTTTATTTTATCCTCGGTTCTAATTAGTTGGGTTTTGGGTTCTACAAACAAGTCTAGGTCATGGATTTTATTTTCGAATGTTGACTTGTTACCACTGGTGGCCGATCATTTAAGTGATGTTTTATCCCTTTATGATCATGTCTTTACCGGTCCCTTTTACCTGTCCTCTCAGTTTTTGGTGTCCTGATCATGTTATATTTTCCATAATGTCAAGCTAATAAATTATTTTAAATTAACCTCTAAATAATATTTTCGACCTCGAGGGTCATTTCCCCCTCCACCTAGCTGATCAATTTCTTTATAAATAACCTTTTCGCATGTGCAAATTGTGTGACCATCGAATCAAGTGATCTTCATCTAGACCGTTCCTCGTAGACCTCACAAGGTTTCTGCTTACATCATAAAAGTGATGCGAGGTGTGCGAGATGCTGCCACATATTGAATTTGATGGTGGGGAGAAATTTTGCTCACTGACTGATGATGGATGCTGATGTTGACAGTTGTTTCTTTACCGACACATCATGGTCGTTCCTCACTGACCTCACGTAATTAAAACTTTAGTTTCAATAATGTTGCGAGGTGTGTGATTTGTTGATGTGTGGACGTTGATTCTATACAATGGGTGACTAGGGTGGGGACCGTTCCATGCTGATGTGTTGCTTGGTTGGTGATTTCCTATTCACCTGAGGATTCGAAAAATGATGTGGCATTTTCAAACTATTTTGACTTAATCTGGGCCGTTCTCCTCACCTAAATTATTTTGATCAACGTCTCACATTTGAATAAACTGGTGTTGTACTATAGTTGTTTTATCTCGTGTGAGTGAATATTAATGGTTGAGTTCGACTCTGCCTGCATAATTAAATGCTAAAAAATTAGCTAATTTCTATTTTCGTGTTTTATTTTCACACTAAAGGGGAATTTCCTGGTGCCGAACAAAGAAAACCATTCTTGTGGTTTTCTAGCTTCACTGTCAATAGCATTCTGCAAGTGTAAATGTAAGTAACATGCACACCATCTTTTGTATCTTCAAAAATTTTTATGGTTGCTTGAGGAACTATTTTCAATTATTTCCTATTCCATTTCTGAAAGGTTGTTCGGGTAGATTTTCTTTTAAAGGATCTTAAGGCTAGTCTTAATAATTGTTGATTTTTATAGAATTGTAAAGAATTTGGTGCTTAAGGCTATAGGGAGAAAATTGTAATTCCTTTCCATTTGAAAATAAGAAAACCCTAGCTCAAATTATCACCTATCTAATATAAATGGCACCCAAGGCCCAAAGTTCTGGTTTTGAAACCACTACCAGGTCTTTCTCCCAAGATGTTATTGATTTTTTTAAGCTCTCTAGTAACAAGAAGTAGGAAGGAAAGGTTTTTTTCTATGGGTCTTTACTCTTGGAAGGGTTAATAGACAAGCAATGTGCATTTCAAGATGTCGAGTTACTATATACCGGGTGGTAATTTTTCTCCAATTGGTTTGGGAACAAGAATTTGTCGGTCCCTTTATGTAATCCGTCGAGATTAGACTTGGGTAAGTTGGTGGTGCCTAATGTCTACTTGGTTGTAGATCTTTTAAAGGATGTTGCTGTGAGATATGACCCTGCGACTCGAGTTGTCAAAACTCACACTAGTGTACAAATGATTAAGATAACCAAAGAAGAAATCATAGAGATTTTGAGTTTGCAAGAATGAATTCGAGATATGGTTCTTTTCAACCTTGAGGTTTTTAGACAAGAATATAGAAATACTAAGGGTTTGTTTAGAACATCCCTTTTGATACCTCATTTGGGTATCCTGAGAAGAGGAAAGAATTAGAAGAAGGTAGTGATCGGCAAGAATGATCCTGGACCTTTTCATGTGGACTATTTCTCCAGTTATTTCAAGAAGACTATCTGTGCTTTATGTCAAGTTATGGGATTCAGTTTAAAGACAACCCTACCTACCGATATTATGTATATGGCTGTAAATATCTAGCACCTGGGTTTCAACATGGTGTATGATTTTTCCAACTTACCTAGTAGAGAAAATGCACATGGGTCTGGTGGCTCTAAAGGAGGGGAGGAATTGGGTTGGATTCAGGTGGTTTTCCCTGTTAATCCATATTTTTCTATATAGGGGTCAGCCTATGTTTGAAAGATATATGGAATTAAAGAAGGAAGGTAGTATTGAGATGCTTGTCCAATATTGGACTAGGATCCTTGACATGCATGATCACAATTTTGAGTATACAACATTCCATAATGTCTTTGGATCCAAATTAAGAAAGGCTCTGGTTTGTGACCCCCCAAGGATTCCAAAGGAAATTCATGATTTCTTGAGGCCGATGGAGAGGAGACCTGAATTGAATTTAATGCACAATTGGGGAGACATTATCCCCTATCATAACATAATACTTTTTGAGGTTTTCTACACCAATGTCAATCCAAAGGTTCTGCCAAGGGAGGTGCCCCTTAGAATTGGATTTCTGGAAATCATGAGGCAGTTTGGAGGCACTCAAGATCTACACTTGCTTGTTGAACAAAAGAAAGGTTCTTTCTTCCTTGAGTATACAACATTTGTTGATTTTGTTATGGCAAAGGGAGGATGGAAGGAGTTACACATATTACTTGGGTCTTATAAGCTAAAAAATGTTCGCCCTAGGAATCATGATCCTGAGGGTTTTATCTCTCAAATGAAGGAAAAACATAGGACTAGAACCTTTGTCCACAATTTCTACTTTCTTGAGGACATCATCAGGAATATTTTTTTATTTGGAATTACAAGAGGAGAGAAAGGAAATGTACATTTCCTATTCTAAAATGGTAAAAATTAAGGAGGAAAGAATACCTAGTTTCAATCCCATACCTAATGCTAAAGATGAGTTTAGCAGGGCAATATATGCCATTGATAATTTTGAGAGTTTGGTTGGGGTTTTGAAAGATGAAAGGGTTGTGGAAGAAATGGGAAAATCACAAACTATCGAGGAGTACCCTGAAGTAAGATTGGAGGAGAGGCCTACTTATCAGCCACAAAAGAAGATAAAGGTTTTTTCTAGAAGAAGGGAAAGTAGGGTTGAAGATGTTGCTAAAAATATTGCACCATCTTCTTCAGGGAAGTCAATGCCAAATATAATGATTTGGATTCTCCTCCAAGTTTTTTAGAGCAGGCGTACCCACCATCAGCAAAGAGGTAGAAGGTTGAAAGAACAAAGATGGTCAGTTGTGATGGTGATGAGGATGATAAAATTATTGTGACTCTAGATGAAATGCATTAGGAGATTCCATCAGACCTAGTTGACATTGCAACAAGTTCAGGGGTAGTTACTTTGAGGTTAGGAAAAGATGAAATCAAAGGAATAACAAGTAATGATGACTTGAGGATAGAATCCTATAGAGAGTTCATGATGGATGACTCTTTTATTCAAACTAGTGCTTTTAAATATTTTGTGTGGAGAGCACATACTACATTATATAATGAGAAAGTGGCACAAGAAAGAAGTATGCACCCTGAGCTTCTAGAGAAGGTAATTCAGTCTAAGGTCAGAGAATAGATGAAAGAAAAATTCAAAGAAATAACACTAGAGCAGGGCCAAGCATTAGTATAAAAAAGTGGAGTATTGTTACTCCCTAAGTGGGATATTGCTGATGATGTGATGTTTGATACAATAAGAAGGTACAATAAGCCACTTCTTTCTATTGAAGAGGAGGCTACATTGGCACTCAAAGGATCAGCCTTTAGTGAGGAATGGGATGCTTTGGCAATCTGGTCTCTATCCATTGGGTCTTAAAAAACCAATTGTTGTAGAACCATCTGATTTCGGTGGTCACTTGGTTGTGAGGAGAGTTGTTGATACCATAGCATTAGAAGCTACGGATATGGTCGTAAATGTTGTCAAATTCAAAAGGGCAACTGTTGAAGATTTGACCAAGGATCGGGATACTCTGAGAGGCCAATATAATGACATTATTATTAAGTATAATAAGAGTCAACAAAAGGTAGCAGAGTTGGAAATTGAATTGGCTTTATTGAAGCAACAAATGGAAACCATGAGGTCTCAAAGGCAAGCCAGTTCTAGCCACACTATCTCCAACCCACCAATAGAGTAGTCTTAACCTTCTGCACAAGCACAGTCTTTTTCTATTTTTCCATATAATATGCAACAAGTGCCTATTGCAATTGTGAGGGCTAGTAGCCTAGGAGGAGGACTCTCTAGGGAGAAATTGATTCATCAGGTTGAGGAGTATAAGGAGATGGTATGGCAAATCTGGGATGTAGTAGGAAAAAGTAATTTAGTGATAGTGGACACTATTTTAAAACATTTCAATAGAAGGGTCCAAGGTAAGCTAAATAATGTTCATGCAAATTATGTACTAATGTTGTAAGCACTGAAAATGTTTCCAAGGGATAGAGAATTGGCTATCCCATTGCTGAACAAATGGAGCCCTAGAATGGAGAAGTTGAAATTCATGGTAGTAGGGGAAAAATAGCATGAGGATAAATATCCTACTATTATAGCAACATATCAATTTGTCAAGGGAATTGTTGAGCATAAGTTTCAGGGATTTGCAGCCCCTATGGAATCCACGATAAAAATTGTTAAAGGATATATATGATGGAAAGGACTTGACCCCATTGCCGCATATTTTGCGTAGTCAAGATGAAGTCAAAGCCCTGCATGTTTGGAAGGATCAGATGAACAATATAATGATGGCACAAACACATGAGATATGAAAAAGTGCTGACATCCACATGCTAGAGAATACATTGGAAAAGTTGTCTTTTGTCATTAGTTTCTTAGAAAACTTTGATAAAAAGGCCACATCGATAATGGTAAAGTATGCACCCTATCGAAACAAGGTTGATCAGGTTGTGGCTTTCAAGTGGCCCTTCAAGGAGGATTTTGAATTATGGAAAAAGGTGTTCACTGATGAACTTGAATTATGAATGTTATAGTCAAGAATTGCAACTTGGTCATGTATAATATAGGTTTGGCCTTAGATATTATATTTTAAAAATGTTTTCTCCTTTCGACTTCAAGTACAGGGTGCTGAGGTGGAATAAGTACTATAACAGTTAAGCATGCCTTTGATGTAAAGTGAGTGGCCTTTGGAGTAATGTCTTCTTTCCTCCATATCAACTAATGATGATTTTTGTCTTACGATCTCCACTCGCATAATATAATTGTAACTGAATTAGGAGTTAGCGGTCCAATTAAAAATGGAAATGTGTTCTCTCTGGCTTGAAGCTTGTTGGCTCCCTTGTTTTATAAAGGGGAATTCTAGGCCGAGAGAGAGGTCTACTGAAATACCCGAAATATGAGAAATAAGAATCTAGTGATACAAAGAGTATGAATTGTAAGTCTAGGTTTTAAAGTTTTCAGTCAAATTTGAGAACTTAGTTAATCATGGGGTTCTTGAGCATGTTTGTATCAAACTCATGAATACTTGGAGTTTATTTTCTCTCCTATTGTGATATTTTGCATGGATTATTAATGAAATATTGATCCAAGATGATTTTCATTGATCTTCATTTGTTCTTTACTGTGAATTATGTTTAACTATAGCTCTGGTTCAAAGGATCAGTTAAATGCTTTAGTTAACTAGTAAGTTCATGCAATATAACAAATAGGATTCATAAAGAAGTAATAAAATCAGGTATATATTTATGGATTGTAATGCAATTCATATAGATCATAAGTGTTTAAGATGAAATTTACCCTGTAGTTCAGTTTTCTCTTTTGACTCTGTGTGTTGGTATATGGCACTGGAATTCTGATCATGTTTTATTCTCTTATGTTTTGTGCTATGGCCTCAGGATATTTTATTAAATCATTTCCTATCAGTTTACTTTAATTGTATTTGTGATTCTCTATTAACTGAATCCGATCCTTTTCAAGGAATAGCCAATTTCTTGGAGGATTTCATCCTTTTAGCATTATGGGGAATCTATATGTAGCTTATCCAAGTGAAAATGTATTGTTTAAAGTTGTATGGTAATAGCATATTTTAGGGAATACCCTCCTATATTTTACAGAGTCTGAAGTGTAGGAGAATTAGCCTTATCGTTGTTCTGATCAAGTTGGCCATGCATTTCCTATATTTTTATTATTGGATATGGCAAGTTCATAGGAGGTTTGGGGAAATATATTTGGGTTGCAGTAAAAAATGCCAACAAGCTTAAAATGATAAAAAAATTTGAATGTAATTCTTTTTTCTCATGTATATGAATGCATTGAAAGACATGTGTACATGATTTAACTAATGTTCTACCCTAGTGATGTATCAAAGCACTTAATGAACCTTTTGTGTGCAGTATTTATGGAACCAACAAACAAAAGAAGCCAACAAAGGCTCCAAGAGGAAAAGAAGAGAAAGTGCAAATGAAGTATGAGTTCCATGGGGTCTAGTGCACCTCGAAGATTACCTCCAATTGGGGAAAATTGAGAGGTAAATATTTGGGGCATGCCAGTATTTTTGAATTTAGGAAGAGGGTCATGGTCAAACCTAAGACAAAACAAGCATTAAGAATTAAGAAGAGTGGAATTGCAAATGCAACAAGCTTTCCTCTTGCCCTAATTGCTCCAAAATTGGTATTTTCTTTTTGAGAATGTTACAGTGCTCAAAAAAGGAGGATAATCACCAGAGATGGGAGAGTACTAGTAGATCTTACCCCCATTTCTAGTGAGAAGACATTTGGCATCCATCTATTTGATATGGAAGAAGTTGAGAATGATTTTTCCTTGAATGTCTGGAAAGTAAACCCCACCAACTGTAAAAGAACCATCAATCTATAAGAGAGGGGGACCAACCACGTTAGGGCTCTAGGTCACGAAGACCCAAGAGTGGAGAGCTATCCTAACTTATGTCACTCTAAAGGGATTTTTCAGATAGAGGTCAAGAAAAATGAGGACTATAAGGTACAAGTCTATGAATGTTTAGACCCGAAATACAAATTTAGGCTAGGTGAGTTGGTTTTCAGAGTCAATAATACACCTTAGAGAACTCTTTTCCTAAGGATGACAACACAATTCTAGGATGATAGCATAGTGTGTTGGTATATCTCAGGTGCACTGACATCCATACAACCAGAGAAGAGAAAGTACAATATAGACTACCAAAACACAAACTGATAGCCTAGCTAGTTATTTTTAAATTAACAAATCAAAACCATAAAGTACAAGAAGTACAAATGAAGATGATAAAGTAAATAGATAAAGGCTAGAGTGATGGAGATGATCTCACCAGTGCACTAGTTCACCAGCTAGCTCCAAATGTATATTCACCTACACACAAGAAAGAGGGGAAAATGTTGGGGCTGTATAGGGTTCTACCTCATTTAGGTCCCTATTTTGGTGTTTCCACCTCCATCGACAACCAGAAAGCAACAAGATAGAAATATATGATAAATATGTAAAGAAAGTAGAAGTTGAAATAAACACTACAAAACAAGAAAGTTTTACTCAACCAAATCAAAAATGAGAGGAGCGAAACATTACCACCTCCACCCAAAAGCTCACTAGCTAATGGGGGAGAATGTGGACTTGGCAAGGTCACCACAACCTCGACTATGATGAGAGGAGGTCTTTCAAGACTCCAAGCCCACACTGTTGTGGCTTGCTTCACACTTTCTATGTGGAGTTGATGGATTTTTACTATTGCAATGCAGTGTTGAAGTGTTTCTTGAGAGTGAATGAGATGCTAGAAAGTGAGATTGAATCACTAAGAGCCTAGAATGAAGTGAGAATAGATGAATTTGAAGGAAGAATAAGGAATTTTTTAGGTTGGTTTGTTGAAGAGAGATGGTACAATTCATCCCCAATCAAGAGTGTAATGCCTCTACCAACTTCAAACATAGGAATCTATCATGTATGGTAGTGCGCCAAGCAAATGTCTACATGTATCACATGCATCCCCAACAAATATTCTCCCACCAACACAATAGATAGATGCCAAGTGGAAGGAAGTTAGTTGAGTTATATAAAATTTCCCCTTTAAGATGTTATTTTCTAAGGCGAGGATGTGCAAAAGGGGAATTTGCATAAGGGGTGCAAATTCGCTCCTTTACTTTTTGCACCCAATTTAGCGAGCACGAGTAATAATGAGTTCTTTAGTAAAGTAGATCATAGATTTAGTAAGGTTAGAAATTTATACTTGAACCATGAAGGAAGTAGACCATGATCTGGCAAGATCAAAAGCATAGGGTAGGAAAATTACTCCACAAGTACTCTTCCTGAGGAGTTTCAAACAAAAGACTCCATATCCTTGTAGAACTATGAAGCTGGATAAAGTATACCAAAGGTCATCAGACCAATGATGGAAAAATCCCATAGGATGAAAGCATCTTACAAGCCAAAAACATACAAGGAGGGAGCACCCATGATCTCTCACATTAAGGAATCCACATGATGTATGCACCTTATAGGCCCACAAAATTGCAAGAAGGTATCCCCCAAGATATCACTTGAAGGAAACCTAGAGAAAAATAACCTTACATGTCTACAAACCTGCAAGGAGGCATCCCCCAAGATATCTTACATGGAGGAAACCCAAAGAATGGGACTTCGTAGAGTCAAATTGGAAAGCGGCTTCATAGGAACACCTGCAAAGTGACATGTTTACCCGTAGATAAATCATTTATAAAAATAAACTGGCCATGTAGGCAGTCAAGAAGACAACCACATAGACCATCAACAAATTAGAAAGCTTTCAAAGGGGTCTCTTGAGAACTCGACATGAAAAGGGGTCCAATCAAGGGACACACGGTTTGGAATTGAAACAATTTTTTTTTTTTCAAATCAATTCATCATCAAGGAATCCTTTTAAAATATGTTCACTTCATCAAGGAATTTGAAAGGAAGATAATGACCCCTCGCAAGGGCAGGTCAAAGTTTCTTCCACCTCAAAGGAAAGTTCTCAAGTTCTTTTGTGAGCCCGTGATGAAGGAAACATGTCATGTTAGGGGTCCTAATTGTCAATGCTGTTTCTGAAAAAGAAATGTTCATGAGGATTTTCAAGAAAAGATTCGTTGGTGATGAATTTTTTTTCTAAAAATTGAAATATCATAGAAATAGCATTGTCACACATGAGAGGGACAACTCAAGCAAAGAAGAGAAAAATATAAGGAGTGAGTGAAAGAGAGACAAATGGAGGACACATGGGGATCTAGTTTTGTGGGGTCAAATCTTCTTATGATCATATAAGTAATAGGTAACCGCAGTGCAAGGTGAAATATCATCAATCCACAATCATATCAAGAAGAATGCATGTAAAACAAAGTAAAAATAAAAAATTGGGTTAACATGGGAGCGAAGCCTAAATTCCCTCAACACTTTGCATTGTCCCTAATCTTCTGAAAATCAAACACAAACATGGAAGAATGATGATATAGATAGAAGAAGGTTTATGACACAAAATTAATCCTATATCCAAGCACCAACAAGGGTGAACAGGTCATCCAGGAACATGTAGCACAAGTACAGAGGAACACTTGACAACACATACACATCTAATCTAAAGATAAAGAAGAGGCATTCCCCTTAACACTCATTCACCAAGAGGTCATCTAATTCCCACTCTAGATCATCATAAGGGGAAGATGGATGGGCCTGCAGTGGTGGAATATTAAGGCGAGGTTATTCTGACCCTCCCGCAATAAGGGCCAAGGAAGAAAGCCCTGTAAGGTATTCTCCTTCAGGTTCTTCTGGAGTTATGGTCAATGACTTTGTGAAGATCACTAAAAAGGTTGAGACTTCATCCAAAGAGTTAAACATGCACTTCACTAGAGTGCCATGTTGTACCTCAATAGACAGAGAGGACTGCACTCGAGACTCACTGCTTGGTTCAATGAATGATTTGAGAGTGGTGATAAACTCAAGGGAAGCTAGAGCTAGCTTTGTCACTAGGATGGAAAAAGATAGCATATGACCAAATTTCAAAGAAGGTGTGATACTCTTACACCCTCCATTTCTATAAGGACCTTCTTCTACCTTCAACTTCATTAGGGGATGGGAACTCCCCACAAATGAGGTGAGAGGTGTAGAGTAAGAGGAGGAGAAAACTGCAAAAAACACCACCAAAGTATTTGACATGTCCATGGGTCTCAAGAAAAGCAAGATGTTTGAAAGACATATCAACAAGGGCAGCTCAATTGAAGGAGTGATGAACACCTACACCAGTTTGGGGTCAAACACATTCATACTCACATCAGAAGCTAGGAGTGGTACATAGCTTGATCAAATGGAAGAAAAGGGGAGGAGAGATGAGGACACAATAGCAGGCCCTAATATAGGGGTGGTTGACTACTCACCCTTTCTCTACAAAGTGGCTTACTCAGCTACCAAAGCCTTTTGTTGGCGCTTGCGCTCATGAGCAAGGTGGTTTCTACAACTCGTTGAGCTAGAAGCCGAGAGCCATGAAGGGATGGAAGAGTCCTACTCAACCATAGGTGTGTCCACTATAGTAATTTCCAATGGAGAGACATGCTCTTGAATGGAAGTAGGAGGAGTAGGTTGATAAACAACAGGGGGTCGGCTCTAGTGCCTTGGTGGTGAGCCTCTTCCCATTTAATACTTTTGGAGCAAAAGCAGTAGGAGATCATGGAGGCCAGAACATAGAGGATTCCCCATAGGGAATTTTTCTCCTACCATACAAGTAGTACCAAGGTATAGGTTGTTTGGTAGGGAGATCTGATATCCGAACCTTGGGTTTTCTCCAAGCCGATATCATCCAACTCAGAGGTTAAAAACTAGACATATTCATACAAAACTCTTCTTTAGAAAGGGGGGCAGGAGAGGCATCCTAAGGATGGGTGGAATTCTCCTCCCCCTTTCAAGAAGAGGAAGTAGCTTGATGCTGCACTACTAGAATGGTCAAATTTGGCTTTCCCTTGCCCCTAGTCTTATACTTCACATAACTCTTATAAAGTAGGTCCATTCTTGGAGGAAGTAGACTTACCAAGGCAAGCCAAAAGTGATCCAAAGAATATCCCCCACAGGATACCAGAGGCTAGTACACAATGTCATTTAGTACATGCACAACACCTTCATGGGAGAAATTTAAAAATCTATGGATGGCGGAGGTGTTTCTATTCATGGAAGCTAGCTAGGGTATGCCTAACTTCACTCTGAACAAATCTGACTTTGGAATAAAATCAAAGAGTATGTCTATGGCTCTAGGTCCAACTAGGATAGACACATTTATCAAACCATAAGGTTTAAGAGAAAGGCCATCTTGTGTATGGATGATGGAATTCATTTGTTTGTACTCCCCCTTCTATAATTAATTCAACCATAATGTCTCCTCTGTAATGACATTCACTCGGCTTGTAGGGTCAGCTAGAACCCCTATCACAATGTTCCCATTGTGACGAGCAAGGTTTTTTGAGGGCATATCCCGTGATGTGAATGTAACATCTAGTGATCCAATAATAGGTTACATAGAAGGAATAATTATAACCATGTTAACATATGCCTTAAGCCATGCAATAGAATCAAAGGGATTGATAATCATGTTGGTAGAATTCGACGAAAATGGGTCTATGTATATCTGCAACTCACTTTTCACTTTTTCCACTGATTTTTTTTCATTTTGGTTATTCCCATCGAGATGAATAGTATTGTCCTTAATGCGATCTTTTATCTCATGACACAAGCACATACAAAATTCAGTATCATGTCCATTAACTCAATGCTACTAATAGAAGGTATTCACATCATACCAACTAGGGTAAGATTCCTTGAGAGGTTTAGGGTTCTCCAAGGTTATGATCTTATCCTTCAACAACCTTTGTAAGATGGAAGAATAATATTTTTCTAACTTCATGAACTTTTTGTTAAGTCTAAGGCCATTATCATTCATAGCAGCTACTATATTTGCAACATCCTTACCCTTCCTAGAAATTGATACTATAGATTTTCCTTCTAAACAGGAGTGTGAGGAAGATCCCCCAAACTGAACTATCATTTGTTGATATTCTCGTAGCGCTGCACATAGGTGCATGAAAGAAGGGTATCTCATAAGGGAAAACTTTTCCTACCAATGTCTTTGCAAGTTCCCTATGAACACCTTATGCACATCAGAATCAAGCAATGGGTACGAGATCTATGACAAGAGTGCTTGATACTGTACAATGAAATCAATTATCTTTTCATTATCTCCTTGTTTGCATCGAATGAGATCCGAAAAGGTCATCTTCGGTCTAATGTTGGCTTAGAACTGTTGGAGAAACTAATTTACCAATTGATCAAATGGGAAAATAGAAGTATCGGGTAAGGACCAATACCATTTGAGCATTATGTCCTTAAAAGATCAGGGGAATAATTTTTCCATTAACGCATTGTGATGGAATAAATATGCGCACAAGGCATTAAAGGCAGCCAAATGTGTTTACAGGTCCCCTTTGTTGCCATATTTGTCAAATTTGAAAATCTCCATTCCTTATGGGAAGGGAGTGTTTAGGATTGATATAAAAAATGGGCTATGTCGGAAGAAGGGTTGAAAGATAGGCTAGACAGAGGCTTGAGAGAGACTCACCAGCTGGCTTTGTATTTTTTGAATATTTTGAAGAAGATTGTTTAGAATAGGATCATTAGATGACATAGGACCAGTCGGATGTCCTTCGAAACCACAACTAGAGCCACCTCTAATATTGCCAACATGGCCACCACCGCTAGGGCCTCCACTAGAGCCACCTCCACTTCCAAAGCCGCCAACATGGCCTCCACGGAAACCACCTTTTCCAACACCACCTCCACTGCCAAAGCTACAGCCACTACCAAAGCCCACACCACTCAACCTACCTAAAACTCCACCACTAGAGGTGATAAGAGGGGTGAAACTAAAACCTAATGGCACTCTATTTACTTTGATAGTTTCAAATCTCTCAGAGGTAGGGGGATGCCGATTGAAGGGACTATGTCGGCCATGTACACAAATGTGGGAGGCATCGATACTCCTAATTGTCTCTCATATTCCTCAAGAGTAGCTCCTTGTATAATGTTAGCATTTTTTAGAGGGGCACATGCTTTAGTCAGACTAGAGAGGCTAGCTAGGAGCTCTATTCTTGTTCAGTCTTTTCCCGCCATATACTTTATCTCACTAATAACCTTAGTGGCTCTAGCCAACTTTGGGTCCTTCTCCAAGTGATTCTCCAAGTTGCCCAGCCCTTTGCTAAGGGATGAGATATATTTGTTGATGGTGTTTTATGCACTTCTCAACACAGATAATGCATAGGTGCACTAGCTCTCTTGAAAGATAATCTTCCATAATCAAATTGCATAACACTATCCCAAGGTCTCTCAGATGTTAGGTCTTCATAGTGCTTCGAATATCTCTATTGATTTATGTGATTTTCTGGAATCACAAGGTGGAATTATGGATGAGTTACAAAGCGGGGAATTTGGATTTGCAAATAGAGTTATTAAGATGGGAGAGTTGTTGTGCATTTTCTATAGGTCCAAACAACAGTCTAGAACTCTATTTCAACATTGGATTTAGCTATATAATGTGCAATGAACCTTGCCTAAGGTTACCTATTTAAAAAAAAGGAAAAAAGGGTAGGGAAGAGAGAAGGTTCCTTGATCTAAAACTACAAATGAATAGTGATCATGGAGGCTGCTACAATAGACAAACTCCCTAAACTGGGTTTTGCTTGGCCAAGAGGATCCTACAGTTACACAAAACCAGTGCAATCTTCTAAGGACTACAGATTTTCAGTTGCATACACACATCATGGACATGCAAGTGAACTAAGTCATAGAAATCAAATAAAGAAGCCTAGGCTAACTTTGCACAGTAGCCTGTCATCAATAAGTGCCAAAAGTATGGGCTGAAAGCTCATCAAATACTATAACAACAAACACCATCATCACTTCCATTAAAGAAAATAACAACTAAAACTAACTTGGAAGGTAGAACCATACACACATAATGAGAAAACTCAAAAGTACACCCATAGATCATGCAATGCTACTTTTTATTGTTGTAGAATATTTTTACAACAGCTCTCCAACCCTTTACAAATGAGGGGGAGACCCCTATTTATAGTTTTCTAAAGCCCGAATGAATGGATAGGATTGATTTGCATTGTGTGGCTCAGATTCAATTAAATTAGGGCTTCACCTACCCCACAATATTCAAAAATTTAAAATACATTTGTTGTCTTTTTCCTATTTTGTCTTGTAGTGGCCAGTCACTGTAGCAGTTTTGTCCTCTAACTGATTTCTCTTTTACTGTAGCTAAAACTACCTGAAAGTTTCCTTCTTTTCAATGGAATTGCAACATTCTTCATTAGATCAAATGGGTATGTCGATGATTGGCATCGGTGGATTGGTTGCCCCTGATTTGGGCGGACAACCCCCAAAGATCATCATCATCTGGTGAAAAGTAGGATAGCCCCCCTTGCATTTTGTCATTGATTTCCTTGGCATAGGCCCCCCTTCTGATACCATCTCTATTGATGTGCACCATGAGGAGAGGTGGGCATAAAATGAATGGTGATAGGAGTCATGTGCTTCTCTTTGTTCAAATTCTCAATGGGTCTTTCGACGAACCTGTGGTAGGCTTCTTGAAATCTGCATGCATGAAGTGTCGGAAGTGATTTCATACACAAATCAAGGCAAATGTTAATCAAATTTCACAAACTCCTTGTTAGATTCACCCATGCATCATCAAAAGATCACAATATTTAGTGTGGATTTCCATTAGCATTTTATTGGAGCATTTGAACATTCCGGGACCGAGAGGCCGGAAGGCTATTTTGGAAATGTTGTTTTGAAAATGGTGAACAGAGCATGGAACTCTAGATGGTATCTCTCGGCTAAAAATTTTGAATTTGAAAGATTCGAGGATGATAAGATCCAATTTTGGCATCTGGGTCGAAGTCCGTTTTCAAATAGGAGGAGCGCTTGGATGTTCCAGAGATAAGAGGCCAAAATGCTATTCTAGAAATGCTATTTTGAAAATGGCGAATAGAGCATGGAAATCCAGATGGTATCTCCCAGTTGTAAATTTGGAATTTGAAAAGTCTAGAGAGGATAAGATCCAATTTTTGCATCTGGTTTGAAGTCCCTTTTAAAATCGGAGGAGTGCTTGGACATTTCAGAGATAAGAGGCTAGAATGCTATTCTAGAAATGTTGTTTTGAAAATGGTGAACAGAGCATGGAGCTCCAGATGGTATCTACTAGCTGCAAATTTGGAATTTAAAAAGTTCAGGGAGGATAAGATCCAATTTTGGCATCTGGGTCAAAGTCTGTTTTCAAATCGGAGGAGTGCTTGGATGTTTCGAAGATAAGAGGCCAGAATGTTGTTCTAGAAATGTTGTTTTGAAAATGGCGAATAGAGCATGGAACTCTGGATGGTATCTCCTAGATAAAAATTTTGAATTTGAAAGGTCTAGGGAGGATAAGATCCAATTTTACCATCTGGGTCGAAGTCCATTTTCAAATTGGAGGAGTGCTTGGATGTTATGAAAACGTGAGGCCGAAATGTCATTCTGGAAATGTTGTTTTGAAAACGGTGAACAGAGCATGGAACTTTGGATGGTATCTCCTAGCTGCAAATTTGGACTTTGAAAGGTCCAGGGATGATAAGATCCAATTTTGGCATTTGGGTCAAAGTTCATTTTCAAATCGAAGCGCATGGATATTCCAGAGATAAGAGGTCGGAATGCTGTTCAAGAAATGTTGTTTTGAAAATGGCGAACAAAGCATGGAACTCTGGATGGTATCTCACAGATGAAAATTTGGGATTTGAAAATTCTAGGGAGGATAAGATCCACTTTTGGCATTTGGGTCGAAGTCCGTTTTCAAATCAGAGGAGTGCTTGGACGTTTTGGAGATAAGAGGTTGAAATGTTGTTCTAGAAATGTTGTTGCAGGAATATAGTTTTGAAATTTTTGCAACTTCCTAAAACTTAATGAAACCTTGGCAGTTCACTTAGGCACCAAAAATCATCCCAAATCCATAGGAAACCTACCTCTAAAGTCAAAAATGAAGGAAAAAGAAGAACCAAGCGAGCAGGAAGGCTAAGCCCGAAAAACCCAAGACTTAGCCATTTTAAAATTTAGCGAAATATGGCTAGCCAAAAATGAGATTTTGAAGGGCGCATTGACCAACTAAGACACCAAAATGAGGGGCACACAAAATGAGGCAGGAGCAAAGTAGCCCGTCGAGAGCAAAAAAAGAGGGTCCCTGCCTATGATGGGGCATGTGTGCAAAATATGCACAACAAATGGAGACTCACTAGGGAAATGCTCCAAAGCATTCTGATGACAAACTGGAATCATGAACCCAGAATCTCTGGTTCTGACCTTCATGCTAGGGAAAACAAGCAAACCAAAGGATCAAAACCAGTAGTTAACCCAACCTTCAATATGCTGAAAATCCAAGTGTGTGTAATTGCGTTAATTCCCATCCTTCAGTTGCTGCAAGAACCCAAGCTCCATCAAGTTAAGCTACGTAGTTTATTCTAACTCCAAAAGCATATGGGACATTCCTCGCTACCAGTCAGACATCGATAGCCCCGACGAGATTGTCGCTGTGATTCTCCCGAACATTGCTCTACTATCGGTCGGGCGTCCATAGCCCTAGTAGAGTTGCCTGTAAACCCCTAAAAATTTGAATTTCTCTTCTTTTGATTTTCAATATTTTTCTTTCTTTCTTTTATTTCTTTTCTATTTTCAGTTCTTTTATTTCAACCAGTAAGCAATGAAGCTCTTACTCAGGGCTGAGAATCATAGTGGCACTAGAGTAGAAATTTAGATTTTTCACTTAACTAGACTTCACAAAGGACCTACAGTGACTATTAGATCCTTAAAATATGTGACATATAAGATTCCAGAATATTTCAGAATTAGACCAACCAACGACTTATCCACTTTGAATCAAACATCTAGATCACTTGATACTAATAAAAGATCCTCACCATCCACTCTGAAAACTTGATTAGAGTTTGACAAAGAAATACATAGAACAACCCCAAGAAATAAGAATGGTTGTTGTGCGCATAGATGCACCCAACCAAAAGCAGAGGGACCCCAAACAAAGCAACAACAAAGCGAGAGAAAATAAAATCAAACAAAAAGAAAACACCAAAACCAACCAAAGTGGAACAACAAAAGAAAACAATGAAGAAACTACTCTAAAGCAAGAAACCTACAACAAACTAACTAACCTAACAAAGCAAGAAAAAAAGGTATTTATAGGAAACCTACAGTACTCAAAATGAGTTATGTACAAAGATATTTATAAAGAACTATGTTCGGGTAAGGTGAGTTGACACTCATGCCCATCGGATTTTGCAATGCATGTACAAGCAAACAGGCAGTCATTATAGTTCTCAACCATGTATATTTATCCTTATACTCAGAGAAAATAAATTCAATATTGCAGCATTCAAATTCTACCCCAACATCATGAAGAATCAGCAATTGAGGAGGCTCACCAAACCCATGATTAATCCATAAATATGTTTGTTTCCCCTCATTCCAATAATCAAAATGATAAGTGCAACTATGAAAATTAATAGGAGCAAGGAAGGATAGAACCTGGATTTCATCACATGGAGGTGGCAGCATTTCACAATCAAGAGCAAGAACTACATCGTCAGTCTTTGCATCAACAACCTCAAGTGAGCATGTTGGAGGGTGCAGCACTTCAAACATTAAGCTTGCATAAGGTAGGGAGAATGGGGCAGTAAACACTTCTTCCATCTCTTGTGTAGGATCAACAATACCCCTTGGTTGTTCTTCAAAAAGAAGTACTTCTCCGCATTGATCATTCACAAACTTGGGATCCACTTGATTATTGTCTCAAAAAGGAAGCATGTTGTCCCATCTCCTTTCCCAAATGTCGACCTTATCTTCATGATTCTTAGTGTCATGGGATGATGACATGTACGAATTTGTCCTATTGCAGCCATCTAAATATGAAGGAGGATCAACAATAATCATGGTGGAAGGACTCCAAGTTGCATCTTGTAGTCGACCAGGTGCTTCATCTTTGTTTGCAGCTATCTCAGCATCCCCGCCTTTATCTTCTTATCTTTGTTGTTCATGCATATCATCATGATGTTCACTCATTTCCACTTGTTCACTATCACTATAAATGGAGAAGGAACCCCTCTCCCAATCCAAAAAATCTAGTGCATCACCATTCAGAGGCTCAAGGAGTATGTCTTCATCGCTACCGTCTTCTAGAATGTGCTCTTCCTTGGCATGAGCGTACCTCCGCAGCATAGCTCCCAATGGAAAGAAGTCATGAATTGATGGCACCTCATCAAGGGGACCAAAATCCACCATGCAATCTCCCTCCAAGGACTTGCCATGAAGCCCATCGTCCATGGTGCACAAATGTTCTTCAAGAGGAAGAAATTCTTGATGACTGGTGTTCAACATTCCATTTTGATCTACTTGATCACTCAAAAGCTCGATATTGTATTTTTGTCCTTCTATTGCTGTCCCAACATTGTCTTGAGGATTGTCTTCAGCTAGGTTATCATTTGGCTTGGGCTCTTGGTCCTCATGTTCAATTCTTGAAGCCACTATAGGAAGTGGTGTGCTCGGCTGCCTTGCTTGTTCCCTAACTTGTTGGACACCTTTTTGGCATAGATCGCATGTGAACTCGGAGTGCGATGAATCATGGAGCCTACACCAATTCGGTGGTAGTAGCACCTCCAAATCCACTTGGTATTTCAGCTTAGACCAATCCTTTGCTAATCTAGAGATGGGTTGGTCATATCTTTCCAATACTAGGTCCTCATCATCACTTGAAACAAAATCCTGATGGTTGATAGCCGTGGTGAGTGGTTGTTCCCACTCCTCCGAATCTGCATTTTCATATGCTCGATGACTATCATTTATGAAGGAGAGGCCTTCCAGTCTGATTTTAGTTATGCCTTCATCATCATTTTCTGCTATCCCAAGGCTATCAACTTCTTCCTCTTGCTGATTTTCAGCATCTTCATTGGCTGCTCCAGCATGCATTGCTGCAAACTCTATTAATTCATCTTCAACTACCAATCATTCCTCTTCTTGAGTGGAGGATTGCCCCTTACCATTAAAGGAGAGGCTTTCCAACTCCACTCTTAGTGAACTTTCACCAAAGCTTTTTGTTGTCCCCAGAAAATCAACTTCTCCTTCTTGATTTTCAGCTTCAGTGTTTGTTGTCCCAGCACTAGTTTGTGGCAGATTTCCTGGTTTATCTTGAAGGTGTTGTTCTCTAGATACTAATAGCCTTTCTAACTCATGGGATGACTCATTCTCCTTGATAGTTTTCTACTCCAACTTATTCAAATTTCCTTTGACTTGGGTGATGATACTTGCACATGACGAACACGTAAATTCGGAATGTGGTGCATTGTGAAATCTGCACCAGCTTGACATTAGTGCTTCCTCCAATCTTGGTTCATCTTTGCTGCCCAAACATTCTTGGATCAGCTCTTCAGATTCCTTGGTTTCCATGGTTGTCAATTCCTCCTTTGGGTCTGCAAAGGCTAAAGGCTGATATATTTCCCAAAAGGGAATCTCTCATTGTAAGACTCTTTCAATTCTACTCAAGAAGGTTAGACACTCCAATTCATCGTGCCTACAAGTGCAATGGATCCTACACTTATCTATGAATGCAAATTGCTGCAATGGTCTCTTCAATCTCCTATTTAAATCTGCATGTAGCTGAGTGATGTTGATTTGTACATGCTGCTCCATTTCGACTCAACTTCTACTTTCCCTTAAAAATTTCTGATTTTGTGTTTCAGCATTAAAAGAGATCTCTCTATCTCAGATTTCTGTTTGAAAGTGCTCTTATCAACATCCAACATTCAGCTTTGTAGCCTCAACATGTCAAGCCCTCCTTCTAGCACCAGTTCTGTTGATGGTGTTTTGTGCACTTCTCAACACAGGTAATGCATAGGTGTACTACCTCTCTTGAAAGACTATTTCCCACAATCAAATTGTAGAACACTATCCTAAGTTCTCTCAGATGTTAGGTTTTGACAATGCTTGGAATATCTCAATTGATTTATGTGATTTTCTAGAATCACAAGGTGGACTTACGTATGAGTTACAAAGCAGGGAATTTGGATCTACAAATGGAGTTATTAAGATGGGAGAGTTGTTGTGCATTTGCTGCAAGTTCAAATAACAGTCTAGAACTCCATTTCAACATTGGATTTAGCTTTATAATGTGCAATGAACCTTGCCTAAGGTTACCTATTAAAAAAAAAGGAAAAAAAGGTAGGGAAGAGAGAAGGTTCCTGGATCTAAAACTACAAATGAATAGTGATCATGGAGGCTACTACAGTAGACAAACTCCCTAAACTGGGTTTTGCTTGGCTAAGAGGATCCTACAGTTACAAAAAACCAATGCAATCTTCTAAGGACTGCAAATTTTCAGTTTGCATACACACATCATGGACATGCAAGTGAACTAAGTTGCAGCAATCAAATAAATAATCCTAGGCTAACTCTGCATAGCAGCTTGTCATCAACAGGTGCCAAAATTATGGGCTGGAAGCTCATCAAATACTATAACCAAAAACACCATCATCACTTCCATTAAAGAAACTAACAACTAAAACTATCTTGGAAGGTAGAACCATGCACACATAATGAGAAAACTCAAAAGTAACACCCATAGATCATGCAATGCTTCTTTCTATTGTTGCAGAATATTTTTACAATAGCTCTCCAACCCTTTACAAAAGAGGGGGAGACCCCTATTTATAATTTTCCAAAGCCTGGATGAATGGATAGGATTGATTTACATTGTGTGGCTCAGATTCAATTAAATTAGGGCTTCACCTACCCCACAATATTCAGCAATTTAAAATACATTTGCTATCATTTTCCTATTTTTCCTTGTAGTGGCCAGTCATTGTAGCAATTTTGTCCTCTAGCTGATTTCTCTTTTACTGTAGCTGAAACTACCTGAAATTTGCCTTCTTTTCAATGGACTTGCAACATTCTTCATTGGATCAAATGGGTCTGTCAAAGATTGGCATTAGTGGATTGGTTGCCTCTGATTTGGGCGGACAACCCCCAAAGATCATCATCATCTGGTGAAAAGTAGGATAGCCCCCCTTGCATTTTTTCATTGATTTCCTTAACATAGGCCCCCTTTTGATGCCATCTCTATTGATGTGAACCATGAGGAGAGGTGGGCATAAAATGAATGGTGATAGGATTCATGTGCTTCTCCTTGTTCAACTTTCTCAATGGGTCTCCTGACGGACCTGCGGTAGGCTTCTTGAAACCTGCATGCATGAAGTGTCATAAGTGATTTCATACACAAATCAAGGAAAATGTTAACCGAATGTTGCAAACTCCTTGTTAGATTCACCCATGCAGCATTAAAAGATCATAATATTTAGTATGGATTTCCATTAGCAGTTTACTAGAGAGTGTTTAAACATTCTGGGACCGAGAGGCCGGAATGTTGTTTTGGAAATGCTATTTTGAAAATGACAAAAAAAGCATGCAACTTTTGATGGTATCTTCTGCTTGAAAATTTTGAATTTGAAAGGTCTGGGGAGAATAAGATCCAATTTAGGCATCTGGGTCAGAGTCTGTTTTCAAATCAGAGGAGCGCTTGGACGTTCTGGAGATAAGAGGTTGGAATGTTGTTTTGGAAATGTTGTTTTGAAAATGGTGAACAAAGCATGGAACTCTGTATGGTATTTCCTAGCTGAAAAATTAGAATTTGAAAAGTCTGGGAAGGATAAGATCCAATTTTGGCATCTGGGTCAAAGTCTATTTTCAAATCGGAGGAGTGCTTGGACAATCCAGAGATAAGAGGCCTGAATGTTGTTCTAGAAATGTTGTTTTGAAAATGGTGAACAGAGCATGGAACTCCGGATGGTATCTTCCAGCTGCAAATTTGGAATTTGAAAAGTTTGAGGAGGATAAGATCCAATTTTGGCATCTGGGTCAAAGTCCGTTTTCAAATTGGAAGAGCAGTTTGACGTTCCAGAGATAAGAGGCTGAAATGTTGTTCTGGAAATGTTATTTTGAAAATGGCGAACAAAGCATGGAACTTAGGATGGTATCTCCCAGCTGAAATTTTGGAATTTCAAAGTTCTAAGGAGGATAAGATCCAATTTTACCATCTGGGTCGAAGTTCATTTTCAAATTGAAGGAGGGCTTGGACGTTTCTGAAATGTGAGGCCGGAATGTTGTTCTGGAAATGTTGTTTTAAAAATAGTGAACAGAGCATGGAACTCTGGATGGTATCTCCCCATTGAAAATTTGGAATTTGAAAGGTTTGAGGAGGATAAGATCCAATTTTGGCATCTGGGTCAAATTCCGTTTTCAAATCAGAGGAGCGCTTGGACATTCCGAAGATAAGAGGCCGAAATGTCGTTCCAGAAATGTTGTTTTGAAAATGGCAAACAGAGCATGGAACTCCAAATGGTATCTCTCGGCTGAAAATTTGGAATTTGAAAAGTGCAAGGAGGATAAGATCCAATTTTTGCATCTGGGTCGAAGTCCATTTTCAAATCGGAGGAGCGCTTGGACATTCTGGAGATAAGAGGCTGTAATGTTGTTCTGGAAATGTTGTTGCATGAATACTATTTTGAAATTTTTGCAACTTCCTAAAACTTAATGAAACCTTGGTAGTTCACTTGGGCACCACAAAACATCCCAAATCCATAGGAAACCTACCTCCAAAGTCAAAAATGAAAGGAAAAAGAAGAACCAAGCGAGCAAGAAGGCGAATCCCGAAAAACCCAAGACTTAGCCATTTTAAAATTTAGTGAAATATGGTCAACCAAAAATGAGACTTTGAAGGGTGCATTGACCAACTAGGACACCAAAATGAGGGGCACACAAAAGGAGCTAGGAGCAAAGGAGCCTGCCGAGAGCGAAAAAAGAGGGTCCCTACCTACGGCAGGGCGTGTGTGCGAAATATGCACAACAATATTATGAAGGGATATTAATAGCTTCGTGTTCATCTACTGATGATTGTGTAGGAGATGTAGGAGGAGTGGTGACGTGGTCGGTCTCATTGGAGAATCCTACCTCACCCCTTGACAACTATTCCTGGGAAGAAAGATGAACGACAAATCCAAAAAAAAAAGGGCCTATAAAGAAATGAGAAGTGACCCTCATCTTCTCCATTGGAATGTGTCGTACACTTCTCCTAACAATATACCTAGAGGTCATAGACTGGGTTTTCATGATCATAAATCTTCACAACACTCAGGGGTTCAACAATCACAACACAAGATACAAGGGAAAAGTCCCAACATCGACGAATGAGTAGATGATGGTTCACATCAGGTTTACCAAAAATGTAAGAGAGGGGGACCAACCATGTCAAGGATCTAGGTCATGGAGAACCAAGAGTGGAGATTTTCCCTAACTCACCTCACTCTAAAGGGTTGTTTTAGATAGAGGTTAGTAATGATGAGGACTATAAGGTACTTCTATCACTCTTCAGACTCAAAATCCAAGTTTAGGCTAGACAAGTTGGTTTTTGAAGTTGATAGTGCACCTCAGACAACTCTCTATCTGAGGATGGAAGTGTAGTTCTGGGATGATAGCACGGTGCATTGGCATCTCTCGAGAACACTAGCATTCGTATGACTAGAGAAGAGAAAGTACAATATAAACTACCAAAAAGAAAACTTAAATCCTAGTTATTTATTCTTAAATGAACAAAACAAAACCATAAAGTATGAGAAGTACAAAAAAATATGATAAATTAAATAGATAAAGGCTTCTAGAGTGGTGAAGATCATCTCACCAATTCACCAGTTTTCTAGGTAGCTCCAAATGCACATTCACCTACACATAAGAAAGATGGGAAAATGTTGGGGCTATATAGGGGTCTACCTCAGTTAGATCCCTATTTTGGTGTTTCCACCTCCATAGGTAGCTAGAAAGCAACTAGATAGAAATATGCAATAAAGAAGTAAAGAAAGTAGAAGTTTCATTAAACAATACAAAATAGTAAAGTGTTACTCAACCAAATCACAAAGGAAAGGAGAAAAACATTACCACCTCCACCCAAAATCTCACTAGCCAATGGGGGAGAATGCAAACTTGGCGAGGTCACCACAACCTCGACTGTGATGAGAGGAGGTCTCATAAGACTCCAAGCCCACGTTGTTATGGATTGCTTCACACTTGCTATGCAGAGTTGATGGAGAGTTGTTGCTGCAATGGAGTGTTGAAGTGCTACTAGAGAGTGAATGAGATGTTAGAAAGTGATATTCAATCGCTAAGAGCCTAGAATAAAGTGAGAATGGATGAATTTAAAGCAAGAATGAGGAAGAATAAGGCATTTTTGGGTCAGTTGGTCAAAGAGGGATGTTAAAATTCATCCCCAATTGGGAGTGTAATGCCTCTACCAACTTCAAATGTAGTAATTAATTAGGGATGGCAACACACCACGTGGACATCTAAGCATCACACACATCTTTGCAACAAATATTATCCCATTTACATAACATATAGATTCCAATTGGAAGGAAGGCAATTGGTTGATGTAAAATTTCACCTTCGGATTTAATTTTCTAAGGTGAGGATGTGCGAAAGGGGAATTTGTGTAAGGGGTGAAAATTCACTCCTATACACAATCAAACATGATTACTTGAAAAAGAGGGGTAGTGCTAACAAGGTGCCCTAGAAATTATATAGAATTAATTTTGTGGAGGAATCCAATGAGTTAGTAACACTTCTGTGTAGGGTGATGGGCCTCCCTGATCTGGTGGACATTTTTTAGTGAAAATTGAAGTGTTCCATTTCTCTCCAAAATCAGTACCATCAGAAAGATCTCAGTGTCCTGGTTCCAACACAACTCGAACGGAGCGAAAAGGAGTCCGTTTGTGCAAGTTATGGCCAGTCAAACCTTGGGTCAAACTGGAATCAGAGGGCGTCCAGGAAGTGAAAAAAATGATGTCATCAAAAGTTGTTGAAGTTGGCATCATCGCAAAGAGCTCGTCAAGATGATTCCAATGACGTTCGTTTCGTCGAAATCCGACATCATATGCTCAACTTATCAGTGGTCAAAGTTTCAGGTTGACTTGGTGGACTTGAAGGTACAGTGATGACATCATCATCCGTACAGATGACGTCAGCATGCGGTACGAAATCCAAAATAAACCAATCAAAAGTTGACACGTGGTACTCCGTACGGTCCGTACATGTCGACGTGGCACGATGATGTGGCAGGTGACGTCAGCAAGGTCAGCAAATCATGCATTGACACGTGTCATTCGTAATCCAATCAGCATATACGTGGCAGGAACAGTCAGCATCCAAGTTGGCAGGACGTCATCGGACACGTGGCAGCATTGTCGGCAACACAGTCAGCACCTGGTCGGCATACACGTCGGATTGTTCGGCGAGTTAAAAGATGACACGTGTCCTGTGATCGGCAGATGTGTTTGTTAAACAGACTGGTAAAAGTTTTGGACAGGTTTGAACCCACAACCTCTGCTCGGTGAGTCGGGCCATTAGTCGTTGCACCCGCGGCCGGTGTTTTTACTAAATTTGGACAGCGGTTATTCTTATTGTTTAAAGTTTCGAAAGTTTGTTTTAAAATTGGAATGGCCGGGAGTGGAACCCGGGACCACCGGTGTAACAAAACGCCTACTCACCGTTAGGCCACGTGATCTGTTTACAATATTATTGGCATCGGTTTTGTTTAATTTAATATTTTCAAAACCAATAGCTATAAAAATTAAAACAAACTCCCTAATTTGAAAAATAAAACAACTATAATCCTTTTAAAGGATTAAATCAAAACCACCTCGAAACTGTAAAAGCCCGAGAATGAGTAATTAGGGGCTTAAATTTTAAGGTGATTATTTTTAAGAAGATTTTTATGTATTTGGAGAGATAAGGTGGATTTGGGAAATATTTTGTAAATCAATTGGTTAGTAACCAATTTGAGAAAATTTTATGTATAAAAGGAGGGTGTAAGGTGAGAGTTGGGATAGAAGTTTTTTTTCAGGTGATACGAAGAGAGGTGCTGGAGATTTTTCAAGCCCTTGTTGTACATCGGAGTCTTGTCATGCTGCCGAAATACTTGAAGCTTATGGGCTTGGTGCATTGTAATTGATTTTTGGAGTTAATTGGATCGGTCTCTCTATTGGAGTGGACCCGGAGATGTAGTCACGTTGGTGGCGAACTCCGTAATCAAACATTGTTTTCACTTCTCCTCTTCTCTCTCACCTTCTCTCAGTTTGTTAATTCCTTCATTTTGTTATTTCCTTAAGTTAATTTTGTTCTAATTAACTTGGAATAATCATTGTAAAAATTAAGCATTCAATTCTGCAATCTAGTCTAGATCCTATACAGATCACTCCCCACTTCCTCACTCTTTGAGGAGTGGATGTTTTACTTTATGGAAGAGATCCTCCAAGGCAATGCCAAATTTCACTAGGCCAAGATTATTAGTGAGAACTTACACAATCAACTGGTTGTAGTGAAGAAAACTTTAGAGTTCTACATGACCTCTTATTTGGTATACCTTCTAGCTATAAAGTTCCCATACAAAGGACTAGGCTGTGTTGGCACCTTGGGAACAAAGAAGGGGTGAAATTAGGTGTACGACTGGTAAAATCAGGTGTATGACTGCTACCCGTAGCTTCAATACCAAAATTTCAAGAAGGATTGTAGGAGGTTTAATGATTCTTTCATTAGGATCATCATTAGGAAGTTGTCAAGGGACTACCACAGGAGAATGTCACATAGTTCCAAGGTAGTTGTAAAAGGTTTCAAGTATTGGTTCATCCAGTTTCCCAAGTTTACGTACATCAGAGTAGAAGGATTCTCGAGGATCTTGTTTCAGCTACCCTGATACCCTAATGATAAAATCATATTGTAGGAGCTCACTCGATAGTTGTAGACTACAAAAATTATATTACATAGAAAACATCGTGTCAGGGTCCCATACCCATTAATTTTGGAAAAGGGATGTACTCCTGGCCTACTGCCCCATGTGCAAAGAATTATGAGAAAGAGATTGTAGAATAAAGCCTGGGGCTGCACATAGAGAGAGGAGGCTTAGACCCTCTCAAAAAATTGAAGAATTAGGTTGGAAGATAATATTCCCATAGACCTTGCATTGAATACTTTTAGGCCAACTATGATGATCACTACGAGGTTTGAAAGTGACACTATATGAGAATGACTACTAGATTTGTGAAGGCCATTAATTTTCACCCGGTCCCTAGCTGAATTGTTGAAGATGATAATGTCCTCGATGAGAGGTACAATGCTTTGATTAACATCCTATTTCCAGTAATTTAATGGGTTGAGCCAAAGGTTACAAACCTAAATATTGTCACTCGCCTAGTGGAGCAAAGAACAAAGAAGTGGTTGGATGACCAAATAGCCCAACTACATGAGCAAGGTGTAAAGCTGACTTATGGGGAGATCAAAGATGATCTATAAGTTAAGAAAAAAGTGGCACCACAATAGGGTCTTTAGGCGAGGCTCCTAAGTTTCCACCAATCACAAGATCAAGGAAAAGGAAGGATACATTCGAATGACAATTGAAGTAGAAATTATTCTCTCGCAAGTCAACTGATGGGTAGAGGCAACCAAAGAAACCAAAGAGAAGGAGAATTTGTGGTCTTGACATGCCTGGAATACAAGAAGAAGGATCTCCTGTTGAAGAAGAAGAAGAAGAAGAAGATGAAAAACCACACTCACCACCACTCGCCACCTTCGTGCTTCCATCAACTGCTACCATTGCACTATCCCCTTTCACTCCTCAATTGTTGCTCATCTCATCTCCACCTATTGTGGATATCTTTGTTCACCTCACTTCCACTTCCCTAACAACTCTTATGGTGGTGCTTGATTCTTCTTCCTCCACCACTTCCCCACTGCCATCTTCGTCACTCCTACCTCTATTTCCCATTATTTCTACTCTACCACCTTCTCTTCCAACAAATTACATGTTACCCCTCACTTTACCACATAGCTTTGCCTCATATCTATAAAACATGCCACCCCAACTCTCTAAGGTAATCCTATACCCTCAAGTCAAAATTATTATTTCCCAACTAGTTGTTCCCTTTCCTCTTCCTCCACATCCTATCGAACCACCTAAAATGGAGGATACCATGCAAATTTTTGAAGAAATGGAGAGGCTAAGTTTGGAGAAGCCTAAATAAATAGTAGAGAACATCGGTAAATAACCTAAGGACTCAAATCAAAAGGACTACATCGAGCATCTTGAGGGAGGAATAAGGGTTGATTTGGATGAAGTAGCCTCTAATGAGGAAGGGAAGAAAGCAACCGAGGGTGGAGATGCAAGTAAGTTTGATGATTACTATGATATTGAAACTTTAAATTAGGAACCTGAGGGAGAACAACTTGAAGAGCACAAAGATAAGGAGGCCAACTTGGAGGAGTGTCATTTTGAGGAAGAGAAAGATGATACTGATGTTGATGGGGAGAAAATTGATTAACTATCCAATATTAGGGCCTACATGAAGAAGTACCTCTAGAAGGAGAAAATATAAAGAAGGAGAAGATACAAATGAGAAAGGTGTTGATCTCAAAAAGGATGTTGAAGTTGAACATGAAGAAAACAATGGGGCATCCCAAGAAGAAAATATTGATGAAGAAAATGTGGAATCTAATAAGCTTGACAAGGAAAAGGCCATACTGCAAGAAGAGGAGCAAGATGAAGAAGATGGAAATGATAAAGATGCTCCTAGGAATGAAGAGAATGAGCCTTCAAAAGATAAAGAGGAAGGGGCAAGTGATGAATTCACCACTACATTCCCAGGCCACCAAAAAGAATCCCCCTCATGGTTGGAGAAGTAGTTGAAGAGAAAAGCTCTAGTGCTTACAGATCACAAGGCCTGCTTGGAGGAAATACTGACATACACACAAGTGAAGACCTAAAAAGAAAAGGAACCTAAGATCAGGTCTCACATTACTATATATTCTTTAGGCTCTAGGATATTTCAAGTAGCTACTCTGGCAATAGGAAAAGATGTTGACACCTTGCAAGGAAAATGCCACCAAGTGACCACCATAAATTTGGGCCCAACATCTAGATCTTAGAAGATCGATGAATTTCAGGGGTTTATGTCCACCATCCTCCAACAAATGAACAAATATCAATTGATGAAGGAGGAACTGAAGGTAGAGGTGGTACAACTAACTGCTTATATAAAACAATGGACAATATCAGGAGAAGAAGCTCCAATATAATCACTTGTGCCTACCTTGTTGTCTAAAGAAGAATTTAATAAAATGGAGAAGATGAAGAAATGGACCAAGTCTACTTTTGAATAGTTCAAAAGGGTTGTTGACATGGGTGACAAGGGCATACATTGTGCAACCAAGATGGATAATGAATATCCGATCCTACAAAAGAAGTAGATCAAGAGATTGATATGCAAGGAATTCCTTAAGCTCTATAGAATTACGTACCCAAAATTGGAGAGCTTATTTTTGATATTGTAAATTTTGTACTCTTATTGGGTGATGTGAAAACCCTAAGCTAGAATGAATTTGACACATTCATTGTAAAACAATCTTGACCATTCATTCTACTTTTTGAAAACTATAAATAGGGGCATCCTCTCATTTTCAAAGAGATAGATTAGTTGTTGTGTAAAGAAATTCTACTGCAATATATGAGAAAAGCATTGAAGTTGATGATTTCTTGTGTATTGTTCTTTATGTGTGCATGATTCCATCTCCAAAATTTTATTTCAGCATTGTTCATTTATGTTTAAGTTTACTTTTTCCTTCTAGTTCTTGTTCAACTTTAATGGTGGATGTATGTTGTAGTATTTGATGCACTTCTAGCTCATACTTTTTGTATTTTTTTTATGACAATTTGTTGTGTAAAGTTAGCTTGAGCTATTTCATATGCTACACTCAAGTTCATTTGTATATTCATGTTAAATAGGTGAATGCACAATATGAAAATTTGCAAAGAGCCTTAGAAGATTGCACTAGTTTTGTAACGTTGTAGGTTATCCTTGGTAAAGAAAAACTAAGTTTGGAAAGTCTGTCTATTGTAACATCAACCATTGTTACTATTGATCATAATTTCAGACTTAGGAAGACTTCTAAAGCCTTTAATATTTTGAATTTTCTTTTAGATCTTAGTTAGAAATAAGTTTCCAACATCATAACAATGCCATACCTGATGAACAAGAATATTTTTAGATCGTTGTCATAAAATTGTTGATACTATTCATTCATTTCTAGAATTTTGAAACTTTGTTACAAACCCATGAAACTCCATGCTTATTCAACCATAAAGGCCCCTTGTGATTACCAACAAATCACAAAAAACAAGTAAGATTTTTTAGAAAAGCTATGACCTACCACCTGAGAGACCTTGGGGTGATTTTCTAAAACTTAGTTGTAGATTATTACCTTTCAAGAGAGACATCACACTTGTGTGATGTCTATGTTGAGAAGTGTAAAAACACCCATAAAAAAATAAAAATAATTGGCTTAGAATGAACAAAGGTTCACGTGGAAAGCTGAAGATATCTGAAATAAGCTCTAAAGTCCCAAATTATGACTCTTGAAGCATACTAGGACTCATATGCCAGGATGGGTGATTTAGTCCCAATTTAGGGTTTTAGAGAAAAAAAACTAGAATTTCATAGTGATAAGCCTAAATCCTCTAAAATCTAGAAACAAAACCTATAATAGGACTCATATGCCACAAGTGGAAATTTATTCTCATTCTTCTTTTTAATAAAGTCAAGATCTAAATATGTTCTCCAATCTCTACACTTCCTTTCTCTATTTTCACAACCCTACTTCTAGATCTGAACCTGCTAAAGACTTGCAAAAAAAAACATTATGTTGATTTTCTCATTGGGGGTTTGGCTTTGTCAAACTCCTAGTTCAATAATTAAACCTTGATAGAAAAAACAGATCTTGAAAGGAAATGTGTGAAAGTACTAATCGTAAGTGCATCTAAGATTAAGAGATCTAAAATGCAATGAAATCATATTCTATTGTTCTAGAATAAGATGCATAAATGAAGCATAAAGATGATGACTCACTTTGGGAGATCTCTAATAACCCTAATAAGCCACAATAATGCATGTACCTTCCTTTAGGTAGAAAGTAGTGTGAATGGTGAACCTATACCTACACAAATGTAAGAGAATGATCATATAATTAGATCACTATGCAAGTTAGATCAACATTCCCCATGAAATTAGTTTGAAACATGAAAATAGGAAATAAGATGAAGAACAAAGCAACAAAAAATAATTAAATCCTATTCTAATGAGAAAACTCTTAATCTCATGGGGAATTGGTGCCATTTTGATGTGGAAAATGGCCCTTTACCAATTCCTTTCAAGCTTGATGATCAATGGTGATTCCTTGATCCTCCTTGATGATATTTATTCATAACCTAACTATGAAAATATGAAATGGATGAAAATGGATGATAATTGCTCAAAAACTTGAAGATAATGATGTTGCATGAAATTGTGGATCCAAAATTCAAATGAGAATCTCCTATAAATAGGAGAGAATGATGGAGGAAGAACCAAAATGGATGAATGTGGGACACAAGACCAACCAATGGGAGAAGGCCAGTTGTCCACATGTGATTGGAGGAGGAATGAGCACATTTTGATGTATGTGCACATAAGTATAGTTAGGTGGAATTTGAAATTTGTGAAATGAAAAGTTGGAGGGAGAGAAGAATGGATTAAATGCGACTTGGCTCAAGGAAAATGACATGTAAGAGGTCTATAATGGATTGTTGGATGTACTCATCCCTTTTGGAGTGATTTTCAAATTTGAGGAATATTCCTTTATAGATGCCAAGTTGAGAGAAAATGAAGGAATTAATAAATCAATTAAATTGATTTACTGTGCAAGTTGCAAAATCTAGAGGATTTGATGGATTAGGATTAGCATTAATTAGGATTTGAATAATTTTAGAAGGGGATTAGCTAATTTGACAATTTCATTTAGATTTTTTGATTTAAATAAATCAAAGTTGAGAGGAATAATGGATTTAGATTTCAATTAAATAAAGATTGATTTATTTAATTAAAGAGGGTGATGTTAAATTAAATCAAATAAAGATTAGTTTACTTAATTTAAAGGAGATTACTTTAGAGAGTAGTTAAATAAGGTGAATTATTTAATTACAAGAGAGATTATCATATTAATTAAATAAAATAAATTATTTAATTAATAGAAGCGGGTGACTTAATTAGATAAATTTGATTTATTTAATTAAGAGAGGAAATATGATTAACTTAATAAAATAAAGATTATTCAATTAAATTGATTAGTAAAGGGAGTGATTCAGGAAGAAGTGATATTAGTAAGATCAAGATTAGATGTGTAAGATCAATTTGTATATTTTCTATGTCTACATTTTTTCCCTCTTTGAAGCAATGCACCTGTTGTGTTGGTTCAAAGAATAAACTACCAAGATCAAAATTCAAAATTTTCTATTTTTTTTGGATGCCCCACTACTGCCCCAGGGAGAAGGATTATGCTGGTATATTTCCCCCTCAAGATATCAAGCAAAAATTTCAATTTGAGGGTCGATCTCACAACAAAGAGGTTCAAGATGGATGCATTGGTGATCTTCTAGTTGACCGTCATGATACCATGTTAGTGTGGATAGAAGAAATAAGAAATAAGATGATGAAGGGAGGATCCACCACCTATGCTACTGATGATGATGATGAGTTGCTTACCAAGAATTAAGATTTTGAAAGGGCCATTTACCTTATGTTTGATAATACACATAGGTATGATGCATCCAAGTATAAAGGACCAGGATGGCATTGTATCTAGTGTAATGGACTTTGACTCAAAAATCAAATAGGAGTACTCCTATTCACACATGACATACGAAACCTCATTCAGAATGAAGTTTAGATATTCCAAACATCTCAGACCAAAACATATAAAAGAAAACCTTCCTATGTGGTCAACAAGACATCTAAAACACCCTCCCTACAAACCAAACAAAAAATGCATGACCAATTTATATTACAAGAATATCCAACAAGCACAATAGATAAAAAAAGATAATGATCATTGCCCCATTCCTTTCTCCCTAAATCTTTCTATTTAAACATCATTGAGAGGTCATTGGAATGAACAAAATAAGATAAATCAAAAGAACAGATCACATAATCAAACAAGCTAATGTTCTTCATACCTCTAGCCAAGACTAAACTACAGTGATGCTTGATGTTGATGTCCATTGTAGGAAGGATGCATCCTAGTACATGTTGTTATTAGATTATTTGGGATTGATTGGATGATAAGCTATTGATACTCAGAGCTGATTAACTTCCTTACTTACTAAACTAGACTTGAGATTTTGACGATTGGGTTTTCACTCTTGAATTTGCTAGACTTGCTTCTGAATGACCTTACGAAAGGATGAAGATGATGATGATTTATTATGAATGATGCTTATTGGAGGTGAAATCAAGATGAGATGGATGGATTTTTTTTTAAAATATTTGGATGTTTTTGAAATGTTTTGAGGTTGTTTTTGGGATTTTCATGATCTTTTACAAATGTTTTGATTTTTTAATTTTCCAATTTTTTGTAGGTTTTTTAAGAGATTTTGACCAAGAAACTAACCTAAAGACCTATCCTAGGGGTCTCAACAGTTGATCAACATATTAGCCTTGCCTGCGTTATACACACAGAGACCACATAGTTCGACTGACATAGACTTGATTTATTGAAGAGATATGAACAAATGACTTGTTTGCTTATTGTGATGGAATTTTAAAGGACTCACCTAGGGTGTCTCGGGGGATGATCAAAGATCAGAATTGCCTACGTTCAATCTCAGAGACAACGCAATTTGATAAGATGATGCCACTTTTTTGTTTTTTTGGATTTTTGACATGTTTTTGGACTTTTGATTTTCTGATGTTTTAGATTTTTTGAAGGATTTTAGAAATGTTTTTGGAATTTTTGAAGGGTTTTATGATTTTTTTTGGATTTTTTGGTTTTAAGGAATAATGCAAGAATATACACGAATCTGATCTGATGCAAGTAAAAGAACATGCCCCTAGCATGATGTGATAAAATACTTCGATATAGGTAGGACAAACTAACCTTAGGAATGTGCCAAGTAGTACTAGGGTGGAACATGATAGAAACACAAGATTAAGCTATGGTACAAATGCAGATGGATGATGGGAGGATGAGATGGGTGAAAGGTGATGGATAAATGAGTGATGTGGAGTCAATAATAGAGACCCTAGTGGATGAAGAGTGCTTTATTTATACAAGGCACCTGTTTGTCAGGTTTTAACCAAGGTACCTACCCAAAGTGCCACCGAAGTGGTTTTCACTAGAGGACAATTTTTTTTTTAACTGTTTTTCAATCCTTTTTCTAATTTTTTTGGATTGTTATATTTTTTTGTATTTTTTGTTTTACCCTTAAAAGATCAGGCATAAATTTTTTTGAGATGGGAGTTGTTCATGGGCTCCTGCAGAGGTTCCCCTTCAGGTTTTGATAGCTAGTAGGCTCCTGATTTGTAGCTCGCGGTGATGATGAATGGTCCTATCCAGTTGGGCTCGAACTTGCCCTTGCCATCTAGATTCAACACGTTCTTCTAATTCTACTTTAGTACTAGCTCATCAAACTGGATGGTTCAAATCCTTATTTTCTTGTTGTAGCTTTGCTTGAGGCAGTTTTGATATACTTGTAAGTGGATTAAGGCATCCATACACCACTCATCTAGTAGATCTAGCTCATTTAATCGTGAGACCCAGTATTCTTCATATGCAATGAGATTCTGCAATGATATCATCAGGAATGGAAATTGAATCTCAATGGGGAGGATTGCCTCTAATATGTAGACCAGAGAGAAGGGGGTGGAACCTGTTGGTGTGCATATGCTTGTACAGTAAGCCCATAAGGATGGATTTACTTGTAGACGCCAGTCATGACCAACATCATTGACTTTTTTCTTGAGGATTTTTTAGGATGGTATTATTGGTAGCTTCAACTTGGCCATTGCCTTGGGGATAATACGGAGTGGAAAAGAGATGTTGGATATTCAATTTTTGGCATAAGTCGTGAACATCCTGATTTTTGAAAGGTCTCCCATTATCTAAGATAATGGCTTGAGGGACACCATACCAGCAAATAAGATAATTCTTGATGAACTTGGACATCTACTTTCCTATTATATATGTCATGGGAATGTCTTCCACCCACTTCGTGAAATACTCTATGGTGGTGATGATAAACTTATGGCCATTGGATGAGATGGGAGTGGTTTTACCAATGAGATCAATTCCCCACTACAAAAAGGGCCAAGGTGTGATAATTGGGTGGAGCTCCTAAGCTGGTGCATAGATGAGGTCCCCATGTTGCTGACACTGCAAACACCTTTTGACATAACCATGTGCTTCTCTTTCCATTGTAGGCTAGTAGTACGCTGTCCTTAGCCGTTTCTTGGCCAAATTCATACCACTTGAGTGTGAACCACAAATAGCATTATGTACCTCGGTTAAAGTATTCAAGACTTCCTCAGTGTTTAGGAAACATAAAGGCCTCCCTTCAATGCTCCTATAGTTTAGGTTATTTTCTAGGATGACAAAACGAGATGACTTTTTGAAAAAATATCTCTTGAGGTTTGGGGTTATGTCAGTAGGAAGGACTCCTATTCTTAGGTAGGTGTAAATATCATGGTACCAAGGATCATCAGGACCAACAATTTCAAACAAAAATTTAGACTCTGGTACCTCGAATGTTGGTATGAGAAGCTGCTTATGAGGAATTCCTATTTTCGGAAATTATGCGGGATCTCTAGAAGTGATCCAATCATCACCATTGCATCCATTTCTTTGTTATTTTCTTTGGGTAGTTGTTCAAATGTGATATCATTGAAGGAATCATTAAGGATTTCAACAAACTTCTTGTATTGAGTCAACATGTCATCTTTTGTTTGATATTCATTATTTACCTAGTTGATTATGAGTTGTGAGTCTTTGTAGACCTTAAGTGCCATGATCTGCCACTACACTGTAATCCTCAGCCCCATGACAAGAGCCTCATATTCTATGATGTTGTTTGTGCATGTGAATGAAAAATTGTATGATTTAGGTATGTAGTCCCCTTGTGGAGTGATGAAGAAGATTCCTTCTCCTAACCTATGTTGTGTGTAGGATCCATCAAAATACATCTTCTAGTGATCTACTATACTAAGGTTGAAGATTGATTCATCGAGGAACTCTGAAACAAGTGGATTATTTGCATATAGAGGTGCTTCTTCCAGTTGATCTACAATTTCTTTTCCTTTGATAGCCTTGAATTCTACATACTTAATGTCATGCTCTGTCAGGATCATGACCCACTTTGTCATTCATCCTGTGAGAATTGCTTTGGAGAGTAGGTACTTGAGTGATTCTATTTTTGCAATGAGCTTGATCTCATGTGCTAGCATGTAATGTCTGAACTTGTGAGTTATAAACATGACTACTAGGAAGGCTTTCTCAATGGGTGTGTAGTTCAACTCATGTCCCACCATGGTCCTACTAATGTAATATATAGCTCTCTCCTTCCCATTTTCATCATGTTGGGCTAAGAGAGTGCCAAGATCTACCGATGTTGCTGATATGTATAAGATAAAGGGTTTTCCTAGAATTGGTGGCATAAGGACTGGTGGTGTAAGAAAATACTCTTTGATCTATTTGAATGCTTGGTCACATTTCTCATCCCTTTTGTATGCTACCCCCTTATGGAGTAGATGATAATATGGGATTTCCTTGTCTATTAGTTGTGCTATGAATCATCGGATGGACTGGAGTCTTCCTTGTAGGCCTCTTAGCTACTTCAATGTCCAAGGTGCTTCCATTTTGAGGATTTCCTTGACTTTGGTGGGATCTACCTCGATTCCTCTCATTGATACAATGTACCCTAGGAGCTTACCTGATTGTATCCCAAAGATACACTTATTTTAATTAAGTCGGACCTTGTACTTTTCTAATCTATCAAAAATGGAGCTTAGGGATGATATGTGATCTCGTCGCTTCTTTGTTTAGCTAGTATGTCATCCACATAATCGTCCACAGTATTATTAATCATATCATGAAATATGAGTGCCATGGCCCTCTAGTAGGTTACTCTTGCATTCTTCAACCTGAATGGCATCATATTCTAACAGTATGTTCCCCATGGATAGGTGAAAGTTGTCTTGTGCTGGTCCTCCTTGGCTATCATGATTTGATTGTATCCTAAGAATCCATCCATTAATGATAGCATCTCATGTCCTATCATCATATCCATGATCATGTCAATGTTTGGAAGTGGAAAGTCATCCTTTGGACATGCTTTGTTCAAATTTTTGAAGTCCATGTAGATGCGGATGCCCCCAATGGGTTTTGAAATAGGTACAAGATTTGAGACCCACTTTAGATAATTGATCGGTTTTATAAACCTTGCATCTAGGAGCTTCTGCAATTCCATTTTAACCAACAAGGCTATTTGGGGATGCATTTTTCTCAAATTTTATCTCAAAAGGTTTGCTTCAAGATATACAGCTAGGTGATGAACTAAAACTTCTGGATTAAGTCTAGGCATATCGATATAGGTCCATGCAAATTTTATCTTTCTTTCTTTTAGGAATGTGGCTATGAGTTCTTGTTCTTATATTAGAAGTGACTCAACATAGAATGTTATGTGTGGTAGTTCCTCTATTCCCAAATTGACTGGATTGCACTCTTATGCAAGAACTGCTGACTTCACTTGATGAATGGCACTTAGAGGAAGATTGAATCCTTCATCCTCCGACCCCTCAAAGAGTTTTTCACCATTGGATGTGTCCTTTATTTTTATTATTTTTGGGTTAGAGTGTGCCAAAGTGTGGTTTTCACTCAAAGACCTAGAGATTATTCTCAATTTTTCACTTTTGTGACTGAAGGATTCAATCATTTCCCTGTAATAGGCCTATGTATCGAGTATGATGTTGAACCCCATTTTATGATCCCCATATAGTACCATATCTCGCAATCCCATGAATTATGAGAGTGCCTCATCATTTTTGAATGTGTCAAGAATTGGTGGTCCTCGTTGGTTGTAATCGATGAGTTGAGGATAGACTAGGTTTATTTCATGTGTTTTATGGTCTGACTCAAAAGACAAGGTGTTGATCATTAATAGGGAGGAATATTTTAAAAGCATAGGCAAGTAAGTTATGGGATCCTCGTCACTACTACACACATTGGTTATGTCAAAGGTAAATTTATCTATGACTCAACCTATGTATATTGGTGATTGAAGGGCAACTACCGATAGTTGAGGGGGAGTCTTGACTACTTTAATAGGGGGACTTCTACCACATATGGTTACACTCAGAGGGGTACATCCCAGGCCAATATTTTTCATTTTCTTTTCCACAATGATAGGTTCCAATCAGTCATTTTTATTTTTTCCAAGAATTTCATTCTTGTTATAGCCCATGCTCAACATTAATTAAAGTCCTTTGTTAGCATCATCCATCAGAAGGGCTAGTACAGGCCTTTCATCTTGATAGAGGAGATTGGATACACCTCTCTTGTCCACCACTTCTTGGCCTAGATTCCCCAACTTTTGAATAAAGATGGATCCACTTTGAAGGTTTGAGTTTTTGTATTGGGGGGTTGTGGTTATCCATGGGATTTGGGGGATTAAGGTAACTCCCCTATGACAAAAGTCTCCTTCCTTCATTGTGTAATCCCCACACCTATTATCTTAGATTATGACCATGATTTTAGATATGTCAGGAATGGCGAGTTTCTTTTTCCTAGAAATGGAGGCAATGTTAGATGGGTTTATGTATGGAGTTGAAGGGTCTTCATCATTCTTTGGGACTTGAGGGATTTTATAGTACTTTTCTTCCAATTTTTTGCAATAGGAAAAGGGCTCAGGATCACCATAGATTGTGAGCTTCTGATTTTGATATGATAACTTGATGCACTGATGGAAGGTTCACGTGACTTCCTGCATCCCATGGATCCATGAACACCCCAGGAGGATGTTATAAGGAAAATCAAGGTCAAGGACTTGGCATATTATTTCGATAATGGCTAGCCCTACTTGAATAGGGAGTTGGATAGTGCCTTGAGAAACTATTTCTTGATCGTCATAAGCTTTGATTGTGATTCCCTTGCCTTTTTTAATGGAATCCTCAGAGAATCTTAGATTCTTTATGAGCTTGAGAGAACAGATGTTTAGACCTACACCCCCATCCACAAAGACCCTTTTGACTTTGTTTTTATGCACCAGGACCTCAAGGTGGAGTGCACGATTGTGAGATGGTTGGGTGGGGAAGTCTTGATCAGAAAATGTGAGGAGATTTGGGGTGGTAATGTTTCTGACCATAGCTTGGAATTGTTCAATATCAAGATTGGCAGAGACAGTGGATGAAGTCATTGCTTCCTCAAGGATTTCTCTATGGGTGGATGAAATCTTTAGTAACTCCATGATGGAGATCTGACCGGGGGTTCTTTTCAACTAGCCCAAGACATTGTAGCCACTAGGAATAGATTTTAGATTTGAGATGGATGCCCTATGTGGCTGCGATGGCCCAATGATGGTGACCTTTCCACTACATGTGGTGACTCCATAATCAGCTTTGGCTCCCTTGATGCCAACAACAGTGACCCATTCATCCAAGGATGTGACAAATTAATCGTACACATGGTTCACATTGGAATACTTTTTTTTCCCTTTGTTATTTCCTTGGTTATGATCCAACATCAGATTCATGTAGATCTTGAGATCTTGATTTCCTACTGGTTGTTCCACATTTATGATATTTTCATCGATGAGGTCTTGGATTAAATTTTTTAGCTTCATGAAATTGGTTGTTGTGTGCCCCTTGATTTTATGATAATCACAAAGGTAATTTTCATTGTACCATGGTGATTTCACTTGGGTCTCTTGATAATTCTCATAAGTGGGGATTTTGATGAGATTCTCCTTTACCAATTTCTTCATGATTCCCCAAGGGCTATGAACTTCCTCTTGGGGGGATATTTGTTTCATGGAGGTGGCCCCCCTTGATTATTTAGATTGTCGATTTGATTATTGGGTGGTTGTGGTACCACATTGGTTTGTGTGTTGTTGTGATTGTTGTTATGTAGTTGTTGGTATGTTTGGGTGTTCTATTTCGAAGCACTGATTACAACCTTGACATCAACCACTCCATCACTAGTGACATTTCTATTTTTTTCCCATGTGTGAGGTTTTTTGTTATATCTGGTTGAAGGGTGGTTGTTTTGATGTTCTCAATATATGGGTGTACCCCCTTATGAAATAAGGGATCATTCGATGTTGAGTGCCTTGGGGATAAATTGGTCATAAGTGGTGATGCACTGCATTTTTAGATGGAATGCCAAGGTTTTCTCAAGATTGGAAATGATGGTGCAAATTTTTTGCTCCTCCGGCATGGCTCACTTGCTTCGATTGGCCTTGGATCACCATCATTGTAGGAAGGAAGCGAATGATTCCCCCTTAACCTGTTTGAGCGTAGATAGTTCCTCTGGACTAACATCCATGCCAATGTTGAATGCATAATTCTTTGTGAATGTGTCCACAATCTCTTGGAACATTTTGATGCATGTAGGAAAGTGAGAGAACCACTCCATGGTAGGGCCAGCCAAGATTTGAGGAAATAGTCAGATTAGGTATGTATCGTTATATGTGACTTCCATACAATGTACTTGGAATTCCTTGATGTGGTCCTCAGGCTTTCCCAACTAGCGATATTTGTCAAATTTAGGGATTTCAAAACCCTTTGGGAATGGTACCATTGCAAGGCTCCCGTTGAAAGGATAAGGGCATAGATTGCTTAGCATCCTTGTTGTCTTCCGTGATTGGAGATCGAGCACTTGCTACGAGAGCAATTTTATTTGTGTTGTCACATTATTCTATGGATCAAGAGGTGGAGTGAATGTGTTCTGAGGTGGTTGGGGTGTTTAATTAGTGGGTGGGGTGTTAGGTATGTTGGTGGGAGTTTGTTGTAAACTCCACTGCGTGATTAATGCTTACTGATATGCATGTTGTTGGTCTTGTTGTTTATGTGCCAAAAATGCTTGTTGTTGGTCTTGTTGTTGTTGTGCCAAAAAACCTTGTTGTTGGGCTTGTTGTTGAGCTATTTTTTATTGCACTTGATATTGTTGCAGGGCTTGTTGGTATGCTTATTGTTGGGTTGTTTGCAATTGTGCTTGGTATTGAGCTTGTGCTTGCACTTGTTGAGCTTGATATTAGGCTTGAGTTTGAGCCTATGCTTGTTGGGCTACTTGTGCAGCTTGGGAAGCCTGTGCTTCTTGAGAAACCTGAGTGGCTTAAGCTGCTTGGATGACTTTTTGTTGTTGTAGTAAAGCTCGAGCTTGGGCAACCTGTTGCACTTGTGATTGTTAGGTAGCTAGCTATGTAGCTTGTTGGTTTTGAATTTTGTGAAGTTCCTTTTGATAGGTGACTCATTGAGCTACTTGCAACACAATGTTGAATGAGTTTCCATGTTGGGTTTAGGCAGTGGTGGTGGTGGATTAGGAATAGTGTTGATTGTTGTGATGAGAGGGACCGTTGTATTGATAATTGGGGTTTGAGTGATGGATGGCATGATTGATATGCTTGGAACTTGGGAGACCATGTTTTGAGATGCTTGGGGAATGGTAGATGATGTGTTTGTTGTTGGGGTTGCTTGGATGGTTGCCACCTGTTGTTGCAATATCGATGGCAAGATGGGAGGATTCAGTATGATGTTTTGATTTATGATCAGAGGGTTGCTCAAATTTTGTTGATTGATAGTGAGTAAAGGGGGAAGGCCTAACCCAAGGGGTGGTGTATTCCCTTGGATCAAGAACAATTATGATGAGGGATCAAAGACTCCCCCTGCTCCAAATAATTCACCTTCTCCTTGTGAGGTCATGGGGAGAGAGGTTGGCATGTTGAGAGGATAAACCGGTGTTGCATGAAAAGAGGATGGATGGGTAGGATCATGAAATTCAAGTGGAACGTATGGGTGCAATGGACTCAATGGGATGGATTGAACCAATATGGTGTTTCCATACAAATCTTGGTTGTTCACAAGGGGACATGCTTGAATTACATGAAGCAATGAGCTTCCCTTGTTGACAATTGGTGGAGTTGGAGCAATGGATGATGTGATTTTTGGGATGCTTTGATTGATCCTTTGATATGGAGGTGTGGGTAATATTGGAGGCATGATCCCAAGAGGCTTCTCCACTATAGTGCTTACATAAAAATTAGAGGGGAGTTTAGCCCCTTCTTTCGCTAACTCAAGCATGTATTGGGAGGGATTGAGCCTCATTATGGCATTGACAATTCTATGAATTTCGGGATTTTGCACCATTTCAAGGATTTCATCTTATGTCATCCCTAAGACATTATTGGTGATGTCCTCTACTTGACCCTCCTCTTGAGGATTTTTTAATGATAGAGGAAGATAGTTTAAGGGATTTCTTGATCCAATGGGATTCATTTCAAGAGCGGTTTAGCTTAGGTCACTCAAAATTGATCTTTCTTTGTTGGTTTCCATGTTCTTCTTGTGTTACAATCTAGTTTTCACCATAAAATAGTGATCAATTTTCAATAATATACAAGATGAACCTCTAATTATTTATATCGATCTAACTCTAGGTACAAAAGATAAAAACTAGGATGATTAAGTATCACGAGTGATGGTGAGACAAACAGAAGATGAATGATGTGAACCATTGAACTCTTGAGAAATCTTGAAGGAGATACTAGACTTTAGGACTTGATTCGATTTTATTTGGTTTTATTTGATTTGATTTGATCTTGTCTTGATTGAATTTTTATTTGGATAGTGAACTCATAAAATCTAAGAGGTTGGATGTTGTCCTAGAGTAGACTTTCACACAAGATGATAATTTGATAGAGTTTGTAAAGAAGGATTCATCTATACACCCCTAATCAGACAAGATGATTTTGATTTGATTTTTCCTTTGGATAATGAAATTATAAACCTCGAGATGTTGGATGTTATCAAGAGATAGACTAGTTCACAAGGATTGATAATTTGATCAAATATGTGGAGAAGGATTCATCTACACACATCTAACCAAACAAGATGATTTGGGTTTGCCAAAAGTCTAGCATGAAACAAGTTTTTCAAGATTTCCAAGAGTTGTTGATGAGATTATTTTGATTTAATGTTTGATGGATAGATGATGACTTTGATGCTAGATTAGACCTAAATAGAACTCCTTTCTACAAGACCTCGATATTGAAGAACATGCTTGGTACTCCTTATGTGAGAAAATATTTTTTTTGAAAGAGACTTGAATTTTGTTGACAATAAAGTTCATACAAATGAGGATTGTTCTTTGATGCACATTTGTAAAATTTGAAGGTTAATCTTTCTCTAAATTTGTAAAGCATAGACAAACATTTCTTGTGAGCCTTTTGAATAAGAACTTTGGATTTTGGTTTTTAGATTTTGATCTTTCCAGAAATAATTTGGAAGAGCACATGTGTGGGGTTCAATTTTTTATTAGCTTTGCTTAATGAATTCCTTTTGCCACAAACAATTCTTGATCAGGTTCTCAAACTAGATGTCTAATGTCCTAACTTCTTCTCATCCCACAAATTCCATTGTGTGGGAATCAAGGAAATCAAGGAAAAAGTTTCCTAGTGTTGACTTTAGTGAGAAAAAATTATGATATAAACCCAAATAATTACAAGCCTCTAAGGATGAAATCCCTAGGGAAAGCAATAGAACTTGGATTTGTCAAAGGTATTTGTTCCCCCTAAAGGGTTTGAAATTTTGAAGACTTTGTGAATGTTTGTTTTCAAGCATTTTAGATCCAAGCAAAGTATTTTGATTTCAACAAATATGCACAATCCTAAGATAAAATGAATCAATATTTGTTGAGTTCCCACTTAAATAAATCCAACTACACCTACTCTTAGTGGATGATTAGATGCTTGACCACATAGGCTCCCCCTTACAGTCCACTCGCTTCTCAGGTCAGCCAAGCATCAATACCCATGAAACTCCCATGACATACTTCTCATCTCTACCAAGAGTTGTGGGATGGATTTAGAACAAATGTTCTTGCATAAACAAATAGATGGGGATTTTTGGATTTTACACAATTATGGCTCTTAATCAAGGCACCCGTTCAGAAATCCACGCGAGAGGCAAGATCAAATTGTACAAAGAGTATCACCTGCTTGTCCATAGGAGTTCCTATAATGATGATATTTCCTCATCATTCGAATTTGTATACTAGTTGGGAGTAGCTTGGCATATAGCTCATTCCCTTGGGGTCAGTACTTTTTCCCACCAAGGTAGGCTCTCTAAGGGTGAAAAATAGCGAAGGAGTATTTGTAGTTAGACCACCTAATAGATTTAGGTGGGAGCACACACAATACCTTTTCTTCACACTCGCAAGGTTTGTTCAATTTTAAGAATCCAAATTGAAGTGTGGAGGTACTCACTTATACAACCTAATATCACAAAAATAAATTTGGTTCTCAAGATCATCGTGAGGTGTGAGAGAAGTGCATACATCTTTTTAAATGATATTAAATTGGATGAGGGATTACAAAACAAGGAGTACACATATTTATTTTAACCACAAAGCAATGATATGAACTCTTTTTAAGCACCAATTTTGAAGTGTGAGATTTATTTGTTCATTTATTAAGTCCCAAAAAAAAATCTAGTAAGTTTTCCTATGGTTCTTTTTAACCCTTTTATTTCTCTTTTTAAGCCCAAACGAAATTTAATGAGACCTAAAAAGCAAGAAGGATGACCAATCCTTAGAAAGAGAATTATAATTTTTCCCCAAAGTGTTTAAAAACACTTGATATAATGAGATAATGATAACATAGACAACTCTTGGTCTTCATTTCCTTTATTCACATTTGATCAAGTCAACCTACAAAAAATGGTTACTACTACAAAAATAGAGGCTAAGAACCAGTTAGAAGTCAAAATAACCAAAATGAAAAAAGGCACATGCTGAAAATAAACTGAAGTCCACCTTTTACCCAACTCCAACGGTGCAATCCGTGGGTACGGTGCAGTTTGAGAAGGTTAGCGGTGCTATATAGCATAGCTTGGGACTGACAACAATGCTCTACACAAAAATAGTAAGCGTGATTACTACGCTATTTTGTCAAGCGACATAGTTTATGATTTGGCTAGCCAGCGATGCAGTTTGAAATTCTTTTTTTGGGTGGGAAGACTCCAACAGTGTAGTTTGGAGTTTGTAGCGATGCTATATTGTATCACTGGACTAATAGTGGTAGAGTTTCCTATAGACATAAACAATAAAAAAACCATGGAATTTTTAGAAAAACGTAATGAATTTATCTAGATTTGTCCTCCTTCTAGCACCAAAATATGAATGGTGAACCTATACCTACACAAACATAAGAGAACAATCATATAATTAGATCATTATGCAAGTTAGATCAACATTCCCCATGAAATTAGTTTTAAACATGAAAATAAGAAATAAGATGAAGAACAAAGCAATAAAAACTAATTAAATCCTATTTTAATGAGCAAATTCTTAATCCCATGGGGAATTCGTGCCATTTTGTTTTGGAAAATTCCCCTTTCCCAATTCCTTGCAAGCTTGATGATCAATGGTGATTCCTTGATGCTCCTTGATGAAATTTCTTCATAACCTAACTATGAAAACATGAAAATGGATGATAATTGCTCAAAAACTTGAAGATAATGATGTTGCATGAATTGCTAGATCCAAAATTCAAATGAGAGTTTCTTATAAATAAGAGAGAATGATGGAGGAAGAAGAAAAATGGATGAATGTGGGACAAAAGACCAACCAATGGGATAAGGCCACTTGTCCACATGTGATTGGAGGAGTAATGAGCACATTTTGATGAATGTGCACATAAATATGGTAAGGTGGAATTTGAAATTTGTGAAATGACAAGTTGGAGGGAGAGAAGAATGGAGTAAATGCCACTTGGCTCAAGGAAAAGGACATGTAAGAGGTATTTAATGCCTTGTTGGACGTACTCATCCCTTTTGGAGTGATTTTCAAATTTGAGGAATATTCCTTTATTGATGCCAAGTTGAGAGAAAATGAAGGAATTAATAAATCAATTAAATTGAATTATTGTGAAAGTTGAAAAATCTAGAGGATTTTATGGATTAGGACTAGCATTAATCAATATTTGATTAATTTTAGAAGGGGATTAGCTGATTTGACAATTTGATTTACATATTTTGATTTAAGTAAATCAAAGTTGAGAGAAATAATGGATTTAGATTTTAATTAAATAAAGATTTATTTATTTAATTAAAGAGGGTGATGTTAAATCAAATCAAATAAATATTAGTTTACTTAATTTAAAGGAGATGACTTTAGAGAGTAATTAAATAAGGTGAATTATTTAATTACAAGAGAGATTATCAGATAAATAAAATAATATAATTTATTTAATTAATAGAAGCAGGTGAATTAATCAAATAAATTTGATTTATTTAATTAAGAGAGGAAATATGATGAACTTAATCAAATAAATATTATTCAATTAAATTTATGAGTAAAGGGGGTGATTTGGGAAGAAGTGATGTTAGTAAGATAAGGATCAAATGTGTAAGATCAATCTGTATATTTTTTGTGTCTACAAGTAGAATGATAATGGAGGATGGAATAACTTAGGAAACAATTCATTAGGCTTGGTTCAATGGCTAGTTGCATCTTCCCAACCTAGAATGCATCATGATTCTTCATAGCAACCACCATCAATCCTTTAAAATGTTGGATCTTTAATGAAAGTGAGCTTGAAGACCTGCAAAACATTATTATTCTTCTCCAAGGCTTTAACTTTATTTGCTCCTTGCTCTCGAATACTTGAATCTCTCTCTTAAATTATCTTGCTTGAAAACTCTAGGATTTCTTAGTTCTTGAATTACTAAGTGAAATAGTGATTTTAAACCTTAGTTTTATAGGAATCTCATCTAATTTATTGTTTATTAGATCCCAAATGGTGACATTAGCCAAAAATTTGAATTAGAAACTTTAATTTCCTGGTCAAACCATAAAAAGGAGCCACACGAGACTCATACACCCAAGGTGGCATATGATTCCCACCCTATCTTTTCAAGGTGATAAAATTTTGGGGTGGTAGAAAATTAAATGCATTTGTTGATTTTGTTAGGATTTCAACTTAAATAAGCCTTTGGGATCTGAAATAAAGAGTCTTAGGGTCCTATTAATGATGATTTAGAGGGTTTTGAATGAAAAGGTACTAAAATAGGTCCAAACTAAGTGTGAAATTGTACCATCTCCATGAAGGAGTACAATTTTCTACACTACATTTATCCCCCACTTTAGCGCCCATATGACACTATGTGCATATGCAATCTAAAGGAATTCAAATAGTAAACTTCATCTCATAAAAGGATACTCATATGGATCTATTTGCAAACATGAAAGAATGAAGTGCCCATTATAGCTATTTATAAAACCATAATATTAGAAATCACATCTTACAAAACCAATTCATTAGTGATTCAAAAATCTTGATCTATCTTTCTTCATGGAATCAAATTCAAGGGTAGATGCATGCCCCCTTGATTTTTCTTGCTTTATGGAGGTGGAATCAAGACAAAAATCTAACCGCATCAAATTACATAAGTCATATCATAGGGTATTTTCAAGTACCATACCGCCTAGTGATAGACATTTGATGAGAATGGGAGTAAAATTATAAACCCAATGCAACAAACAGTGTGGAAAATAGAGTTCTCTAGCCCCCAATATGTTAGTTTGAATGATAAATAACTTTTAAGCCTATATGTAAATGACCTAATTTAAAAATATAAGTAAAAAGTAAAGTAATTTGTAATTATTTTATCTCTTATATTTTTGTAGTTTGATTCCGGTGGAGAGGAAGTGACAATGTCAAGTGTACGACCATACATGCCCCCGAGACTCGAGAGCCTATGTGAGGAGGTAGTGTGGGGTAGTCTGCAACATTTGGTGAGTGGATTCCTCTCTACCTTAGCTTTGTTTTTACATATTTATTTTATGTTTTACACACTTTTAGATAGATTTAGGAACCTGGAAGAAAAATTCGCAAAGCATCCCTTTTTTCGTAAAGTGTCCTTTTTTTTCACAAAGTGTCCCACTTTTTTGTGAAGTGTCCCAGAAAATGAATAAAGTGTCTAGGAACCTTAGAAAAGTACCCTAGAGAAACTTTAGCACACTTTTTGACTGTTTATGTAGAGATTTAAGATTTAGAATGCTTATCTAGGTGATATTTTTTCTTTTTTGTATTAAATTCCTCCTTGATCATGACAACATCTCAGTGGAAAGTTGTTCTATCACCTACGAGACTTATTCATAGTGTTGTTGGAGGAGGAGAGGGATATATTACAACAAATAGGCATATATTGAGTGTATCTCATGCCCCCCATGAGATACCACGATTCCATGTTGATGGCCTTAGCAGAGAGGTTGGATGTGGATACCCACACCTTTCTTCTTCCCATTGGTGAGATGACTATCACTCTGGAGGATGTTCATTGCATTCTTCAAGTTCTTTATTGAGGCAAAACTACCCATTTTGTAGAGGAATTTTCATATACGGAGATGAGAGCAGACATCCAGTATTGTCTTGGAGGTTTGATTCAGTTGGAGATCATGTTGCCACGTATTGAGATGCAGTGGATTGTTTACACATGATTGCCACTTCTAAGGTAGATTATGATTTTACTATAGCATTAGTACTAGTCTCAGATGGTCAGGGAGCACACCTAGATGAAGGACTAGTGCACATGATATGGGAGATGGACATCACAAGACCATATATTCATTGGGCCATGATATGCTGATGTATCTCTACTATGATTTGGGATGGTTTACTTATCATGAGGTGGAGAGCATGGCACATTATACACTACTACAGGTTTGGTTCCTAAAGAATATAACATCCACCGAGCTAATAGGATTTCCTTCTGTATTTTCTTTGGGATACCCATGCTCTTTTAGTTATCCACTGAGACGAGCATGATAGTATGTAAATTTACATTTTTGAAGAGTCAAATTTGACCATCTAGATCAAGAAGAGATCTTATGGAGACCTTACCATCCAATATCACAATGGCCAAATGAGACCCACCAATTGACAAGGATGCAAAGGGATAGTTTTTTATTGGGCATACATGACTACGTAGTGAGACCATTCTATTGTGATTGTATCATGAGACAATTCAGATAGGTATAGGTGCCACCAGTAGCATGAACATTTTATAGGTGATCAATGTAGAGTGCTCAAAGGCCAGGAGATTCAATACATCTAATAGTCGAGGATGTTATACCTAGTGATTCATACGACGAGGATCTTGATATGCCCCTAGTCTCCAATGCTGGTGACATCGATGCTACAGATGCATATGATGAGTGGTGGGCCATAACATGACTAGCTCTAGGGTTTCCTATGGATCAACTTATAGGCTTTGTGGGGCCTTTTCTAGATCACAAGGATGATGAGGAGGATACAAGTGAGGAGACAGGGGTAAAGGCTGAAAACCTATTTGCAGATGAGGTAGAGGAGGATTACAATGAGGAGGAGGAGGAGAATGAGGGGGATGGGGAGGATGAGGGATAGATAATGAGTGAGGGTAGTGATACATTAGATGAGGGTCCAATTTACCACAAGTGAAGAGATTCATTTCCCACCCGAGTTACTAGATCACAATCAATAGTTGTAGCATGTGCCAACACTTATGAGAATGGAGAGGCTATCACAACTTCTATTCCTGCTACACAAGATGAGGTTGTTTTTACACAAGAAGTTGAAGATCTAGGTAATGACACATTACTTATGTTTATGATTTTATCATTATGCTCAATGTTTTTAATTCATATATATATATGTCTTGATGTGTGTTGATTATCTTTATGATTTCTATCTTGCAAGGTTTGTGAGAGAGTTGTAGGATCTCTATCGATGAGTGACCACAAAGATAGTACCTCCTTCCCTCTTAGACAAGGCCATCGATAAAGACTACATTCCCCCACCTATTGTGGAACATTATCCAGATCTATTTGAGCCTTTTGTGAGGTTGAGAGGAGCATATGAGAGCATTGCCAAGCATGTTTATCAAGCCGAGGGTGACCTATCAACACTGCAGGCTACATATGAGGTGCTTCGGTTATCTTGAGATCTGGTGGAGTTTGAGAGACTTCGTAAGTAGATTTTTAGGATGCAGGAAGATAAATACTGCATAAACTGAGAGCACATGGAGGGCATCATATGGGAGGCTATGGTTGTTGAATGAGCATAGGGCCTATAGTCTACATTGGATTCTATAGCCATGCCATGATTGCGCACTACCATCTCTTGATAGATGCAATCATTAGGTCCTGAGGGATCTGGGAGCCACATGCCATAGTAGCATTGTATATTTGATGACATGTACTTAAATTTTTTTGATGTTATATATATATATATATATATATATATACATATATGAGTGTGAACCCCTAAACCTGCAATTGCACAAGAACAACAAAAAAATCAAGATGTTAGATCAAATGCAAACAAGAATGAAGGATTCCCCATGAAATCCATCTACTAAACTTAAACTAGGAAAGATGAAGAACAAAATATGAAAAATCATGTAAATCTTAATTAAGTGAGAAAACTAGAGATCCCATAGGGGAATTGGTGCCAATTGAAGTGTTGAAATTGGCCCTTTCCCAAATCCTAAATTGCAATGTTGATGTGTAGATTGATCAAATCTCTCCAATGAGATTTGAGCATAACCTAGCTATGAAATGTGAAAATGGTGAATATGTGGAATGATGTGCACAAAATTAGCTCTCAATGTCAAGAGAGTAACTTTGCATGAGATTGTGGATGAAGAATGAGGAGAGAAGCCTCCAATTTATAGATTTGAATTTGGAAGAGAGATCAAGATTTGGTTAATGTGGGACTAACTTTAACCCAATAGTTGAATGCCACTTGTCACCATGTGAATGGTTGATGGTTGTGCACATTTTGGCCAAAGTGCCAATAAATGCAATTAGGTGGAATTTGAAATTGAAGAAATGACATGTGAGAGGGAAAAAGGAATGACATAAATGCCACTTGGCTCAATTCACAAGGACATGTAAGAGGAGTGAATGCTTTGTTGGAAGTACCCATCCACTTGGACATTTTGAATTCAAACTTGAGGGAATATTCCCTTTTGATGCCATGTGAGGGAAAATAGAGATTTAATAAATGAATTAAATCTATTTTCATGTGAAAGTTGCATTCTCTAGAGGATTTAAGTGATATGGATTAACTTAATCAAGACTTTGATTAATTTAATGAGAGATTTAGATGATTTGACAATTTTGACTTAAATTGATGAATTGATTTAAATCAGAATTGAGAGGAAACGATTAATTAAATAAATGATTTTGATTTATTTAACTAAGTAGGAAAATGTTAGATTAAATAAAATAAGGTTTAATTTATTTAATTTAATAAGAGGACTTTAGAGACTTTAATCAAATAAAATGATTTATTTAATCAAACAGAGATATAAGGTTAATTAAATTAAATTCATTAATTTAATCAATGGAGGAGAAAGACTTAATCAAATAAATAATGATTTATTAAATTAAGAGATAGAAGATGGTGAAAATCTAAGAGTATTATTTAGGAGGAAATGTTTTTAGTAATCAAGATCAAGTGTGTGGAACCGAACTGTACATTTTCCATCTACAATGAGCATCTATATTTGGTTGTTTTATGTTTATGTATTTAATTTAGATGGCAACATGATTTATGAAATAATATTTGAAAGACTATTAATAAATTTCTTCATGATCTAACATGTTTTATTTGATCTAATTAAAACTATCCTTTTTTTGTTTTAGATGCAACATTATGATTGAGTATGTTATGCTAAATTAAATGCACCTATGATATAATTGTAGAACATTAAATGCATATAAGGATCTAATCTAACATAACGTACAAGATTAACTTGAATAGTATGAAACCTAGAGTAACCACCAAAAACTAATTTGAATAATTACTTTAGCATTCAAGACACACAAATTATTTTTTCTCAAGAATGAAGCAATGCGCAAGAAATAACATACTACTTACTAACTCTAACATCATTGATTTATCATTCACACCATTCAAGAAGGAAGGTTAGACGTAGTATTGGTGCAAATAAAAAACATTAATAGTTTCTTTAAGAGGTTTACCATCCATTTATGTTAGCGTGTATGCTCTAGACCTATAACTTTCATCAATTATGTAAGGTCCTAACCAATTAGGGCTATATTTTCTTTTTTCATTCGAGGCAACATTGGCATTATGCTGATTTTCAAATAACACCAAATCACCTTTAGTAAATGAATGATGGATGACATGATCATTGTAACTACATTGCATTCTTCTAGAGTAATCTTGGAGATGCTCAAGAGCATTAATGCACCATTCATCGAGCATTTCAAGCTGATGCAATCATTTCTCTTTATAAGTATTGTCATCAATAATTCCTTAAATATTGATTCTTAATGAAGGAGTCTCTAATTCCAAGGGCATTATCACCTCTATGCCATAGAAAATGTTATAAGGAGTATTTTTAGTTGATGTTCTAATGCTAGTACGATTTAAGCCCATAATGCATATGACAACTACGTGTGCCAATCCCTATTATGTTTGTTTACTATCTTTTTAAAGATTTTCTCAAGAGTTTTATTAGTTGGTCAGCTTGACCATTAGATTGTGGGTAGTAATGTTGAAAAATGATGTATGTTAAATGTTTCTAAGAAATTATTCACATCATTATTCTTAAATGGTGTCTCATTATCCAAAACTAATGCAAAAGGGAGTCCAAAGCGAGCAATAATGTTTTATAATATGAATACATATTACATCAATAGTTTTTGAATGAAGGGGAATGACTTGTACCCATTTCATGAAATAATTTGTTGTGGTAATTATAAATGTATATCCGATAAAGGAAGGTGGTGACATTTTTCCAATAAGATCCAAACCCCATACCGAGAATGGTGATTCGCCGAACTTGGGCATGAAGCTCAAAAGTAGGAGCGTGAATTAAATTTCTATGTTATTGACATTTGTGGCATTTCTTAATGTATTTAAAGCAATATTGTTCCATATGTTTTCAATAGTGTCCTATGTGTATTAGCTTTTGAACTAATGATCTTATCCAAAATGACCTCCACAAGAACCTACATGGGCTTCCACAAGTGCTATGGGGATTTAAGATTGTTTAAGGCATCTAAGAAAAAGACCATTGAAAGACCTTATATACAACACATCTACAAGAATTATGTATCTAGAAGCAAGTTTTTGAAGGTAGGCTAGAATATTCTTAGTTGTCAACTCAGGAAAGGTACATTCTTTTAAATAATTAAATATCAGTGCATACCATTCATTAGAGATTTCCATGGTGGTTGATAAAACTTATTCAACCTTATATTCTATTGATGGTTCATAATTGTATGGACAATAAATGTGAAATCGTTTGGAGGATCTTGAGGAGATATCAGAGAATCCAAACTTTCCATTGCATCTACATGTCGATTTTATTTTTCATGGATGTTATCAATGGTATATGAATCAAAGTTATTTCATGGATTCATTGTGATATCTTTACATTTTGATAATTTTTCATGCTTCACTTGATACAATCCGTTTATTTGCTTAATAACTAATTGTGATGATGGATCATGGAGTATGATCTAAAACATTGATATAAAAATTGACACACAGTTTAATCTAGAAATATTATTATAAAATTAATTGTGAATCACTGAATATCTTAATACTTCGAGCTCCCAGAGTTAAAGTGATGCGTAATCCAAAAATTAATGCTTTATAATCTATTGCTTTTTTTGTGATTGAAAATTTAAGTGGAAATACAAGGGAATAGGCTTTCCCATAGGCAAGACTAGTATAACCCTTCAACCAAAGCCAATTCTGCACTTAGAGCTATCAAAATATAACTCCCATGTATCAGTTTCAATTGTTAGCACATTATTAGCAGGGAATGAACCATTATTAGGTAAAGCAATGGGAGAGGGGGCATTACTAATTGTTTAGTCAAGGCTTGTCCTTTAATTTCCTTTTTGTGAGACAAACTTAAGGTCAAACTCAATTAATAACATAACCCACTTAGCTAATCATCTTGATAAGTTTTTATAGTGAAAAGGTGTTTTAAAGGATCGAATTTAATCATTACATGTATTTTAGCATTCAATAAGTAATGTCTTAGTTTAATAGCAGTAAATACAAGAGACAAACATTATTTTTTTATTGTCATATATCATGTCTCGTAATCAATCAGAGTTTGGCTAATGTAATAAACATGATGTTATTTACCATTTTTGTCTAGTTGAGCCAACAATGTTGTGGGAGCGTGGGGTGATGCTACTTTATCAAGGATACACAATTTATCTTGTGTAGCGAGTTGTAAAACATGAGTAGTAAGATAATCTTTCAAACTCTCAAAAGTCTATTTACAATCCATATTCCAATTAAATTAAACCTCTTTTTTAACGAGGTGTGTAAAGGGTAATGCTTGGTCCGCTAAGGTTGCTACAAAATGACAAATAGCCTAGATTCTTCCTTGTAATGTGTGCAATATAGAAATGTTTCTAAGAGGTGGCATGTTAACTATAACATCAATTTTCTTCATGTCCACCTCAATGCCTCTATGATATACAATAAAACCTAAAAATAATCCACTATCTACACCAAAGACACACTTTTTTGGATTCAATCTCATGTTTTATTTTTACATTCTCTAAATGATTTTTCAAAGGATGTTCACATTATCTTGTCAAGTTAGAGATTTCGCTAGAACATCATCAACATAACTTCCAAAATCTTGTATATTTAATCATGAAATATCAATGTCATAGTTCATTGATATGTTGTGCCTATGTTCTTCAATCCAAAAGGAATGACTACCCAACAAAATTTTCCCCTTCGGGGAAGTTGTAGTAAATGTTGTCTGGTATTGATCTTGGGGGTTGATAAAGATATGATTATATCTAGAAAATCCATCCATGAATGAAAAAAAAGCATGTCCCATAGTTGAGTCCACTATCATGTCAATACTAGGAAGGGGAAATCATCTTTCAAAGATGCTTTATTTAAATAAAAAAAAATTGTACATGTCCTAATACGATTATCAGGTTTTGCAACTACAATAGTATTCGAGTTTCAAGGAGAATGATCAATAGGTCTTATAAAACCAACGTCGAGGAGTTTCTTAATCTTTGTATTAATAAATAGGGCTATCTTAGGATTCATTTTTCATATATTTTGTCTAACTGGTTTCGCATTCTCTACAAGGACTATGTTTTGTGTCACTATCTTAGCATCAATTCCTAGCATATCCAAATAAGTCCAAGAAAAAAGTTCGAGAAAGTCATGAAGTAAAGTTGCATGGTATTCTTGTTCATCTTCATCAAGGTACTTTCCTATCTTAATCACTTCCTCTTCATTATTAATATCCATTGATATGTTGATTGTATCTCCCAACACATGTAGCCCATTTCCTTTTATGAGGAGTAAATGGTTTGTCATAAAATCCTAACATTTCTTTCAAGGCTTCATCATATTCAAATTACTCCAAATGATTCTTCACAAGTTTTATCAATCAATTCAGGATGCCTCAGGGTGAGATTTGTTTTAAGGCTACACATGATGGTGTTGATGTTTAACAAGGGTCTTTTCTTTGCTTGCGTTATCTTAGAGGGACAATACCCCAAACCACTTTTTGTCTCTTGTGTGTTAGGTTCTATAGGAACATGGATTCCTTTCTCTTTCTTTCCACATAATTTTCCACTATAGCCAAGTTGTTTCATAAACTCGTAACCTTTTCCATAGAGTTTCTCCATTTCTTTTGGGTTTGGTGGTTATTGATAGTCTATCTCATCAAAGTTTTCCGTATAGCTTGTATCTTCTTCTAGAGTAGCTTCTTGTGAGTTTTCTTCCGAATTTTGTGTTGAAATTACCATTGGTTGCTTTTTTTTTTTAGCTTCTTTTGTTGTGATTTTTAATTCTCCCATAAAAAAAGATGTGAAGTTTAGATAACCCCAATCATCTTCCAATAACTTCAACACTTTTTCCATCTCTTGTTTCTCTTCTTTTGTAGGTTCTATGTTTGAGGTTGGAATTATTGTGTTCAGAGGACTTGTCATTCCTTTTTCAACTTGTAATGAACTTTTAGGCTTGGGATCTATTTCAACTTGATATACTTTATTTTTATAGAAATACTTCATTATACAATAAAGACTCGAAGGCACAACATGCATCTCATGAATCCAAGGTATTTCTAAAAGAATATTGTATGAAATATCATGAGGCATAACATGAATAGGATTTTATAATGTAGCCCTTCCAACTATAATAGGAAAAGTAATCATACCAAGCAGTTTATTTCCTACATCATCAAATACTCAAATCGATAAGGAATTAGGTTGTATTCTCAATTTATCCATACCAAGTCTATCCAAAAGGGTCACACTACACACATTAAGGGTGGAGCCATTGTTGAAAAGGGTTATTTTTATCCTAACCTATTGAAGATAGCTATTATCATGAAGGCATCATTTTTCTTTCTCATCTCCAAGGGAGTTAGGTCATGTTGATGAAAATTAATGTCTATGTTAACCATTTTCAATCCTTGAATTAGAGTTGTTACATCACTTGAATTTGTACCAGAAGGAACCACAACTTGTTGCAAGGATATTTGAAGCATAGTATGATAATTAGGTGAATTTTGAATTAGGTCCCATAGGGATATCTTTGCAAGAGTATTCTTAAGATTTTCAAGAATATTATACTCCTTCCCTTTATGCGAATGGCAAACGAGGGGTACTAGGCAAGATGGGTTGAGGAAATCGTAAAGATGTTGAAGTTCTTTGTCTTGGTTGTGGATTATTTCTAGTGTTATATGTATAAGCCACAATACTATAATTTGATTGTTGTGAAACATTATTCTTAGGTGGTTCAAGGGTGAAAATGGGTTTTCTTTGAGTTTGAGGTTTGTTTGAAGGTGGGTAAAGGATGAGTTGAGGTTGAATCACATTTTCTTCTCTTTGTTTTGGTTTTTTGTAACAAGACTTAATGGATGAAATTGTGAGATGAAACCCTCAAGGGCCTCTTCTAACATGTCAAAGTAATCATTAATAAAAGGCTTAATGGTTATTTTAACATAGAAAAAGAGATTTGACATACTCAAATAACTATGCTTTCTCTAAGGGGTTCATTAGTTTATAGGTTTTTTGGTTTTGTTTTCTAATGAATGTCAAGTGTAATATAATTTTTTCAAATTGTGAACTAATGCTAGAAATGAAAAGTGTAGTAATCTAATTCTATCCACAATTTAAATGAAACCAAATTAAGCTCGATCTAATGAAATTCATGAAATAGAAACTTAGTAAACTAAAACAAAAATATAACAACAAATAGAAGAATTAACAAGGTTTTTAATTATGTAAAATACAATTTCAGGTCCAACACGGGACTAAACTCCCCAGAGAAGCGTATGAGTCCCAATTAAGGTTTTTCAAAGGATCAAATGTTGAAAAACAATCAACACAGAATCCCAGAAATTAGGTAAAACAACTTGTACTGGGAATAAATCTCCCAGAGGGGTGTATGAGTCCTAGATTAGGTTTTTTACACTAAATTCAATAAATTTTGAGTGACTGTTAGGTTTTCTGATTTGTATGATGTCTTGACTATGTGAAATTACATATTTCCAATGATATTCAATGATGCAAGGTGCAAAAATGCAACTTATATGCACTTTCACTAATGTAAGATTTAGAAGCCCTAAATGCAAATTAACTAATGTAATACCTAATGCAAAGTTAATGTAAGCTAGATCTATTACTAAAATTCACTCCAAATCAAAAATAAGGTGTCCCAAGGCTAGGTTCACCAAAATGAAAACTAGAAAATAGGGGGTGGGGGCATATGCTTCACCTATTAGGAGATGGAACACACAAAAGGGGGCCTTATTTTCCTCTATTCCATTCAAGGAAACCCTAGAGATCTCAATCCAATGGTCCAAGTGAGAGAAAAGGTCTGCTATAAGGTCTCCTAGGGTGTGATTAAATAATAAAGGGGGTTCACCACTAAGCAAAGACTTAGAAAGAAAGAAATGTAACTGATATGCAAATGCAGCTATGTAACTTAGAATATGAAACTCAAAATCAGAATAATGTACTGAGAATGAATAGAGGTGCATGTCAAAAGTTGAAGATATATGAAATAAGCTCTAAAGTCCTATAATTATGACTCTTGAAGCACATTGGAAATCATACGCTAGGTTGAGTGATTTAGTCCTAGTTTAGGGTTTCGGGGTAGAAATTGGATTTTCACAGTCATAAGTATGAATCCTTTGAAATATGGAAAAATCCCTATACCAAGACTCATACGCCACAAGTGGTCGTTTAGTCTCAGTCCTCTTCAGAAATTCAAGATCTAAATCTATTCTCCTATCTCTGCACTTCCTTCCTCTATTTTTACAACTCTACTTTCGAATCTGAACCTACTAAAGACCTGGAAAACAAAATGTTGTGTTGATTCTCTTATTGGGAGTTTGCCTTGATCAAACCCCTAGTTTGATAATTAAACCTTGATGGAAATAATATATCTTGAAAGGAAATGTGTGTGAAATTCCTAATATTAAGTGCATCTAAGATTATGAGATCTAAAATGGAATGAAACCCTATTCTAATGTGCTAGAATAAGATGCATAAATGAAGTATAAAATGATACCTCACTTTGGGAGATCTCTAATTACCCTAATAAGACAAAATAATGCATGTACCTTCCTTTAAGAAGAAATTAGAATGATAATGAAGAATGGAATCACTTAGGAAATAAGTCATTAGGCTTGGTTCAATGGTTAGTTTCATCTCCCCAACCTTGAGTCCATCATGATTCTCCATAGGAACCCACCATCAATCCTTGACAATGTTAGATCTTGAATGAAAGTGAGCTTTAAGACCTACAAAAACACTATTATGCTACTCCAAGACTTCAACTTTATTTTCTCCTTGCTCTTGAATAATTGAAACTCTCTATTGAATGCTCATTCTTGAAAACTCTAGGATTGCTTATCTCTTAAATTACTAGGTGAAATAGTGATTTGAAACCTTATTTTTATATGCATCTCATATAATTTACCATTTATTAGATCCCAAATACCGACATTAGCAAAAAATTTGAATTAGAAATATTAATTTCTCACTCAAACCCTAAAAGGAGCCACACATGACTCATACACCCAAGGTGGCATATGGGTCCCACCTAGGGGGACTCATATGCCCAAGGTGGCGTATGAGTCCCACCCTAGATTTTTTGGGTGAGAAAATGTTGGGGTGTTAGAAAATTAAATGAATTTATTTATTTTCTTGAGATTTCAGTTGAAATAAGCCTTTGGGATCTAAAATAAAGGGTCTTAGGGGCCTATTAATGATTATTTAAAGGGTCATGAATGCAAAGGTACTAAAATAGGTCCAAACTATGTGTGAAATTATACCATCTCCAATAAGGGAGTACAATTTTCTACACTACAAGAAGAGAATACAATAGGTGAACAACAAAAAATGTTAGGGAGAGGTTTGTTGTCAACCTTGTATAATGTTATAATGTAATTATTTATTATTATATGGTGCACCTAGGGGATATAGGATGTGTGCATCACATGGGTCCAACATTCTTGGGGTCACTTTATGTGTTGTATGTAACATCGGTTTAAATATTTAAAGTGGGGTTGCACATGCAAATAATATTTAATATTGGGAAAGCACAATACCAATATTAAATGAGGGGTTAATGGTTTTTTAAGCTCATGGTATTAGTCATATAGTTTTATGTAATACCACTTGGTGGATTTGTGAGAGCTTATTTCTATAAAAAAAACACATGGGTAGTTGTGTAAGGTTGGCTTGTTGGCTTGGCTATTTGGCTAAAGGGTTGATAGCATCTCTTGTTAGAATTTGTGAGGTTTTGAAGCATGGCATGGGATGTGTGGTTATTTGCTTGTTCACATAGATTTCTTGTTGAGGGCTTGATGCTTCAAAGGTGTTCATGGAGGACTCTAAAGTTGTATTGTAATTTTTATCGCTGAGTAATACATGAGTGATGGATTATTTTGGAGGTTGGGTTTTTCCCTCTTGATGGTTTTACAAGGGTATGATGGAGCCCCTAAAATTTTTTGTTCTATTTCTGAAACTCTATAAAATTTGGCCAATTTCAAAGTGTGTCTAGACTTAGGGTTTTGCCCCTTGTTCTTGCCTTGGGATTTTGTTGTCAGGATCTCTCTCTATTGAAACCTTAGGTCTTTTCCCTTGTCAATGTTATGATCTATCATTGACATTCTATATCACATCCGCGATCATGTTAAAACATCTTATGTCATTGAGCTCATTAAATTACTGGCCCCTTGTGCCTAGGTTGTAAACATATTTTATTTTATAAGGTTGAGCGATTGACCTTGTTTGGCCTTTAAATCCTTTGAAAAATATGTTTTAATGTCCTCTGAGGCCTTCTATACATTTTCCTATATGGTTCCCTTTCTTAAAACAACTTATAGGCACGTGCTAAATAATCCCGCTTAAGTCTCATCGACTGCCTCCATTTATCGCTCATAGCAGATAGTTTTATGGATGAAAATTTAGATTGATGATGAGAAATGATTGGTTTTATTTTTTTTTGTGCATCATAGATCGATTTGAGAAATTTTGATTCATATCAGCGATGTGTGATTCTTGAGTTTCTCTTTGTATCATTGAGGTTCGGCTATCACTAATTGCTACTAAGTTTTGAGTTTTGAATTGGCAATGAGCGATGCCCTTGAAGCTATTTGTATTTATTTGCATCACTCATCATAAATAGTTGTGTGCTTGTCTTGATTAGATTAGCAATGAGTGATGGGGTCTCTGGTCAAAATATGTCATCATTGTTTTGAAAGGGTTAAATGAGCGATATGTTTGTGACCATTGTCTTCAAGGGAGGATACACGTGACTTGATCTAGTTCCATCACAATATTTTAATCATCGCTCATATGGTCTTCTGTTTTAAAGATAAATAAGTGATGCACGATGTGAGATAAATTTTTCTAAGAAGGACAAAGATCCAACGGTCATTTTTCCATCACACTGATTCTCTTGTCGTTGATTGAACCCTAGAGATTTGGGGAAAATCTATGATGGGTGATGAGATGTTTGAAGGATTATTCTTTCATTTTTTGACTCTTTGTACTTCATCGATGTGAATGAAAGAGCACAAAACAGGGTGGTGATGCATGATAATTTTTAGATTTAGATGACTAATGAAGTTAAGAGTAAACGTGGAAACTTTCTGAGGTGGTATCATCATTTTTGAGGCACATGTTGTAAAATATAGAAACAACACTTGAAGATCACCACTGATGATGTTTTAAATACAAAAGGATCAACGACCTAGATTAAAAGTTGATAGGAAAAGTTGTCAACTCACTCATGTGATGCTCTCCATGATCATTAATGGCTACACGCTCCTAATTTTTCTACTTAATGTAGATTGCTTGTTGTTTTATCTCAACAGTTGCAACCATCAAGAGTTGTGAAGTGTGAGCCAAAGTGGGGTAGCATGTGAGTCTTTGGTTTTCAATTGTAGATGTATTGAAATATCTATCCCTGGTAATATGGTTTTTATATGAGCTTTGTTATGAATCATGCATTAATTGGTTTGAGAGTTCCATTTTATGAGATAGTTAGTTTTAATTATCTGTAAGTGTCACTAGTTCTGGTTGAAATTGTTTATGTGTGAGGGTTTCCTTTTTTGCAAGAAGCATTTCAAGATATTAGACCAGTGAGTTTTATTGTAACTGGTGGTTTGCTAGTTTTTTGCTGTCTTGAAAGAATGGGTAAGTTAGGTATGCCTGTTCAACCAATTAGGAGGTCTGGGAGGCTTAGTGTGTTTGAATTTCATGAGGACATTTGTGTTACTGAGCATGAGGTACCTATAACTTCTAGACCACCAAAAGGCAAGAGAAGAGATCATGGAAAGAACAACAAAGATGTTGTCAAGAGTACCTACAATTTGAGGAGTGGGTTAAGCCTAAGAAGAAAGAAAAGAAAAGGGATAAGTATCACAAGGCTTACCTGGGGAGGCATAACTCTCCCATTGAAGTTTTAGATAGCCCTTCGAGCAATGGAGGAGATACTGGCCCAAAGTATGGGCATTATTTGCTTTCTATGGTGCCATATGAAGATTCTTCTGAGGAAGGAGTAGTCGCTCCTCCATTTTCAGTGTGGACACGGAGTGAGTGAGAATTCTCTGATGTTGACGAATTAGAGTAGTCTCTCAACCTTGTTTTTGTTTTTGATGACACCATGTTGCCACCACAGCAAGATCATCCTCTTCAGCATACATGTCTTTGGTGCTGAAGTGGGAATATTTTTGGCTGGTGTAAAGGAGAGGTGTTGGGCTCCATGTCCTCGATGGCATGCATGCCTTTTCTAGGAAGTGTGGGTATGTGCAGGATCATGATAGGCTAAAAAGTGGTGATATGTAAGTGATATGATGGCCCATGTGGCTGACAACTTTTTTTACCCAAAATTAATGAATTGAAAAGGGTTTTCAAAGGAGATTCTTAGCTTTCCACTAGTATAAATTATGTTTTACTTTGAATTTAATAAATAATTATTATTCATTTTCTATTTGAATTACAACTAAAGTCCTGATTGATAGGCTGATTGAAAAACATCTATAGCTTTCAAACGATATCACATTTTTTGAATCCAAAATGTGCATCACATTCTATGCTTCGCATACTTTAGGATTAAAAAAAAAATGAATTTCATGAAGTTTTGACCAAGTTAAGGTGGTCAGACATACAATTTTTTATATTTTTAAAAGTTGTAATAAAAAAAATCCTAATTAATTATTTACTTGGAAAAAATTACAAAAAGATATGCATCACATCGGGACATGAGTCCTCTACTTATATCTAAAATCTTATAAAAAAATATTATCATTAAATTATTGTGGTTAGGGTGGTCAGATAGACACCTACTTCTTATTTTTTCCTTGAAATTTAAGTACTATTGCATTGAAATTTCAAATTTTCACCAAATAGATTTTTTTAAAAATAAACCTAATAGTTTAGAAACTACATTCAATTTTCTACAGATTATATTCTTACATATTTTTGAAATAATATAGGTAACTTATTCAAAATTTTATGTCAAGTTGCATAACTTTGATTTTCTGAATTTTCATCACCACTTAAGGGCTTGTTTTTACATGATGATCCTGCACATACCCACGTGTAAGTTTTTTCCTTTGATACTGGTGGAGAATCTTCTTTGGTTTACGTAGACGAGCATTTTTGGTGGTGTTGCATCAATGAACGCCTTTTGGAAGGCTGACTCATCTTCTTCAACCGACTGCATGGAATTTGTTGTCTTTTGCTTCCCCTTGTTCTTAAATGATTAAATGTAGCCATCTGGGGAATATTTAAAATTAAGGTGAAATTAGCCCTCAAATGCAAATGTAATTGTAATTTGGCCTATTAATTTTTGCTCCAATATCTTTATAATTGGGATTCCAAGGCTTGTTACAAGAGAGGTTGGGTAGTGATTTATTCTAGGATTTAGTCACACAAGGATTAAAAGGGTTACTAAATGGTCTAGTGATACGCCTTGGGATCAAGTCTATCAATATGCATATGTAATATTAATGGTAATACTGGCAATATAGAATAGTAATAGTGCAAGTCCGACACCATTTTACTCTTCTATGTATTAGTCTTACAAATTATGAATAATATAATCAAGGTTATCTTATTTGTCTCTATCAAGTTTAGATGGATGTATGACTCTATTCTTGTTTATTAATTCAAAGAATTAATGTAGGTTCTTGAATATGGCTGTAAATTTGTATTAAACTAAGTGCTAGGATATTAGTAAGAAGTAAAGGTTAAAACACGATGTTGAAATATTGAATGCAGCATTTCAGAGCTTCATCTAGTGTCAGATATGAAAATTGTTGTTATATTATGTATGTGTTGGTATTGACTCTGTTCCAAGGATGAGGCACTTGAATAAGTTGGGTAGTTATATTTTATTGTGTTGACTAACTTAGCCATTTACCCATTCATTAAATTAAATTCTATAAAAAGGGTTATAAAGTAATGAGGTTTCACCATTCTCATGCTCAAAGAGTTAATTATGTTTGAGAAGTACACAACTTCTTTGATATAGTTACTGATTGAGCATCTATGTGAGAATCATTTGTGTATATTGTAGTGTTATTGATGCAAATGGCATAAGAATTTTGTTATGAAAGCATTTATAGGGATATCCTCCTAGGTTTCATAGAGCTCAAAGTGAAGAAGTGAGGGCCTCAAAACATTTACTTATGTGTTGGCCAATCCCTTGATAGTATGTAACTAGATATTGCAAATTATGAAGAGTCAAATATTTTGCTAGTATTTTATCCATGAGTTTTATAGTTGTGATGTCAATAAGTTGAATCACTGAAATGTTTCATGGTTTTGTTGTGTTCCTTTGAAACGACAAGTCCTTTTGAAGATCTACTATAACTCTAAAATATTTTTCGTAATCTCTCACTAACTGTGGGTGGCGACTCCAAGATTTTTGCACTAGTATGCACTATTTGAAGAACTCCAGAAAAGGTAGAATGAAAATTTGTTGAGAAAGGATAAGAAATCATTGTGTGACTTTTTTGTTGAAGGATACCCAAAATGAAATTCATCTTTGAATGAGCTTCATATTGCTTGAAGTTCAGTCCTTTGTGAAGAGAGGCAGTGAATCTGTCAAAAGAATCTAATGAAGAGGTGGAGAAAGCTTCATATCTACAAATTTTTTCAATCATAAGCACAATTCAAGACAGTTCCAACATATCTAGGTACTTCTCCTATTTGGATTTTCATAGAGCATAAACTTGTTATGAAAATCATATGTGATAGTTTGAAATAATGTTGATTCCCTATTTGGTGAATTAAGCACTAAGAAAGGGAATGGTATTAGTATTGTTTTCATACTTTTGAGCTATAATTTGAATTTTCTATGTTGTAATGAAGAATTATGCTTGTTCTTGAGATCTACCCATTAGAGAGAGTTTTAGATGTAGATGTATTTGAGTTATGCATTGTAATATTTTAAGGTCATGATAAAAGCAAGAAATAGGGCAGCGATCAACTGTAGGGAAGTGATCAACTATAGGGTGGTGTTTAAGGTTTGTAGGGGTGTAAGAGAATGTATCATTCACTTGTACATTACTGTGGGGAACATGATGTAAACATGAGGAGTTTGTAACCCTTGTCATTTCATCAAAGAATTTTCTCTATGGAAACATATAGAGCCATAAATTTTAGTGGTATTTTGGGGTTTCCAAATGTTATTCCTAATAAAGTTAGGGAACACTTGCCAAAGCTCAAAGGAAAAAGCTCTGAATCAACATCTCAACATATGTGGGAGTTTTCATATTTGATGGAAGATTATGAGATAGATCATGAAGATGTTGTCATGAAATTATTTGTTCAATCTCTGAAGGAAGATGCCAAAGACTGGTTTTCATATTTGCCAGTATGTTCTATCCCTTCATGGAATGAATTAATGGTAGCATTCATAGAACAATTCGATGAAAGGATTAATCCCAATTCAGTAAGGAAATGTTTTAGGGAAATTCAAAAGGATGAAGAGGAATTTATCCCAACCTTCAACATCAGATTTGTAAAGGCATTAAGAAATATTCTTGAAAATATGAGATCGAGTGATGCAAAATGTTTAATAGTGTATTTGGGTGCCTTTGATAAAAAGATGGGCTATCTGTTAAGAGATAAGGATCCCTCAACATTGCAGCATGCATATAAAATAACAGTGGATATTAAAAATAATATGAGATATTCAATGATGAAGGGATATATGGGTGCAAGTGTTTGTTGTCCTAAAGCACATCATATAAATGAAATTCATAAGAAAGAAAAAGGTGATGAAGGTGATGATTATTTTTTAAAGATTTGAATATTGCATGATAATCATAGATAGATATATGGTGAATCTCAACAAATTTTAAGTAATGTTGATCAGACGTTATGTGTTAAAAAACTATCTAGCATGAGAAGAAATGAGGGAGAATCACCATATGAATTGTTAGCAAGGCTCTTGGATGCCTTGTTAGAAATTCCTCAAAAGTTGAGACCTAAAGATAGAATATGTATTGACTTGTTCTATGAAATTTATGAGCCAGGGCTTGGTACCTTACCCAAGGAATTGAAGCCTCTAGATTTTTATTAGATAATTATTTGGATCATAATTGTTGAGGAGGCCAACTATGACTACATACAAAAATTTAAATCTCAAAAAGGCGGTGGTGGTCACCCTGTGGATAAGGATCAAAGATCTATCCAGGTAATGGATAGGGATATTTCAGAGGATGAACATATGTCTAGTGGTGTAGATGAAGACATTGGTAGATTTACAAGTATTGTTGATCTACCTTTGGAAATTGATAACTTAGATAGTGAAAATGAGAGCTCTAATTATTCTTATGAGGAATATGAATCTGTTTATGAAAATAATCTGAAGGAATTCTTTGTACCTAAAGGGTACAAAAATATCAATACTTGCGAAGTTTTTTCCTTACCAGTGAATGAACAAAATAAATGTAAAGAATTCTTGGAATGAAATTTGGTTATATCTGAATTGGAAAGTGCTAGTAAAATGGTTGATGATGAATTCGAAGATAAAATTGTGTGTGTTTAGCATCCTAAGACTAAGCATGATGTTAAGAATGACTGGATTTGTGTTACTAACCAATAAGATCAAACCCCAGTTATCTATGGCTGTCCATATAAAATAAAAAAATAATATGTGAGTGTATTAGTAGAGATAGATAGGGTGCTATTCGGCAAGACTTGTATCAAGGGGGAAATAGGTGAAGAGACATGTATGGTTGCTAAGGAGAAATATGCAGGAGGTAACAAACCTTTTTCACCAAATCTAGTGCATTCATCAATTGAAGAAAAATCTGGGCACCTTATCAATCCTAAATTATTTAGCCCATCTTATGAGACATTCTGCTTTGAGATGATTGATGATACAAGGGGTAAGTTGAACCATATTAGTGGACCTGAAATGGAAATATTCTTTGATTATTGGGATGGTTTGGATAATTCTATTAGTGGGGACATCCATGACCAAAATGACAGCAAGATTTCTATGGAATTTGATGAATCATTCTCCCAAGAGGGTAGATCATATGACAACATAATTGGTTTATCTTTCTCTAAGGAATATGACCACCATTTTGAAAAGAAACCTGTATATGAAAATTTTCTCTCTATCACACAAAGTGAATGTGTGTTTGGTGTGGGGAGAAAATTAGATGATTATGACTCTGGAGTACTAGAAATGAAATTGTAATATCACTCCAAGGGGTCATAATATATGCCCCTGAATGGGACTGTTGAAAATAATATGTATAAGGGTTTTCATTTTAAAGAGAAAAATGAATTTGATGTTAGCTTATATGATGATAGTGATCAAATGGATTATGAGTGCTTCACTTTCCCTATCTTGTTCAACAGGAATTTGGTGGAATATGATTGTGAGCTGGCTCAGATATAATGCTACATTGATCATGTGTTCCAATCAATGATCAACTATGGTTCTTAGATGGATATGAATGGAAATGATAATAATAAATTCATACATATGTCCATAATGTTTGATTTCAATATCTGTAGTGTGATCAACAAGTGGATAATTCATGAGAATATTCTTAGCCTTGGCATGGTACAAACAATGGGAAAAAAGGTTTTTGACAAGGGAAAGTACTAGTCCTAAGTTTGGGGGCCTAGGGCCACCAAATAAAGTTGAGTTTTGGTATAATTATAGAATGTAGATTGAAATATTGTATATCATAAAAGGCTTCAATAAACATGGATATTGGATCTCTTGGTATAGACTTGTAACTTATGTAATTATTATACATATGTGGTTCTCTATGGTCTAGTTTTCTTACCCGGTCTAGGCTAGTCCCTGGTTTTTGGTCCTTTGTGCTTGGTCTGCTTCACTTGATATCCTAGAATCTTACTCTATTCTCGAGGAATAAATGTCCCCAACTAGAGCCACTGATGGACTCCCCTAAAAAAATTGGTTATATTTCTAAAACTTTGTAAAATTCGACCAGTTTCAAAGTGTGTTTGGACTTAGGTTTTTGCCCCCTATTCTTGCCTTGGGATTTTTTTGTTAGGATCTCTCTCTATTGAAATCCTAGGTCTTTTCCTTTTTCAATGTTATGATATATCATTGGACTTCTATATCCCATCCCTGATCATGTTAAAACATCTTATGTCATTGAGCTCATTAAATTACGGACCCCTTCTGCCTAGGTCATAAACATACTTTATTTTATAAGGTTGAGCGATTGACCTTGTTTGGCCTTTAAATCCTTTGAAAAATATGTTTTAATTTCCTCTAATTCCATTTATAAATTGTCCCAGATGGTCCCATTTATTAAAACAACTTATAGACATGTGCTAAATAATCCCACTTAAGTCTCGTCGATTGCCTCCATTTATCGCTCATCATGAATAGTTTTATGAATGAAAATTTAGATTGGCGATGAGAAACGAACAATGTTCTTTTATTTCATGCATCGTGGATGGATTTGAGAACTTTTGATTCATATCAATGATGTGTAATGCTTTATTTTCTCTTTGTATCGCTGAGGTTTAGCTATCACTAATCTCTCTTGAGTTTTGAGTTATGAATTGGCGATGAGAAATTCCCTTAGAGCTCTTTGTATTTCTTTGCACCACTCATCATGGATATCTATGCACTTGTTTTGATGAGATTAACGATAAGCGATGGGGTCTCTGGTCAAAATGTGTCATCGTTATTTTGAAAGGGGTAAATGAGCAATATTTTTGTGACTGTTGTCTTCAAGGGAGGATGCGCATTACCTGATCTGGTTCTATCACAATATTTTAATCATCACTAATATGGTCTTGAATTTTAAACATAAATCAATGATGCATGATGTGAGATAAAGTTTTCTAAGAAGGACAATGATCCAACGATCGTGATTCCATCGTGCTAGTTCTCTTGTCACTGATTGAACCTTGGAGATTTGGGGTAGACCCACGATGGGCGATGGGATGTTTGAAGGATTTTTCTTTCATTTTTTGGCTCTTTGTACTTCACCAATGTGAATGAAAGAGCACAAACCAAGATGGTGATGCATGATAATTGTCAAATTTAGCTGAATAATGAAGTAAAGAGTAAACGTGGAAACTTTCTAAGGTGGTATTGTCATTTTTGAGGAACATGTTGTAAAATCCAGAACCAATGCTTGAAGATTTCCATTTACAATTTTTTAAATCTAAAAGGATCGACGACCTAGATTTAAAGATAATAGATGGAGTTTTCAGGTCGCTTGTGCGAGGCTATCCTTGATCATTAAGGGCTACACGCTCCTAATTTTTCTACTTGATGTGCATTTCCTACAATTTTATCGCACCAGTTGTAGCCATCGAGAGTTGTGAAGTGTGAGGCAGAGTGGGATAGCATGTGAGTCTTTGGTTTTCAATTGCAGATGTATTGAAGTATCTATCCCTAGTAAGTTGGTTTTTATATGAGCTTTGTTCTGAATCATGCATTAGTTGGTTTGAGAGTTCCATTTTCTAGGATAGTGAGTTATAATTATTTGTAAGTGTCACTGGGTCAAGTTGAAATTGTCTAGTGTGAGGGCTTCCTTTTCTCTAAGAATCATTTTAGGATATTAGACTAGTGAGTCTTATCATAATTGATGGTTTACTATTTTTTACCTGTGTCTTGAAAGAATGGGTAAGTTAAGTATGCCTATTCAACCAATTAGGAGGTCCAAGAGGCTTAGTGTGTTTGAATTTCATGAGAACATTTTTGTTACTGAGCATGAGGCACTTAAAACTTCTACACCACCAAAAGGAAATAGCAGAGCACATGGAAAGAATAAGAAAGATGGTGTCAAGAGCACCTACAATTTGAGGAGTCAGGTTGTTTCAGAGGAACTGGTCAAGTTTAAGGGGAAAGAGTTGGTTAAGCCTAAGAATAAATCAAAGAATAGGAATAAGTATCACAAGGATTACTTGGTGAGGCACAACTCTCCCATTGAAGTTTTAGATAGCCCTATAGATGATGGAGGAGATATTGACCCAGAGTATGGCCATTATTTGTTTTCACTAGTGCCATATGAAGATTTTGATGAGGAAGGAGTAGTTACTCCTCTAGTTTTAGTGCGAACATGGAGTGAGCAAGCATACTCTGATGCTGACAAATCAGAGTAACGTCTTGACCCTGTTTTTGTTTTTTATGACACCATTGCCACTCCAGCAGGATCATCCTCTTCAACCTGCATGTCACTTTTTGTCTTTGGTGCTAACATGGGAATCTTTTGGGTTGGTATAAAGGAGAGTGTTGGGCTTCATATTCTCAACAATATGTATGCCTTTACCAAGAAGTGTGTAAGTTTTTTCTTCTGATACTAGTGGAGAATCTTCTTTGGTCTATGTGGATGATGGATTTTGGTGATGTTGCATCAATGAACGATTCCTTTTGGAAGGTTGGCTCATCTTCTTCAACTGAATGCATGGATTTTGTTGTATTTTTCTTACTCTTGTTCTGAAATGATTAAATGTAACCATCTAGGGAATCTCTAAAATTAAGGTGAAATTAGCCCTCAAATGCAAATGTAATTGTAATCCAGTCTATTGCTTGTTGCTCGCATATCTCTATAAATGGGATTCTAGGGCCTGTTATAGGAGAGGTTGGGTAGTGAGTTATTCTGGGATTTAGTCACAAAAGGATTAAAAGGGTTACTGAATGGTCTAGTGATATGTCTTGGGTTCAAGTCTATCAATACACATATGTAATCTTAATGGTAATACTAGCAATATAAAATAATAATAGTGCAAGTTCATCACCATTTTACTCTCCTATGTATTGGTCTTACAAATAATGAATAATATAATCAAGGTTATCTTATTTGTCTCTATTAATTTCAGATGGATGTATGGCTATACTCTTGTTTATTAATTCAAATAATTAATTAGGTGCTTGAATATGACTTTAAATTTGTATTAAATTGAGTGTTAGGATGCTAGTAAGAAGTAAAGGTTAAGAAATGATGCTCAAATACTGTAATCCAGCATTTTAGAGCTTCATGTAATGTCATATATGAAAATTGTTGTTATAATATGTATGTGTTGGTATTGGCTTCATTCCAAGGATGAGGCACTGGACTATGTTGGTTAGCTATGTTGTATTGTGTTGACTAGCTTGGCCATTACTCATTCATTAAATGAAATTATATAAAAGGGGGTATAAAGTAATGAGGTTTTTTCCATTCTCATGCTCTAAGAGTGAATTATGTTTGAGAAGTAGCAAACTTCTTTGATATAGTTACTAATTGAGCATCTATGTGAGAATCATATGTGTATATTACAGTGTTATTGATGCAAATGGCATAAGAATATTATTATGAAAGAGTTTCTAGAGATACCCTCATGGGTTTCACAGAGCCTAAAGTGAAGAATTGAGGGCCTCAGAACCTTTACTTATGTGCTGGTCAATCCTTACCCTTGTTGATTATTGAATTCTCGTAGATTCATAGGTAAGTGGTAGGATCAAGCTTGGTTCTAAAAAAATAACCAACTGGGTATATCTTGTGTCGTCTTTGATCGTATGCTGTCTATTATTTTTCATATGGATTATGAATACTTGTTTGTATAGATTTTCTATTTGATTTATGTGGAAATTATCTTAGGTGGATGCATGTTACCTTTCATAAATCATTATACATGTAACTGGTTAGTTTATAAATATATATTTTTTTATTATGATATATGTATGCCTTAATTATATTCTTATGTTGTGTACTTTAATTGAGTATTGAAATCATTTCATATGTCTATAGCTATTATAAAAATAAATCCTAAGAAGCAATATACCATCAACTATCTAATGTGAAGTAATAGTAAACAAAATATCAACTTATTTAGACAATAACATGATTAGGTTATAATTTAAAGTAATTAATTAAAAATGAGAAATTTGTATATCTATAAAATAAATCTATTTGGTTTTATTTTTATATTATTATCCTAGTGATTCTTTTGTAAAAATTATGTATTCCTTCTATAGCACCTAGCATTTTTCCATCCTTTCTTTGCATATCTTCTATACACTCATTTTGAAAATAGAGACACTAGAAGTAATTTTTTACACTCATTATCTCACCCTCTAGGAAACATATCATATCCCCTCCATATTAATTTTCTTAGGGAATGTCTCACATTGGTTAAAAAACTATAGGATATAGATGCACTATTGGATAAACACATTCACTCTCCTTCATTTGATAATGCACAATTATTCTTACATTATATATTGCCTTATGAGATCAAGGATAATTTCTATCCTCTAAGATGTTGAACACTAATATGTTTTGGCACACAATGGTAGAGATGATTCATCATACTAGATAATGATAGTTAATAATTTATTTAATTAACTCACACAAGAAATTATAAAAAATTGAATAACTTATTTCTCAATCATAGATAGGCCAAAAAATATTTATTTAAAGCTTTTCATTATCTTCAGTAATTGACACAATATTTTCCATGATAATGGCTTGGAGATGGTTATAAAGTAGTAATTATAACAATAAATTAATATAAATTAAATGTATTTAATAGTTGAAATACCCATCAAGATCTTTATTGTATTATACTAATTAAGTGAAAGTTTTGGGTGAAATTTGAATTGGAAGTGATATAGAAACTATTACATCAAATAAAGAAATAAATGTATTTTCAAGGGGTAAAGTATAAAACCAATCTAAAGCATCTAGTTTTTTAAAGAGATAAGAAACAACTTAGTCAATATTTTTATTGCATGTATGAGTTAAGAACATAAATTATTAAATACCCTTGTATGATGTAATGGATCATCTTTACCATTGTACATGCCAAACAATATTAGTGTTAAGAGAATTATGATGAAATAGTGATCATATATATCATAAGGAAATGGATAATGTAACATATTTGTGCATCTAGGATGGAGCAGAGCAAATAAAGTTATATAATAGTGATTATATCTCCTTTAATATTGTAATCTATTTAAGCCATATTATAAGAAGGATATGGAGGGAACTTGATATGCTAACCATAATGAGTGTAAAAACTATTAGAGTGGATCTATGTTTAGAATAGGTGTATAGGGGACATGCAAAAAGAGGGAAGATTTTTTTTGAAAGATTCACTTAGATAATTATGTCATAAAACATAACACACTATAGAAATTCTCTCAAAACAACTTAGTAAATATTTTATCATCTAATGTATATATCCTTGTATGGTAGAATGCATCATCTCTACCAATGTGCATGGCAAAAAACTGGTAGTGTTAAAAGCCTTATAGGACAATAATAAGTTTAGATCTCATAATATAATGGATAATGTAATAATATTTATGCATTATGAGATGAACGAGAGTGAATAAATTTATCCAACCATTCTTATATCTCTTTTTTTTTAATCCATGAAATCCGTATCCAAATAAAACTAGTATAGATGGGATGTGATATACTAATTAGATAATATGATAATGAATGTAAAAAATTATTAGAGTGGATTTATGTTTAGAATGGGTGTATACGGGACATGCAAAGGGAGGATGGAAATATATTGTAGAGAGAATAAATTACTTTTATGTGTAAGACCCCTCCGTTTTGCTCTTTTGATCAAATAGTGTTCTGTTTGATTATGTTGTACTTTATATTTGTACTTTGACTTAGAACTCATTTGCTATTTGATCGTTATCTGTAAAGTGATGCGAATGTTATATTTTGGTGTGATGGTGTATTTTTTTTATGTTATCATTATGACACGCTTTGGATTAGCATAGTGGATAATTGAATTAATGATGTTAGATTCGTTAGTTAGTAATATTATATTGGTGAAGGGGATGGATCGCATCACTCGCTTGCGAGCACCCTGCGATTCTGAGATTTCCTCTTCACAGTGTGTTTAATTTTAACATATATAAGCATGTGGATATACTCTATGTTCATAGGTTGACAGGTACAAGACATCGACTCCACCTGGTTCCACAGGGTCAAGCATGTCCATTGCCCAACGGTATTTGATTGGGAGATAGTAGCTAGGGTTTCCGTGCCAAGTCGTCACCCTAGTCCTAGTATGTCGTCAGATGTTAGTCAGGTTGTGTTGCTGTGAATATTGCTCCCTCTCTTTGTTTATTTAATTGCAACTTAGAAAAGGGTAATTAAATGGCTTAATGTATTTAAGTTGTGGATTAATTTGTTTTGTGCTTATGTTGAAATATAATTTATTTTATTATTAATTTAATTTAATTAATAAATAATTTAATCGTTGATTAAATCTATTTATTAATTAATTAAATTTATGATGTTGAAAGAATTTAATTTATTTATGTTGAAGTTATTGTTATATTGTTGAAATTGAAAATTAGGAAAATGATTAAAAAAGTCAAATTTGAAAGTTGAATTCAAAAATTGAAGAAATTGAAATATCTTGCATTTTCTATTTTGGAGAACTTATGAGGGTGGTTGTTGAATTTTTAAGGTTTTATCCTTATGTTTGAATTTGCATCACATTTTGGAGGATAGAAACTTTTTTTGGAAAAAGATTGAAATGGAAGAGAGGAGGAATTTTGCATTTTGTGGATTTCTTGGAGGAACTGGAACCTGAAGAGGGATTAGTGTACCCTTTGGCATCTTTTGTGGGAAACCGGGTTTTCTTCATATTTAATTTATTTTATTTGGATAAAATTCATAATTATCTACATGTTGTTGAAATCTTGTGAAATCCTGTATGAAATTGAAGAGAACCTCCTTATTCAATTTGTGTTTCTCAAATTAAAATTGAAAATATGGCTGTAAATAATTCTTTCCAAAATTTACTTGCTCAATTGAATTTTTGGTTTGTTTAAATTTGGATAAAATGCATAGATATATTATTCCTTTTGTTTTTCTTGTTCTGGGATGTTGTTGTTGAAATAAATTTTGAACTACCCAAGTAAGGGCATGGATTTTAAAAACTCCGCACGCTTGTGTTTAAAAAGAAATAAATAAAAATAATAATAAAAATTAAAAAAATTGAAGGGGAGGGAAGCACTGGGGGCTCACCCCCCACCGCACCCCCTTGGGAGACACGTGGGGAAGAGCTGCACCCAGCGTGACCCCCCGGCCGCCACACAGTGGTCGGCTATGTGGTTACACAACTGATACCACCTAGTGGTCAGTTGTGTTTACATAGCTGCCCACTGTGTGGGGTTCGGTTGTGTCACCATCGTCGCCCCACCTTATCTCCATCGCCTGCACTAAACACGCCACCCGTAGAGGCCGGCTCAGCCTTCGCCGCCTTGTCAAAACCTCACATCGCCACTTGGTTAGAACCCGCGTGGCCAAGGAAAATACGGCCACGCAACCCTAATATGCATGCAGCCTGAGGGCAAGATGGCCAAGCATTTTATTTTAAATATTATATTATTTATATTATTAGGTATTAATATATATTATATGATAAAATATATATATATATATATTAATATTTAATAGTTTAAATTATAATATTCAATAATATTATATATAATTAATCGATCAAACGAATCTTTTACAATATTCATATATATTAAAATATTGGGCAAATGATTTGGTTAGTATCATGATTTAAATACATTGGGATGATTTAAAATATGGCGCTTTTAAGCATGTATCATTTTTATTTTGTTTAAGGGTAATATATTTATAAAGGCAATTAAGGGAGTTGTTTGTAATATGTTTAATTGTAAAGATAATTGATTTCTTTTAAAATGATTTAATTTCTTAGAGGAAACAATTATTAACTCTATATTTTTATTTCTTGAATGGTTGAAATAAATGATCATTGTATGTTTATTTATTTTGCAATTAGAAAAAAAATTAAAATACTTGGTTGCAAATTTCACTCTTTGTCTGAAAGAGACGATATTTAATTTTGATTTCCTTAAGGCAAATAAGTACTATATATTAGCATCAGAATGGATTTAGAATATCCAAATGTTGTTTATTTCATGTGCCTTTAGTGAATATTCCCTTTGTGTTCTTGTTTGGGAAATGGGTCAAATGAGTGTGTAATCCGTAAGTCTTCCAGAGGATCTTGAAGATGGGGGTTGTCGTTTGTTATGTCAACCTATTTTGTATCCCTTGGGTAGTGAATATGAAGTTATCTATTATTACCCGGTTTCTATGAACGGGAATGTTTTGTACCTCCTGAGAAAGGAGTGGATTATGTAATTGTGCCTCCTTGTAGGAGTGACTTTGTTATGTTGTTACCTCCAGTGTTTGGAGATGGATTATCTTATGTCACCTCCTGAGAAAGGAGTGGTCGTGTTATCTTGGTTGTTGCACTTTGTACCCTTAGTGTTTGGATGGTTTGTGTGTTGTCAAGTAGAAGAGTGGCTTCCGTAGGGGCCAGAGCCTGGAAGAGGTAAACTGGGTAACTTACGGAAGTGGTTTAATCAAGTGATAACTAAAATAAAACTTAGAAGATTAGGTGGTACTTCTCACTAATCAAGATAATTATGCCTCACTCATAGACACAAGGGCTCATTTAGACTTGGGATGAGTGGGAAGGCCTGGAATGGCAAGGTCATCTATCTGGTCTATATGACAGGTATTTGATCATGCATTAGTAAGTATGAGGGTCGGGGATCGGTAGAGGCCACCAGGGTAACCCATTATGGGGGTTGGAGCCTAGGAAGATCTGCAATGGGTAACTCATGATGAGTTGTGTGATGACACTCTGTCTAGGAAAACAGTTGGTATTCGATCTTGTGGGTATGGTTTCCTTAACATACCTGATGTGACCATAGTTGGTATTTGATTATTATGTGTATGGTTCTTTTAACATACTTGTTATGCTTTATTTCTGGAAGCAATGTGACCATGTGGAGTTGTACTTATGTTGTTTGTGGAGTTGTACTTATGTGGTACTTGGGTTGTACTTGAGATGTGCTTGTGTGGTACATGTGATTGGATGTGTCAGCTTGGTTCAGTTGTGATTTAGCCAGTGTCTAGAGATGATGGTCTTGGCTAGGATTCCTTGTTACTATCTCCTAGCATGGGGGGTGGGCCTTTTGGTTCCACTTGGTTGGGTGGCATGCACCTAAATCCATTGGGTTCTTTCTTCATGTTCATATGGATGAGACTTCCAGTTGGAGAGCTCATTGGTTTCTGTATCAGTCCTTGCTTTATTTCATTTCAGTTGATCTTGTAATATTTTACCCCTCATTTGTTATCGAGGTGGAAGTTGTAACTGCAACCTTATTTATTGGACTTGCCTCATTCGGGGAATGAGAGTTGTAATTGTAATATTTAATTATGGATAAATGAATTGGACAGTTATTTCTATGCTTGTTGTAAATTATCTTAATTGGAATGTATGTGTTTAATTATTGTCTAAATAATTGGCATGGTTTATATTCACTTATGTTGTTTGTGGGTTGTTATGTTATCTCTACCTCGTAACCTTAGGGGATGTTTGCATTGGGAAGCAATCTTGTTTATTAATTGTAATTAAACAAACAAAAAATTAGCCTATTTAAGTAGTTGTTTGCATCATCCTCTAGGGTTGCGTGGCAGGCGTTACATTATGGAGGGATGAATAGGATAATTATTTCACAACAAAACTCCTTAGACCTAATTAAAGATATATAATTTTCTCATTTAAATTAATTTATTGTTTTCAAATAGAACCTAGTCATGTTATTATTGGAATATATATATTTAATTAATACTTCACATAAGATATTTGATTCCATATTACTCCCAAGTTTTTTTTCAAATAGTTGTACACATATGTAATGATTTTAATACTCAATTAAAGTACACAAAATAAGAATATACTTAAAGCATAAACCAATCTTAGTGAACCTTTTTAGTTATAGATTAATGAGTTACATATAGTCGTTTATGTGATTTCATCATTCTATTTTATTCCATATATATTATCTAATATATTAAAGTAGGTATCCATAAAACCATTATAGTTTGTATTTGTTAATACAATTATGAATATAGATACAAGTATGGATGTACAAAACATTAGCAAGATCATATTTGATATCAAAATTCTTTTAATATTGATCTTTATAATTTTAATTGTGATAAAATAAATGGAAAGTAGATATGTATTATAAATGCCCAAAAAATTTAGATTGATTTTTTTTTTTACTTGGGTTAAAACTAATTATTTTATGTGAATATGACTCAAAATTTCACATTTATGCATACACTCTTATAAATTCATTCCTAAAAGAATGTATTTATTAATTTCATACATTCTATTAATAAAAGATCAATTAAGTAATCATATTAGGTTGGAAGATTTCATGTGTTCTCAATATGGATAAAATCTAAAACTAGGTCACTCTAGTGAATGTTAGGGTTAGACTTGTTACATTCATTATATTCCTCAATGTATACTATCATGCTAGATCTAAACCCTATTAAAAGTTGCCCCATCATGGAACTAACCAAATATCACAAAGTAGGAGTGGGTATTTATTTATGTTAGTTGATAACATTACAACCATGTATAACTAAGCCATGATTCCACTCACTTATCATAGTAGGAAGTGTTAGGAAAATGTGTCTTAACCTTGCAATTATATAATGGTTATTGTTGATAGGATATATATATATATATATATGTATGTATATTTCCTAGTTACACCGATAGTGTAATATACAATGGCATAAGGGGGAGAGTGGGATGTGTAAATATTTTTTGTTCTTTTTCAAGAAACTACTAAAATGATCAACATACATTAGAGAAATGATACATTGTAAATCTAGAACACAAATTATTAGGTTTTAGATCTAAAGATGGATGTTTTTTTGGCCTTCCTTGCCCTAGAATGTAATCCTATTTTATGAGGGCACTAGATTATGGCTACGATAAAGAGAGACAATGATATATTATGAGTGTCTAATAGTAGTCATTTTTTCTCTTGATCTCTGGGTGGTGATACTCCTGTGAGAAGCTTTCTCTACAAGTATATTGTAATATTTGTGGGGTGATCCCACAATATTGGTTTACAATTTTTGGGAAAATTGGACATCGAACTATTTTTTTTTAGCTAAATATTCACTTTCGGGCTCCTATAGCGGCTAAACCATGAGGAATTTGAAGATGATGAAAACTAGTGATTTGTGATGCTTTGTTTATAGATTCTAAATATATTTTTTTCAGTTTTTTTGGAATCAAATTGCACTTATTTTTTCATCTCCTTCCAAAACTAGCTTCTTTTTTTAAAACAACATTTTTAAGGAGTGACACTCACCGTATACAACATAACTTTTTTTGTATGAAGGATAAAATTCTTATTTTTTTGAATTTAGATTTGTAACTACGATATCTAGAACTTTCATTTGATTTTATAGTGTTTTATTTGAATATGTTTTCCTTAATCAAGTTTCAAAGTCAAACCAATTACAATTCAGACATAGGCGGACCATATACAACATAACTTTTTCTATATGTATCAAAATTCATTTTTTTCTTTTAAATGGATCAAGGACATCAATACCCAGCTCAAACATATTTTTTAAAATTTTATTTTTATAATCTTCTATTTTTCCACATGTGCAGAACAGAGAACTTGATTTTCAGTGGAAAACCTATGTCTAATAAATCTAAAAAAACACATACATAATAAAACCAAAAAATATTAAAATTATATTTGTTGGATAGCTCATTCAGAGGACTACCATCTTGCATTTGGGTCTATGAAGTCTCCTCCATTTTCATCCTCAACCCAAGCTTCGAAGGGTGAAAATCTCGAGTCTTTTTGTGTCGGAGGGTGGGAAGGTGGGAAAAGGGGGGTTTGCTCGAACCCCCTTTCCACAATGGGAAACACGGGTTCCCACATGCAAAGGGGTTCACTCGAACTTTGGTTCGAGCGAACCCCTTTTGGGTTCGTTCGAACATTGAGTTCGCTCGAACTCCTCAAAATGATTTTTTTTGCGTGGGTGAGGTTTATGGAAATTTTCCTTCCTCACTCGAATTGTAAACCACTTTTGTGGATTCACCCTGTGATTTGTTGAATAATATATTGGGCAGCTTTTGGAGTGTGGGGTTTTTCTCTTGAAAGGTTTTTCCCCATGTAAATCATCGTGTCATGGTATGAATGATATTTTTGTTTATTTATGGTTAACTTTTTGTAATTGTTAAAGATCTATAAAAGTTTTGCATTATTCTCCTCTCAAGATTAGTGTAGGAATTTTTTACGCTACCTTAGCTTCGTTACAAGTGGTATCAGAGCTTGATCACCTTTGGTTTCAGCTGTGGGATGTTGGGTTTTTTGAACTAATCCAGATTTGAGTGGGAGCTCGTGTAGAAGATACTTTGTGCTCTTGTTGCAAAAAATTTCAAATGGCATGTTCATCAGAGAGAATAGAGATGGAGAAATTTTCTAGAAATAATTTTGAAATATGGAAGCTAAAGATGGAGGATGTGTTGATAGATTGAGATATGTGAGATGATGTTAATGAGAATGTTTCAAGGCCTGCAGATCTTACTTAGGATGCTCAATATGATGTTATGGATTGTAAAGCTAAGGGTCTAATTAGATTGTGCTTGACATAATATTTTTTAATTAATGTCCATGAGGAGACCTCTGCACAAAAACTATGGAAGAAGCTTGGTGAGATGTATCAAACCAAATATTTAGTGAATTAAGATTTTATCGAGGAAGAAGTTGTATTCCTTGAGAATGGAAGAGGTTGGACGAATCACAAACCACCTAGAAGCATTCAATATGCTAGTGGATAAATTGGCATCCATTGGTGTCAAAATGGATGAGGAGGAGAAATGTCAGATCTTTCTTTGTTCTTTGCCTGATTCATGGGATTCTCTTTTTTATGGCTATTGGGAGTACTTCTATAATTTTGAAGACTAGAGATGTGGTGGGTTCTTTGTTTTCTGAAGAGATGAGGAGGAGGTATCTATCACTTCCAAGGAGGCCCTAAATGTTCATCGAATACCTAAGGAAAAAGGAAAGAAGAATGAGAAGCATGACAAATCTAACTCTAGGGGGAGATCTTAATCTCCTAGAAAGTCCAAAGTTATTTTTTGGAACTGTGGTAAGCCGGGACATGTTCATAAGGAATGTAAAGAAGAAAAGAAGAAGAACAAGAAGAAATTTGATTCTGATTTTGAGTCTGAGAAGGAAGATGGTGATGCATGCATTGCATCTTTGGAAAGTCATGCATGTAATGATACATGGTTAATTGACTTAGGTGCATCTTTCAATATGACCTTTAATAAAGATTGGTTTTTTGAATATGAAAAATTTCATGGAGGTAAGATGTACTTGGGTGATGATTCTCATTTAGACATTATTGGCCATGGTAAAGTTAAAATCAAGTTTTCTGATTGTAGAATAAAAAGGATTAATGGTGTGTTTCATATCCTTGGATTAACATGAAATATGTTATCTATAAGAAAACTAGTAGATGTATGGGTATGTGTAGGATCATGATGGGCCAAAAAGTGGCAATATGATGGGTATGTGTAGGGTATGTGGCTGAAGAATTTATTTTACCCAAAATTGATGAAACGAAAAGGGTTTTTAAAGGAAATTCTCAACTTTCCACGAATATAAATTATTCTTTACTTTGAATTTAATAAATAATTATTATTCAATTTCTATTTAAATTACCACTAAAGTCTTGATTGATAGGTTGATTGAAAAACATATATAGCTTTCAAATGATATCACATTTTTTGAATCTGAAACATGTGTCACATTCTATGCTTTGCATAATATAAGATTTAAAAAGAAAAAATAAATTTCATGAATTTTTGACCAAGTTAAGGTGGTCATACATACAAGTCTTTATATTTTCTAAAAGTTGTAATAAAAAAATTATAATTAATTATTTACTTTGAAAATAACTACAAAAAAATATGCATCACATCGGGACATGAGTCCTCTACTTATATATAAAATCTTATAAAAAATATTATCATTTTTATGTGGTTAGGGTGGTCAGACAGACACCTACTTATTTTTTCCTTGAAATTTAAGTACTACTGCATTGAAATTTCAAATTTTCACCAAATAGTTTTTTCTTTTGTAAATAAACCTAGTAGTTTAGAAACTACATTCAATTTTCTACAAATTCTATTCTTACATATTTTCTAAATAATATAGATAACTTATTCAAATTTTTATGTCAAGTTGCCTAACTCTAATTTTTCTGAATTTTTTGCCACTCAAGGGCCTGTTTTTTCCATGATGATCCTACACATACCCGTATGTGTGCAGGTAGTATTTTATGATGCAAGATGTAAGATGGTCAAAGGTGTTATGGTGATTGCTAAAGGTGCTAGATATGGCACATTTTATAAGATTGATTCATGCACTGTTGAGTGCAATAGTACTTCTGTGAAAAGAAATTTCATGGAAGAAGTGAGGGTTTCATCCACAGTAGATGGTCATGGATTTTGGGTACCCAAGGGTGCTCTTTCTTCTGAAATAAATTTTCCTGTAGAGAAAACTATGTTATGGCCCAAGATACTTGACTACATTGGAGAAAAGGACCTAATCACCTTGAAAAATAAAAACCTTGTTGAAGGTTTGTTTGATTGTAATCTTGAATTCGATTTCTGTGAGCATTGCATTTATGGAAATTAAATTCGTGTTCAATTTTACTCGAGTTCTCATAATTTTTTTGGTGTATTGGATATTATTCATACTGATGTTTTTGGTCCTGTAGATGTTCCTTTGATTTGTAAATCCACATATTATGTTTCATTTATTGATGGTTATAGTAGAAGGACATGGGTATATTTTTTAAAGAGTAAATCTAAAGTTTTTAGTTGATTTAAAGAATTTAAAGAAATGGTTGAGTTGCAAACTAGAAAGAAAATAAAATGCTTGAGGACTGATAATGGAGATGAATTTTTCTCTAATTATTTTGATAGATTATGTAAATATTTTGGTATTCATAAATAGAAGACAAATCCATATTCTCCACAACAAAATGGAGTTTCAAAAATAATGAACATGACACTGATAGAGAAGGCTAGGAGTATGTTGAGTGGTGTTGGCCTAAAATAAAGGTTTTGGGTTGAAGCCATTGTCACTACCTATTACCTGATTAACAAGTTTCCTACATCAAATCTTATTGATAAGAAACCTATAGAGGCATGGTCTGCTCACAAGCCTTCATTAAGACATCTTATAGTTTTTAGTTGTGACGCATATGCACATGTGCCAAAGGAGAAACGAACGAAGTTGGAGAACAAGGATGTGAAATGAATCTTCATCAGATAAATTTATAGTGTGAAAGGATACAAGATTCGGGAACCTGTTACACAAAAGGTAATATATAGTAGAAGTGTTATTTTTAGAGAAACCAAGCCTTCTTTTGTTACATTGCATCCAAAACAAAGTAAACAAGAAAATGTGATTCAATTTCCTTCTACACTTGAGAAAGTTGAATCGAGGCCCAAGGATAGACAAGAATTTGAGGAGAGCTCATCTAGCTCTAGATCTTCAAAAAGGAGGAAGAAACTCCAACTCAACTTGTTCGTAGGTCTACATGGAATAAAAAACCACCTAAAAGGTATACACCTGATGATTGGAGGTGTATTTTCTCTTTGAATACTAACATGGATGAAACCAAATCTGTAGAAGAGGCATTACATATGAATGATGCAGAATCCTGGAAGATTGCTATGGATGAAGAAATGACATCTTTGAAAAATAATGATACACGGGATCTTGTACCATTTCCTGAAGGATGAAAACATGTTGGTTGAAAATGGGTGTTCAAGAAAAATATTGGTTCAGATGGATGTGTTGAGAAGTACAAAGAAAAGTTAGTTGCAAAAGGTTACTCTCAAGTTGAGGGTGTTGATTATGGTGAGATATTTTCTCTTGTTGCAAAAATGACATCCATTAGATTTTTTCTTGCTATTGCTATTGCATATGATTTAGAGGTTGAGCAAATGGATGTGAAAACTGATTTCCTTCATGGTATTTGGAGGAGGATATTTATATGACATAGCCAAAGCACTATGTGGTGAAAGGTAAAAGTAAATTGGTTTGAAAATTGAATAAATATTTGTATGGCATAAAACAAAGTCTAAGAATGTGGTACCAAAAAATTGATACATATGTGTTGAGTTTGGGATTTGAGCATTCTAAATCAGATCATTGTGTTTATTATAAAATTGATGGTGATCATTTCCTATTTATTACATTATATGTTGATGATATACATTATTTATTGGCAAAGGGAAAGGTATGGTTTCATAATTAAAATCTCAACTTGTTGCTAAATTTGAAACGAAAGATCTTGGTGTAGCTAGACACATTCTTGGGATGGAAATTAAAAGAGATAGGGTGAAAAGAAAGCTATGGCTTGGCCAAAGTAAGTATGTCAATTCAATTTTATAGAGATTTAAAATACTATATTGTAGACCATTATGTGTTCCCCTTTCTGTTGGAAATTATCTATTTCAAATTGTCCAACATCTCCATCAAAGATTAAAGACATGAGTAGAGTGCCTTACTAGAGTGCAATTGGAAGTTTTATGTATGCTATGATTTATACTAGACTAGATATTTCCCAAGCAATGGGAGTTCTTTCCAGATATATGTCTAAGCTTGGTAGAGTTCATTGGGATGCAGTTAAAAGAGTCTTTAGATATTTGCATGGTACCTCAGATTATTCCTTATGTTATTGTAGTAATGTGATTGAAGATGAGATTTCCTTTGATATTCATGGTTATGTGGATTCAGATTGGGTAGGTGATATTGATAGAAGATGATCCACTAGTGCTTATGTGTTTACTTTATTTGGTGGTGCAATTAGTTGGATGAGTAAGCAACAGGTTGTGGTTGATTTTTCCACTATTGAAGAAGAGTATATGAAAGCTACTATTGCTTGTAAAGAATCTATTTGTCTTAAGAGACTATTTTTAGATATTGGAATAAAAAAAGGTGTAGTGACAATTTATTGCGACAATAAAAGTGTGATATTTCTATCCAAGAACCCAAAATTTCATGTCAGGACCTAGCACATTGATGTAGAGTATCATTTTTTTAGAGATATGGTTGAAGATAGCAGCGTGAAGTTGGTTAAGGTAGAGACTTTGATGAATGTTATTGATTCTTTAACTAATATTGTGAGCACAAATAATTTCAGATGGTGTTTAGAGACTATGGGCCTTTTGGCCCCTGGTAATTAAGAGATAATGTTTACTCCCTCATGTTTCTCTTGCAAGGTGTTCAATAAGTGGGATATTTTTTGGGAAAATGTGTCTCAACCTTGCAATTATATAATGGTTATTGTTGATAGGATATATATATCCTAGTTACACCAATAGGTGTAATATACAATGGCATGAGGGGGGAGAGTGAGATGTGTGCAAATAATTTTTTGTTAATTTTTTTAGGAAACTAATAAAATGGCTGACATACATTAGATAAATGATACATTTTAAATCTAGACCGTTAATTATTAGGTTTTGTATCTAATAGTGGATATTTTGTTGGCTTGTCTTTCCCTAGAATGTAATCCTATTTTATGAGGGCGTTGCATTATGACTACAGTAGAGAGAGATGGTAACGTATTCTGATAGTAGTCATGTTGTCTCTTGATCTTTGAGTGGTGATAACCTATGAGAAGCTTGCTATGCAAGTATATTGCAATCTTTGTGATTTACTGAATAATATATTGGGTGGCTTTTGGGGTGTGGGGTTTCTCTCTCGAAATGGTTTTTTCCACGTAAATCATTGTTGTGGTATGCATGATATTTGTGCTTATTTCTAGTTAATTTTTTGTTACTGTTAAATATCTATACAAGTTTTGTATTATTCCCCTCAAAAAATTAGTGTAAGAAGTTGTCTGGCTACCTTAGCTTCCTTATAGGAAGAATATAGCTATCCTCACCTACATAGTTTAGTGTACATCATGTATAAATTTTGATCCTTTAATTATACTACTTTAGTGTTTGAGAGTTTGAATCTATATGATTCATATAATATCCAAAGTAAATATGTAGTATATTTAAGTAAACAATGATTAAATTGAAATATTTTTATTTTAGATGAAATTTTATTATCTTCTTATACCTATAAATATCAATCCATCATCTACACCTACATACAAGTCATTATTTGTGCATGCATCTTGTGTTAATGGAAAAACTCGCAATTGAAACTTGTAACATGTGAAAGGAATATTGAAAAACCATAGTAAACTTTAAACAATAGAGAAAAATTATGGACCAAGATTCCAAGACACATGGAAATGTGGGCTTCGAAACTACTAATCCCCCATTCCATATTTTATTCATTTCCTTTATAAAATGATGCACAAATTCTCCTTGTATGAGATGTCCACCATGAATTTATTCCGTCAAGGAATGTAGATTTGAATAGTAAATTACAAAACTTGTGATTTACCATTTTTTTAATCCATTTGGTCTACTCAACCTAGGGTAAGCACTCTTTATCCAACATCACCATAACCATTGTGGAGGTAGAAACACCAAAAATGGGTTTGACTTAGGAAAATTCCTATACAACACAACCCTTTCTCTCCTCTCTTTCTTCCAGGTGATAGATCTAAAGTGGATTTGGTGAATATTTAAGACATAACATCAAGATCAAACATTCAAGCACTTTCATTCATTAAATTGAGGAAAGATCAATTATTCATTAATAGACAAAAATTCAAAGTTGAGTCTAGTAGGAAAGAACCTATAGATTGTAACACACTTGTAAATTTTTTATGATTCAAAAAATAATAATTCTAAATCTAGGGCACCCATGCCCTTACCAGGCAATTTGAGCTCAAATTTAAATTTGCATTGGTTTGTTATAGTCAACTCCTAATCAACCCCCAAAAGGGGACCAAAACCCTGATCAGGCATTTTGGCTCTTCCTTGAGGATAGTAGCCAAGTGATCTTTTATGATCATTTTTATGTCCCCCAATGTTGTAGGTTAAAAAGTGTGATTTAGACCCTAGATCCCTTTTCCATACATCACATACCCTTTATTAGAGGCTTCCACCTAGTCATTCCCATTATCATAGAAAAACCCAACTAAGTGGGGGTATAACTAATGGGTTGTTCTATTCTCATGGAAGTAGAATGTTGACAGTGATATTTTATTGTTGTTTTGGCTTTATCATGTGTGACATTGATGGCTAGCTATTTTTTCATGATTAACTAGATAAAATTTAGTAGTTTAATTCATGTAGCAAGTTCAATTTGGCATTTCCAATTTCTCTTATGATGTCAATGCTTGTCTATTTTCCTCATAAAAAAGGGTTTATGACGACCATGAATTTTAAATATTATTATGATATAGGTGTGTAGATACCTAAAAATTATACATCAACCTGACATCACCTATTACTTATTCATTTTTATTAATTAAATAAATTATGACAATTTACTTAATTATTTACCAATTTTCCTAAGTCTCAAATAAATTATTTATTTATTTATTTATTTGTATTGCTACTTCACATGATTTAATAATGTATAGGAGCGAATTTTCACCCCGTATGAAAATTCCCCCTTTACACATGCTCACCTTAGAAAACCAAATCTGAAGGCAAAATTCCACAAAAGCCTGCTACCTTCATTCCACTTGGTGCCTGTTTTGTGTGTTGACAGGGGAATAACTGTCAAGGATGCCCATGTGGCATACAAACGTCCACACAACACACTTACTTCCTTGGTAGATTCTCGCATCTAGAGCCTGCAGAGGCATTACACTTCCCATTGGAAGTCGAATTGTAATGCCCCCTTCGATGAACTGACCCGAATATGGATGTTTTCTTCATTCTCTACTTCAAATCCACTCTTCCTTCATTCATTCTAGACTCTAAGCATGTTAAGAATTCAGTTCAAGCTCTAAGCATTCAATCCATCACTCTCAAACAACTTTTTTATGCTCCATAGCAGCAACATCAACACTCCATCAACTCTGTAGAGCAAGTGTGGAACCAACACCATTACAGAAGAGGCTTGAGTCTTCTCATTTTCTCCCCCATTAGCAAGTGAGCTCTTGGTAGAGGTGGTAATATTTCTACTCCTCTCCTCTATGATTTGGTTGAGTAGCATAACACTTCTTTGTAGTGCCTTGTGCTCTTTATTTAATTTCTTGCTTTATCATTATCTTGGTTGTCCGTGGAGGTGGGAACACCAAAACAGGGGTTTGACTGAGGTAGAACCCTATACAACACCAAAAAAAATTTCATCTCTCCTGTGTGCAGGTGGAAGCATTCTTGGAGCTAGCTGGTAAACAAGCACCTTTGTGAGATCATTCTTGCCATCCTTACTCTTGCTTATTTTATTTATCATATTCATTCATACTTTATCTACATTCTAGTGTTATTTTGGCCTTCTGAAAGTAACTAGCTAGGTCATTAGTCCATTTTCTTACATCTAACCTTGTCTCTCTAGTTCTTTGTTTGTACGGATTCTAGCACACCTAAGAGATGTCAATGCATCACATTTTTATGTTGGAGCTACATTTTTTTCCTCAAGCAGAGAGCTACCTAAGACACAATATTAACCCCGAAAACTAACTTTCCTAGCCCCATTTTGAGTCTTGAGTCTACAGAGTGATCAAATGATCTTATAATTCTCATCATTCTCGTACTGAGTTTCCTAACACTCCCTTAAGTTGAGGTAAGTTAGGAAAGCCTCATGTTCTCGATGCTCCATGACATGGGGCCTTGACATGATTGGTCTCCCTCTCTTACATTTTTGGTGAACCCGATGTGAACCAACATAGTCTCATTTGTTGGTGTTTAGGATTTTCCCTTGTACCCTTTGATCAGTGTACCCCTGAGTGTTGTGAAGGTTTATGAGCATCACAACCCAGCCCATGACCTCTGGGTATATTGTTAGGATAAGTATATGACACCTTCCAATGGAGAAGAGGAAGGTCATCTCTAGTTTCTCTATAGGTATTTTCTCTAGTTCTGTAGTTGGCCTTACTACTTAGGAGTAGGTGTTATGGGGCAAGTCAATATTTTTCAATGAAACTATTTATGTCCCTACTCCTCCTGTGTCTCCCACATAATCATCCATAGAAGAGCATGAAGCTATCCATATCCCTTCTGATTATGTCACTAGTCTTAGCAAAGGGTTGGGTACTTTGGATAATCACCTGGAAAAAAACTTGAAGCTGGATAGGGCCACTAAGGTTATGAGTGAAATAAACTATGTGGTAGGAAAAGACCAAATAGGCGTAGAACTCATAGCTAGTATCACTAGTCTAACTGAAGCGTGCACCGCTTCAAACCATAGTAACATGATATGAGGTGGCCCCTTCAAAGAACATAATAGATAATTATGAGTGTCGATGCCTCCCACATCCGTGTACATGGTCAACACGGTCCATTCAATTAGTATACTCACTACTTTTTGAAAGTTCTAAAACTATCAAAGTAAACAAGACCCCTTTGGGCTTTAACTTCACACCTCCTATCACCTCCAATAGTGGAGGATTTGACGGGATGATTGATGTAGGATTTGGTAGTGGTATCTTCGGTGGCGGAGGTGGCACTAGTATAAATGGTTTTGGTGGAGGTCATGGTGGTGGCTTTGGAAGTGACAGTGCCTCTGGTGGAGGTCATGTTGGTGGTAGTGGTAGTAGCGGTGGCTCCTATGGTAGTCACGGTGGTGGTTTTTAGGGTGGCTCTGGTGATAGTTCCACTTGTCCTATATCTTCTAATGACCCAATTTTGAACACTCTTCTTCAGAATATGGGGAAGATGCAAAACCAGCTAGCAAATCTCTCCCAAGCCTTCACCTAGCCTATCTTCCATCCCTTCTTTTGACATAGCCCATTATCATTGGTAATCCTAAACACTCCTTTCCCACAAGGGATGGGAATTCCTAAGTTTGAGAAATATGGTAGCAAAGGGAACCTACAAAAACATGTGTCTACCTTTAATGCCTTATGTATGGACTTCTTCCATCATGATGTGTTGATAGAAAAACTATTCACCCGATCTCTCAAGGATACATCACTCGAGTGGTATTGTCCCTTTCCTGACAATTCCATCTTTACGTTTGATCAACTTATGAACTAGTTCCTATGACAGTTCCAAGCCAGCATCGAACCAAAGATGACCTTCTTTGACCTTGTTCAGTGTAAGCAAGGAGATAATGATAAGATTACCAATTTTATAGCGCGATATCAAGTGCTCTTTTCACAAATCTCATACCTGTTACCTGATTTCTATGTGTAGAAGGTATTCATAGGAAACTTACAGAGGCCTTGGAAAGAGAATTTTTCCCTTGTGATACCCTTCTTTCACACATTTTTTTGCAGCCCTACAAGAGTATCAATAGAAGGTGGTTCAATTTGGGGGACCTTCCTCATGCTCCCATCCTGAAGGGAAGTCTATTGTGTTGATCTCTAGAAAATGAAAAGCTGTTGTGAATGTAGTAGCCCCTATAGATTACAATAACCTCATATGCAATTGAAAGTTCATAAAGTTATTAGAATCTTATTCCTTCATCTTGCAAAAATTATTGAAGGATAAGATCGTAACCTTTCCAAACCCTAAACCAGTTAAAGAACCTTACCCTAGCTAGTACAAAGTGAATACCTATTGTTAATACCATCGAGTAAATGGACATGATATCGAACGTTGCATGCACCTGCATCATGAGATACTGGATCACATCGAGGATGGTACTATTTTTCTCGATGGAAGCAAACAAAATACAAACAATCAGTGGCGAAAGCCTGTAGTGAATTGCATATATACATGGACCTATTTCCATGACACTCTGCTAACATGATTATCGATCCCTCTGATTCTATTACTCAGCCTAAAGCATATGTTAACATGGTTACTATTACTCCTTCTCCTCATCCTATGACCAGTTCATCCGATGTAATATTCACTTCACAAGATTTATCGATGAACAAAAAACCTTCTCCACTTTACATTCTCACTCTCCTCAATGGAAACATTGTGACAAGAGTCTTAGTCAACCCCACAAATAGAGTAAATTTAATTACGGAGGAGACTTTACGGTTGAACTCCCTGCAAAGGGAGGAATATGAAAAAAAAATTCCATCATCCATATGCATGATGGCCTAGCTCTAGAACCATATGGATCAATAACTTTGTCCATCCTGGTTAGTCCTAGGAGCATAGACACGATCTTCAATATTATTCCTAAGTCAAATCTATTCAGGGTGAAGCTAGGTATACCTTAGCTAGCTTCCATGAATGGGATCACCTCTGTTACTCATAAATGTTTAATGTTCTCCCATGAAGGTGTTGTGCACATGGTACATGATACTAGCTATCAGCCCTTGGTATCTCATGGGGGATATTCATTGGATTACTTTTGGTCCACCCTAGTCGGCCTGCTTCCTCTAAGAATGGACCTACTTTACAAGAATTATGTAAAGTATAAAACTAGGGGCAAGGGAGAGCTGAAACTGACCCTTCCTGTAGCACAGTAGTCAACTACCTCCTCTTCCCAAAATGGAAAGGAGAAGCTTTCTCCTTCTCAGGCTACCTTTTTTTCTCCCATTTCTTGGGAACAGTATTAGATGAGTAAACCTAGTCTCTACCCACTGAGTCTGATGGTGCCTGCTTGGTGAAGACCCAAGATTAGGATATCGGATCTCCCTACTAGGCCTCCCAAGCCTTGGTACTATTTTTATGGTGGAAAGAAAGGCTCTCAAAGATAATTTGACCTATGGATTCTTATTGTTTTTTCTCCTAAAGCAGTGAATGAGAAAAGACCCATTGCCAAGGCATTAAAGCCAACATCCTTGCTATTTCTGAACCTATCCCTCCACTAGAAATAGCTATGGAGGACACTCCCATGGCTAAGTAGGAGCCTTTTGTTCCTTCACAACCCCTGACCTCTAGTTCAAAGAGTCGTAAAAATCGCCTTGCATGTGAACACAAGTGTTGGTGAAAGTCTCTCTTAGATGAGCAGGCCACCTTACAAAGGAAGGAAGAGGAGATGACCACCCCTATATCAGGGCCTCCTACCACATCCTCCTCTCTCCTCCCCTCTTTTTCTGTTCAAACCATCTTTGTATCACTTTTGTATTTCGCTGCGAGTGAAAATGTGCCTGAACCTAAAAAAGTGCAAGTGTTCATTGCTCCTTCAGTGGAGCCACCTTTGTTGACATCTGCTTCAGATGTCCTACCTTTCTCTAAGCCCATAGATATGACTAACACCTCGGTCGTATATATTGTGGTTCTTCCCTCCTCCTCTTCCTCTACCCTTCTTGCCTCGTCTGTAGGGAGTTCACCTCCCTTGATGAAGAAGAAGGTAGAGAGTGGTCCTTCCAACAATGGAGGACATAAGAGGATCCCATCTTCTCTGAAGGGTGGATCCGTGTTGACTTGTTCTATCCTAGTAACATAACTAGTCTTAGCTTCTATTGATTTTGTCACCACTCCTGAATCACTCTATGAGCTCAGTAATGAACCTCAGGCGTAACCTCCTCCATTCGTCGAGGTGAAACATGGCACTCTTTTTAAGTGCATGTTTAACTCGGTGGATGAAGTTTTGACCTTTTCAATTATCTTTGCGAATTCATTGACCTTGGATCTATAAGAGCTGAGTGAAGGAGACCTTATGGATCCTTCTTCCTTAGCCCTTGTTGCAGGAGGGTCAGAATCTCCTCCCCTTAACATTCCACTACTGCAGGCTCGTCCTCCTTCCCCCTACAATGATATGGAGTGCGAAGTAGATGACCTCTTGGTTGATTAGTGTTAAGGGGAGGCCTCTTATTTATCTTTAGATTAGATGTGTGCATGTGTTGTGATGTGTTCCCCATAATTGTTCTATGTGTTCCTAGATGACCCTCATCACCCCTGTTGGTACTTCGATATAGGCATGGTGTTTTTTTTGTAAACTTTCTTCTATTTGTATCATCATTCTTCCATGTTTATGATTGACTTTCAAAAAATTGGGGATGATGCAAAGCATTGGGGGCATTTAGGGTTCCCTTCCATGTTGACCCAATTTTTTATTTTTACTTTGTCTTCTCGTGCATTCTTCACATGGCCTGATATAGTAGGGGGTTGATGACAATTCATTTATATACTATTATTATACTTATATATATTTATGAGTAGTTCTGACCATAAAATATTAAGCTACCCTTGTGCCCTTTGTTTGTGTTCTCTATCCTTTTTTTATTTTCCTTCTTTCTCTCTTCTTTGCTTGATTTTCCCCTCTCATGTGCGACAACACCACCACTACATCACTTTGACCTTCCAAAAATGCCTTCATTGCCAATGAATATTTTCTCAAGAATCTTCACACACTTCTTTGTAAGAATTGCATTCTCAACTTGAAACCCTAATGGAACGTGTTTCCTTCATCAAGGGTTCGTAAAGAAAGAACTTGAGAACCTTCATCTGAGGTGGGAACAACTTTGACCTTCCCCTCATGCGGGGGCATATTCTTCCTTTCAAGTTCCTTGGTGAAGTGAACATCTTTCAAAAGGATTCCTTGACAATGAATCAATTTGAGAAATAAAACACCAGCTTTTAGATAGTGCATCCCTTGAGTGGACCCCCATTTTTTACGTCAGGTTCCCGAGGGACGCCTTTGAAAGTTTTAATGAATTTTATGGGATCGAGCTTGGGGGAAACCCGACTAGACCTATTTCATATCTTTTCATCTAGCTTGGGAGTAGCCTGAATAGACCTCACTTTTCAAATAGTGTGTCCCTTGAGTGGACCCCTTCTTCTTTTGAAGGGTTCCTGAGGGACCCCTTTGAAAGTCTTCCAACTTGTTGATGTTCTGTGTGACTGTCTGCTTACTTGCCTGCATGGCTGCTCCCTGACATGTACTATCTACGAGTAAACATCTTGCTTTACAGGTGCATTCGTAAAGGTGCTTTTTGACTCTGTGAAATCCGCTTTCCTGGGTCTCCTTCATGTGAGATATCTTGGGACACACCTTCCTTGCAGGTCTGCGGGCTTGTAAGGTTCTTATTTCCTAGGTCTCCTTCATGCGAGAGATCTTCAAATACACCTCCCTTGCAGGTCTAGAGGCCTGTGAGGCACTTACTTCTTGGGGCTTCCTTCATGTGAGAGATCTTTAGGGTTGCCTCCTTGTAGTTCTACGGGCCTGTAAGACTCTTTCTTTCTTCAACTTCATAGTTCTATGGGGATATGAAGTCCTTTTCCTATCCTACACTCTCGAGTTCGCCAAATCACAGTCTACTTCCTTGACGATTCAAGTATACATTTCTAACTCTACTACTTCTCCGATCTACATTATCAAAGCACTCATTAGTATTCTTCCTTGCTAAAGTGGTAAAAAAAGTATAGGAGCGAATTTCTACCCCCTATGAAAATTCCCCCTTTACACATCCTCACCTTATAAAACCAAATTTGAAGGAAAAATTACACATACGCCCGCTACCTTTGTTCCACTTGGCACCTATTTTGTGTGTCAATAGAGGAATAATTTTTGAGGACACCCACATGGTGCGTAGACATCCATGCGGTGCGCTTATGTCCCTGGTAGATTCCCACGTCTGGATCCCATAGAGGCATTACACTTCCCATTAGAAGTCAAATTGTAACGCCCCCTTCGACGAACCAACCCAAATATGGTCATTTTCTCATTCTCTATTTCAAATCCACTCTTCCTTCATTCATTCTAGACTCTAAGAATCCTAGGCATTCAATTCAAGCTCTAAGCATTCAATCTATCACTCTCAAGCAACATTTTTGTGCTCCATAGTAGCAACATCAACACTTCATCAACTCCAAAGAGCAAGTGTGGAATGAACACCATTGCAGTAGAGTCTTGAGTCCTCTCAATTTTCTCCCCCATTAACTAGTGAGATCTTAAAGGAGTTGGTAAGCTTTCTACTCCTCTCCTCTATGATTTGGTTGAGTAGCATAACACTACTTTGTAGTTTTTCTCTTCTCTTTATTTTATTTCTTGCTTTATCATATTTCTTCTCTATTATCGTTATCTTGGCTATCCATGGAGGTGGGAACACCAAAACGGGGGTTTGATTGAGGTAGACCCCTATACAACCCCCCAACAACTTTCCTCTCTCTTGTGTGTAGGTGGAAGCATTCTTATAGTTAGCTGGTGAACAAGCACCTTTGTGAGATCATCCTTACCATCCTTACTCTTGCTTATTTGCTTTATCATATTTGTACATACTTTATCTACGTTCTAATGTTATTTTGGCCTTCCAAAAGTAACTAGCTAGGTCATTAGTCTATTTTCTTACGTCTAACCTTGTCTCTCTAGTCCTCTGGTCATATGAATGCCAACGCACCTAAGAGATGGCAGCATGCTGCATTGTCATCCCTGAGCCACACTTTCATCCTTGGGTAGAGAGCTACCTAAGACACATTGTTAGGCCTGAAAACTGACTTGCCTAGCCCCATTTTGAGTCTCAAGTCTGCAGAGTGATCAAAGGATCTTATAATCCTCATCATTCTTGTCTCGAGTTTCCTAACACTCCCTTAAGCTAAGGTAAGTTAGGGTAGCCTCCTACTCTCGGCCCTCCGTGACCTAGGGCCTTGACGTGGTTGGTCCCCCTCTCTTACAAATAAATCATATTTATTAAATCCCACCTTTTATACCTAAAAATCATAAATAAAAATAATCTTTTATCTCCACCTTCCATCTTGCAACCAACATCGAAAAATCAAAAATAAATTATAAAATTTCCTTCCTCCACCCTCCATCTCAAAATTACCCAACCAAATTTATCTTAGTCGTTGATCTCTCAACCAATCTTCACCATTGACCAATCCAATCTCAATCCTATAAATCCACCCATCTATAAGCCATTTTCAAGGGTCCTCAATATGAAATGGATAATTTCATGTGCTCATATGAAAAAGAACATCTTATTATTCATTTAAAATATCAAATATTAGAGAAAACCCACCATTCTAGTGAAACAAGAACCATTTGGTGAGATATTTTATTGTATTTCATACTTATTTATAATTTCTTACATTATTAGAGGTGTTTGTTAAATTTAAAATATAATTTAATATTTTATGTTTTAATCTAAATTTTATTTCATTTCTTTCTATACATATTCTTAGCACACTTTTTTAGACTATGTCCCTCATCTGACCCTTGTGTTTGTTGGTTTCATCCTAATTTGGTATTGCAATTTTTACCCTTTTTTGGAGATTTTTGGTGCAAAATGGACCTCATGGTTGATTCCAAAAATATTAAGACATAAAGATTCATATATTCAATAAGACATATTTTGATGCAAAAATTATTTCTCAACATCTTTTTTGTTTTTTGGGCACTCTCTTTGGCAATCTATATAGTTGTACAAATTTGTACCATATAAATTGTACTTTAATTACTGCACATTGTGCATGCTATTAAAAATTATTTCCTTTTACTTTCTAGTTATATCTATCATTCACAAGGGCTTAACTACCTCACTAAGACCCCCTTCCATCTTTTTAGACCTTAAAATGGTATGTTTGTTTCAAAATAGAATATATTTTTTCTCATATATTGGATTTCCTTGTTCTTGTAAGCATTGGAAAACTAGCCTTTGTTGTGGTATAAGTATTTTCCCTAGATCTAGTCCCAAACTTTGGGTATAACCATTCAAACTCTCTTTATAAAAAATAGTCTATTTTTGAATTTTTCCTTCCTCTTTCCATTATAATTAAATAATTTTAATTATTTAATTTTCTTCTATGGTTAATTAAATAATATAATTAACCTTCTTCTCTCTAATCTCTTGTTAATTAAACAATTTTAATTGTTAATTAATTTAAATAATTACTTTTAATTATTTAATCCACATTTTCACCTATGATTAAATAAATATTTTAATTTATTTAATTATCTAATCCCTAAATTCTTCTATAATTAAATTAACATTTTTATTTTTTTAACTATTCATATATGGGTGAAAATAAATAAATTTTATTTATTTATTTTAATCTTACTTACCCTATTTCACTCTCCACTTAACTCTTCCATCCTCGATTTTTCTCTCCACTTAACTCTTCCATCTTCCACTTTTATCTCCACTTAACTCTTAAATTTTTTCTATTGTCCTCTCCACTTCTTCTATTTCCTTTTTTACTCAACTCTTTCATTCTACCATTTTTGAAATGGGTAACTTTCCCACACACATCCTCTCAATTAATCTCATTTTTCAATATTCTATCAAATATTGATTATTGATTGAGGCTACATCCTCTATAAATGAATTCTCTCACATTCTTCCAGTCTAACCATAAACTTCAAAATCTCACAGTCATTATCATCCCAATCTTATCACAATTTTACACACGATTCTGAGAGAAATAATATCAATTTAAAAGAAAATGTTGAGAAGGATAATAGAGATAAAATGAAAAGGGGTTATTTGAAGGTATAAAGTTTGTTTAGCTTTGGTATTTCTTGCACATATTTATTTCATACTTTGTTGATCTAGATTAGAATTATTAGCATAAATCTAATGGTTTTGTGATTGCCTTAAGATTTAAGCATTTTTATTTTCAATTTCCATTCTAACAAAAAGAATTAAAAAGATTCAAATTATATTTTTATCAAGATGAGATTACATGAGGACCCACCTAATAAAAAATATTCTAAATTTTGTGAAATAAATAATATTTCATTTAAATTATGTTAAATTATAAAAATATAATAGTAGTGAAGAAATACCAAACCTTAATACGAAGAGGTTGCCAAGAGTACCTATAATTTTGATAGATGGTAAGGGGTGATTTCTTGGGTAATTTCCAAGATGTTTAGGCCCTAGATTGGTGTTTCAACCTCCGCATATAGTCAAAATAGATAAATTATTTAATTTGAGTGTGTTCTTTTATCATGCATACATATAGAGTTAATAGAATAACTAAACGAGTGAAATATAAGAATAGCAATAAGTGCATCTATCACCATCATAATTCATATAGAAAAATGAAATCTTAGAAGATGAATCACCAAGAATTTCCAAGAGAAGGATCCACAAGAAGAAATATAAGAAGCTACAAGAACATTAAATATATTATAATCTAGAAATAAAATTCCATTACCTTGAGAAGATGAGAAAGAGATTGTGGTTAAAGGGTCTTCAATGGAGGAAGAAATCATATAGGGTTTCCACACAATCATAAATAAATGATTAATATAGAATGGTAGGTGCACTAATCTATAACACCAAAATATATCAACAAATACCTTCCAAATAAACTATTAGAAATCCATAAAATTATGGAGAAAATTTATTTGCAAATGAAAAAGAGATGGACACAGTAACACACATGCATAGTGAGTAGAAGAACAATGTGATATCCATAATCAAAGGATAAGTATATCGCAAGAAAGGAGTTCTAAATTACATGCCTTTTTTCAAATACAAACTTAAAAAATGTTATTAGGAGAAAAGAATGTTTCAATTTTTCAAATACAAATTCACTAGATAACAAGAAAGGTGTTACAATTGGATTTAAAAATAAAATAAAAAGTGCCTAAGGATTTTTTAATTTAAGAATAGATGGGATGATATTGTGGTTCTTTATATCTATGCATGCCTATATTGTCATGTTGGAATAAATACAACTAAAATTAATGTTAGAAAGTTATGAAAAATAAAATATAGCAATATTAAAGATAAAAACTTGAAACTTAGTGAGGGGGAAATGACATGGTTATTAGTTCTATTAAGTGTAAAAAATTACAAGTAAAAAAATACTAAAGTGAGTGTAAAATATAATACATTACATGTTTATAAAGTCACATACTCAATATCTTGATGATGTTATTGAGAACATTTATCTTCTCTTTGATAAAGACTCCTATAGAGTTGCATATTTATCTCTAGATGTACTAAGGGTTTATTTCATCCTTCACATTATATAATTTCCTCTACATTGTTCTAAGTTGATACATATTATAGTTCCAAAGTTCACATATGATATTACCACCATTGGTACTATCTACAAGAATATTTGATTCTCATGAGTGTAGATCTCATGCCATAGATAAGAGTCATCAATACATTATTATTATATTTAAATAATATATATATCGTCTTATTTGAATTATCAACATTTGTTCTAGTTTAGAATTTACTTGTTAATATAAGAGTAGATCTTAGAGATCTTCACCTTGATTGCTTCCTCATTTCCCCCTCTTGAGTGGGCATTCAATAGACTCATAATATGTGGCTTCCTTATTTAAAAAAATGGTGTATCATTCATTGTAGGGTGACATATTACAACACTCATTATGTGAATATCTATATTTAAATTATCTCTCTTATTTGTAAAGTCACTCTTATGCTTAGTCTCATAGGGATTTTAGGATGACTATTTGATTTTATGTGAGTATATTGTCCTCATTTTTTTATTTTATGGCTCATAGTTTTTTGCATGTTTTTTCTCTTTTTATTTACTTGTGGCTACCAATTATTGTGGCCTATCACTACCCACCTAACTTATTATCATGGAATATTCTATGGTATTATATTATTTTATGAATTAATCTATTATACTAAAGTTATATCATGTGCATTACAATAAAATTGCTAAGGTAAGATTTGATGTGGGTAGGTTTGTACTTATGTAGGTGTTGGAACCTTCACAATGAACTAATGTCTTAAGGAGGCAACATACTAATGGTTGTATCCAATTACAAGTCCTCAATTGCATGTGAGCATTTCCAATTAATATTTCTCACTTGGATGCTATTATTTCCATTTAGGACTCTTATAGTTGTATTTCCTATAAATGCAACCTTTTTCTCACACTTGAGTATCTATCTAGCAAGATATCTTGCACTCTTGTATCCCTTGTATTATTTAAATCATCTCATTCAGTACATTATATTTTTGTTGCCCATTTGGAATAGTTAATATATTTGCATTTGGAAATTTATGTGATATTTTTTCTTGTAGCTACTATAACATGCTCCTCTCCCCTTTACCTTCGATCTAGTGCTTAGTTGTCTACATTATAGGTGAATCTTGTAGTATCTATGAATTTTTTGTATATAAGTTAATTATGATGGGGAAATACTACACAAAATAGATTCTCATATTTATATTATAAATTACATGTGTCTCATCAAGAAACTAATGCCCAATTGTTGTTCAATACAACAAAGTGTTTGACAAACAAAGAAAATAGAAGTACTACATAACATTTATTGACAAATATTAATTGTATCCATCAAAGAATAAAATATAAATTCCAGTATTTGTAAGGTAGATCAACTACTTATGATATAATTTTTTACAATATAATAATATAACACAAATTACAATTTTAAGGTGCGTTTATATTTATTTTTATATTCATGATATATGTCCATTTAAACCATCTCAAATCTATTTGTTACAAAAGACACTAATAACTACAATTGAGAAGCTAATAGACATTTATAGGTCTAATGTCCCAACTCATTACTAATTAAAAAATACAACACTTAATCAAGAGGACTATAAATATGAATACGTATTAATCATTCGATACCATCCATAGATGTTGTTTCTAGTAATAAACTCTTTTAAACCTCCAATAATGATTAGTAATTTTCCATCTACTAAAATATTAGAAATATGCTACTTTGAAGAGCTAAAGAATGATGACTATTAGTTCATATCATTGACATGCAAAATCTTAAGGGAATCAACTGTTAAAGGTGAAACTCTAAGGTTTTAACAATATATTAGATTTATAACATAGCACTTAAACTAGTAAGGGAGAGGCAATGGATTCAGATGGGCAAGCCATCCACTGGGGCAGGCATTGGATTAACAGTCACCTTCTCATTCACATCTACTAAATCCCACTCAAACATATTAACAATGTTGTGAACAAGCACAAGTATTACCATTTGTGCAAATTCATTCCGTGGGCACATTCTTGGCCCACCTCCAAATGGCACAAATGTGTAAGGAGCGGGGCCATTCCCCTCAAACCTTGATGGATCAAACTTTTCAGGATCTTCAAAATATTCTGCATTCTTATGAGTTGAATTTGTTGACCATAGCAGCTGCAAAAATTATAAAATATTAATACTATCAAATTTATTGAAAGACAAACTTAAACAACAAACACATTATTTAAATAAAATATTACCCATATAAACAATTTATACATTGACTACAATGACACTCATTGTAATCCTAAACACTAAGGATAACTGTGCACCAGTTTCAGAACTCTAAATAATCAAACATTTTTATCTAATCAATAATGTTTAACATCAAATGAAAAATTTGATTTAAACAACACATTTTAAGCTTTAACTTCTTTAAATGATTCATAAATCACACTAATAAATAAAATTTAATGAAAAAACTAGAATAATTTGAAATAAACCACCTAAACAAATTAAAACTTAAAATATGTTGTTTAAGCTTACACTCAAAGAAATGCCAGTATAGTTTCACTAAATGGGGTTTTTGAAGCTTGGGAGGTGTATACCTTCCATCCTTTTGGGATGATGAAACCACCGTAGGAGATGTCTACGAGGGCCTTACGCCATGTATCTTCTGAAGGAGGATGAAGTCTGAGCGTCTCTTGAGCAGCTCTCCATGTATATTTCATTTTTTGAAGGTCACTCCATCGCAGCTGCTTCTCTTCCTTGTTTCGGGCAATGCCTGCTTGTTCTGTACCGTTTCTTTCGCATGTCAATAACATTTTAGCTTGACTTGTTTAGATGATCAATAGAAAAAAAAGACGTGCTTATCATTATACCTTGAAGGACTTCACGGTAGCAGTGTGGATTAAGAGACAGATATTTTAACAGCAGCGTCACCGTGATCACGCTGGTGTCATGCCCACCTATTAAAAGCATCATGATATTATCCTTTACGTCGCTGTCCGCCATTGTATTCCCACGTTCATCTGCGTTGCAGAGCAAGAACGATAAAAGATCCTGTTCTGGTGAAGCCGAACCGCTTGCCAGATCCCCCCTTCTCTTCTCAATCAACCTCTGAAGAATCCGGCGGATGTGGTTGCTGCCAACTATGGCTTTCCGGTACAGAGTTCCCTGCAAATCTAGAGGACTCTTCATCATTCCGTTGAGCACGTCGAGAAAATGAGCATAAAGCTCGTCCTGCTGTGCTCCTTCCTCAAGGCTGACAAAGAGAGCGCAAGCCACGGCAAACAAGCAACGCTTCGTGAGAGGAAAGGCCTTCACTTGTTGCTCTCCAACCCAGTCCCGCCTCAGTTGCTCTTTCACGATGGAGTCAACTGTGCCCACGAATTTTTGCAGAGCCTCGGGCCTCAAGAAGGTGAGCAACGTTGCCCTCAGCCCTTTGGCGTCTTCCCCAGCTTTACCAAACAAAGAGTTCCCGAATATTGTAATAATAGAAGAGGGCCAAGTGCTTTGGACAAGTTTGTTCTCGTTGGAATAGAGAAAGCGGATCCCCCCAGGTTCATTAAGGATGGCCGTAGGAGACCCAAGCAAATGGGTCCTACAGATCTCACCTCCATATCGTTTTCTTCTCTCCTCGCAAAACTCACGACTTCTGTTGGCCCTCTGTAAGGCTGTATATTGCAGAGTCTCGCCCAATACCGGCCAGCCCTTACTGCCCGGAGGAAGATGGGTTTTAGTGCTTGCAGAGCACTTCATTAGGAGGAGAATAAGAGTTGCAAGTAGCAGAACTCCTATGCTTATAGCCACAGACTCTGTGCTAATATCCATCTTTTCTCTGCTGCAAGTGGAGAGAAGAATTGGGTGCTATATATAACGCTGAGGATAAACAGCGGCTGTTCTAGAGAAGGTGCCAGCTATCTAAGTCGGACATTTTCTCACAGAATTAAGAATCCCTTAAGAATCCTGTTGTATACGCGGTAAAGCGTCATACCAAAACTAAAAGGTTTTCTATTTGGTATCAAATCGGGCGAAAGAATAAGGATCTTCAAGCAAGTAGCATGCGTCTGGTATTTTCAAAATTGTTTATGATGGGGGCAGGTATTTGAAATCATTTCTGTGTTTTGCATTATTGTCGTGACGTCAGGAAGACTCGTTCAACCAATTAAACTATTGTATTCAATTATGCATGGAAACTCTACTCTTTCTTATAATCACAATTTGTACATTTCTGCATCTTTTTTTTAACACGCGAAGACTTAGCGTGACATTGTTCACGCTTATCTATCTTAATAAGATAATAGTAATACTAGCAATCGCACCTTAGTGTGCAATGGCTACGCCGAAGAGGTGTGGAAGGTCAAATTAAGATAAATTTTGTTTTTTTTTCATACATTTATGCAGCACATGAGGTCAATTGGTAGGTCATCTAGTAATTGATGATGTTTGTGTAACAAAGGTCTCAATGGAGAAGTGATAGATTCAAATAAATTATGCGTCCACTTACAAGGATCCAAACATGATTGAAATAAAACCTCTGAATTAGTAAGATAATCAAGTTCCATTACCAACACGCTCATGTTATGTTTGCAATAAGGAGAGAGGGAGAGAGAAGGAGAAGTAGGGATAGAAAGAGGGAGACATAGAGGGGGGAAGAGCGAGAGATAGAGGGGTAAGGAGATAGAGATAAAGATAGAGATGAAGAAGGAGAAGTAGAAGGAGAGAAGGAAATGTAGAGATAAAGAGAGAGAGGAGAGAGGGATAGATGGAGATGGAAGAGATATAGGTAGAGGGAGAGATAGAGAGGGCAAGATAGAGGAAGAGGGAAAGGGAGAGAGAGAGAGATATAGATGGTGAGATAGAGTGACAGATAGATAGAGATAGAAAGAGATATAGAGAGGGGAGGAGAAGTAGAGAGAAAAATAGATAGACAAACAGAGAGAATTAGTGATAGGTAAATAGAGATAGAGAGAGGGAAAGAGAAATAAGGAGAGATAGAAAAAGGGAGAAAGAAGTAGGGGGAGATAGAGATATATGGGAAGTGAAAGAGAGAGATAGAGATATATGTGAAGAGAAAGGGAGAGAGAGGTAGACATAGAGATATAGATAGAGGGATATGGAGGGAGTGAGGGAGGGGGAGGTGGGGAGAGATAGAGAGAGGGGGAGGGAGAGAAAGGGAGAGAGATAGGTAGAGGAGGAGAGATAGAGAAGAGGGGGAGAGAGGAAGAGAGAGAAGAGGGGGGAGATGGAGAGAGGGAGAGAGATAGATAGAAAAGAGAGAGAAAGAAGAGGGGGAGAGAGGGAAAGATAGCTTAATATATATAGAGGGAGAGGGAGAGAGCTCAATAAATAGAGAGGGGAAGAGGGAGTGACATAGATAGTGGGAGATATAGAGAGATAGAGAGAGATGAGGAGATATATCAATCACCCTCCCTATATCTCTATCTATTCATCTTTATCTCTTTATCTAAATATATTAATTATTAATTATAATAATTTCATATTTATATTTAATAATTTTAATTATAGAATATAATATAATAATAATAATAATAATATAACTTATAAATACTATTATATATAATAATAAATATAATTATATTATATATGATTTAATCTGTATTATATAAATAAAAATATATTAATTATTAATTATAATAATAATTTTTATTATAGAATATAATATATAATAATAATAATATAACTTATATATACTATTATATATAATAATTAATATATTGTAAATTTTAATATTATTGAAGAAGATAAAATATTTTAAAAAAGAAAATAATGTTAATAAAAGTTTAAAATTGATTTATAGAATTGTAAAAGTATAGTGAAAAAAAAAGAATGAGAAGTACAAGTAAAATTTGAATAAATATGACAAAGAACATAAATAAAAATTGTACTTTGAAGAAAAAGTATCTGTAAATAAATCATGTCATTATATTTTGTCTTCAAGTGAGGAAGAGAAAAGTGAGATATCAAGACAAGAACAAGACAAAACAAAACACACATGACATAATCCAAAGACCAAAAATAAAAGATGAACATATGGAAGGTGAAATAAAAATAAACGCACAACAAGCATGGCATAAGCCAAAGATCAATACTATCACAAAACCAAAGAGAAAATGAAATGAAGAGCACAACAAATATGGCTCCATCAAAAGGCCAATGACATAAATTCAAATACAAAACAAGTTATGGTTTGGTCAACATGATGAGAGTGTTTGCCAACAATTCCATAACTTTGCACCATCCCAAATCCATAAGGAAAACACAAAAGTAAATACATAAAAAATAAAAGAACAAGTGACATGAATGGAAAAATACATGTTCATAGTCACTTGTATCAACATGCACCAAAGTTGTCTAATTTTGACATTTGGTCTTAAAAGTACAAGCACCAGTATAGTGGAAAAAAAATGAGAGAAAATATTTACTGTATAATGCATAAGCTCTCTAAAGAAGAATGCATTACGTTTAATATAGAAAGGAGCTCGACACAAGTTTATCATTATTGCTCATGAGAATAACACAACATAAACAAAAAGAACCCAACATCTAGTAATGCATATTGCATAGCCTCTTCTACATATTGAACAACTTCCATTAGAATTTTCTTTGTAGATGAACATGTTCCACATACATATTAGTATTAAACCATGTGCTAAAATTAAAATCTTATAATACATATTTTCAAATGAATTTAAACTGTGGGTAATATGGTTGGTAAAATCTCTTTTAACGTTGCAGTTGAAGTTTTAATAGGCTTCCCTTGTGGGTAGAATGCATAAGACAAACATTCATAAGAAAAAAAATGAATTATATGTTGCTTTCCATGTATTCAATTATGCATGGAAACTCTCCTCTTTTTTATAATCGCAATTTGTACATTTCTGGTTTTTTTATCACGCAAACACTTAGCTTGACATTATTCATGCCTATCTATCTTATTAATATAATAGTAATATAACTAGCAATCACACCTTCGTGTGCAATGGGTACGTCAAAGATTTGATGGAGATCAATATTTTAACTTTTGGTATACTATTTGAAAGATAGAAATTGTGAAATGTGAAGTGTCATTTGTTTAAATAAGAGAAGTTATGCATTTATGTGTTATAGTAATTTCAATTTTATTAATACAATATTATATGGAATTACAAGTTAGTTAATAAATTTAGTATAGTTTAATTTTGGAAAGTACAAGAACAATTATATGTATTAACATATGAAGATGATCCAATCTGTACTGTTCAGTCTTTGAAAATAGCTCTTGCAACCATTGCATTTGAAACGAATCTTCCCTACATTCAATAGTAAATAATATTTTCGTTGTGTCATGCCAATCCCTTGAATTTTGACATTTGGTCTTAAAAGTACAAGCACCAGTATAGTGGCAAAAAATTGAGAGGAAATATTTATTGTATAATGCATAAGCTCTCTAAAGATGAATGTATTAAGTTTAGCATATGAAGATATTCTGATCTCTACTATTCACTCTGTTAAAATAGCTCTAGCAACCATTGCATTTACAGCTTCAGCAATAGCTGCTATACATTAAATAGTAACTAATATTGTCACAAAATTGTCACAAAATAGCCTTAGGAACAAGGAAAAGAGAAATAACCAAAAATTTAAACTGCCAAATGAGCATAAAATTATTACAATAGTATTATATACTAAAACAACCATAGATAAACCCACAAAACCAATTCCTTCATTTACCAGATAAGAAGAGAATTGTAATATTGAAATAAAACACTAAAAAGGTGATATGGATGTGTACATATTCCCATAATAAATTTCACTAAAATCATGGCAAGTGAGTTACATGAAGATACTACACAAAATGTGTTGTGCTATCAAGGAGGCTGATGAGAAAAAATGGGCAAAGTTTGCTAGAAAAAATTTAGGGTATTTTTTAAAGGAGACTCCTAAAAATCTGTAGGTGAGGTGAAAATGTGATAATGCATAGCCATTTTTTTGGAATTAAGCCAAAGCACAAGAAAGAGTTTCGTAAAAGAGACAATTTCAAGAAACCCATGCTACACAATTATCTTCTAATATAAAGTCTATTAAAGATATTTTTGTTTAGGTCGTTATGGAGTTTTATGTAAATCAACAATTACAAATGAAGGTACAAAAATAAAATGTACCAAGTTGTCCTTGTTTCATGTCCTTCCTCTCACCATAAAAATGGGGATGATATGCATGTTGTCCTCCCATTCCATCCAAAATTGGATCCCTTCCAAAGACTAGAGACGGGCATTATGATTAATCTGAGAAAGAAATTAGATTATTAAATCGATAGGAATGATGCATGGAATCCATTTACTAAAATCCTAAATGGCATTTCTAAAATAATTACATTTTATAGTACAACCCTCTTTATTTATGTCTTGAAAATGATGATGGGTCAAAAAATAAAGGCATTATAATTTATAGTTAATCTTGGGAACATGGAAAAATATCATACAACTAGAAAATAAATGGCATTAATATGTTGGCATTAGTACGATGATATTTGTAACAGGTAAAGCCAACATTTGTATTTGTAATGGAGTATAAAAAGTGAATTAAAGGAATTTATTATTGAAATAAGAAAACAAATGCTGGTATTTTAAATGCAATATCAAACCTACAATTTACCAAAACAAGGTAGTCTAGCCCAAAACAAATATTATTTAGAAAAGTAAAAATAAACTCAAAATACGAAGTGAAATTACTTTAGGAACCTGTAACTATCTATAAATTACTTTAGGAGTGCTTTAAAATTGAATGGAAGATGCAATTATCTGTAAACTAGAGAGGAATGGAGAGCAAAAAGAATTAAAGAGAAGGGAGAAGGTTTTACCGTTGTGAACCAAATTTGCAGTGGAGAGGTCCAATACAGAGAATAGCTTCGGTATAAAATGGTGGAACTTTTTTTATGTAGTTTCCAAACATATGATGTTGGTAGACCGGTTGTCTTTCATTTGAGTTGTGTGTTCAAACCCCTTATTTTCTAGGAATATGGAACAAGATAGCCATGATGAAATATGCAAGTCAAATTAAACTCCTCCCATAGATTTTAAACTTTAAAAAAGAAAGCAACAGGTTTGTAGCAAACCTTTTGTTGTGGGGTAATTGATGAAATAGTTGATTTCTAGAGCTATGCATAGAAAGAGATAGGCCTACAAAGTGAATGTTGAAAGTGAGGAAGAGATTGGATACTTGTTGTAGGAAAAACTGTGTGTGTAGTTGTAATGTAAACTTTAAAAGGAAAAGGAGTAAACAATTATAGAACTAACATGCATTTTCTTGTTGAAAATTATTTGAGAATGTCAAGTGACTGAAGTTGAAAGTGTTGACAGTCGAGCCTCCTCTTTAATCATGTGTGCAATGTAAGGGCTTTGTTGCATGCGTGTGTATATTTTGAATTTGAATGAAGGGTGGATACAAAATTCCTCTAAGGTGAGTGAATCTAGAAATAGTTGTGAATGTAAAGGGTATGTGTAGGATCATGATGGGCCAAACAGTGGCAATATGTAAGTGATATGATGGCCCATGTGGCTGATGACTTTTTTTTTACCCAAAATTAATGAAACAAAAAAGGTTTTTAAAGGAGATTCTCAGCTTTCCACCAATATAAATTATGCTTTACTTTGAATTTAATAAATTATTATTATTCATTTTCTATTTGAATTACGACTAAAGTCCTGATTGGTAGGCTGATTGAAAAACATCTATAAATAAAAAGTTACAAAATGGTTTGTAGAGAAGCAATTCACTCCAATAGAACTCATGAAGTCTTGGGTTGTCCCTTGCAAGAATGCTTTCGAAGCGTGGGGATACTAGACAAATATCTTTTGTTGCACACTCTTTCCATTGGTTCATTTTATGAGTTGCTTTGAATCTCCATAGATGCATGGCATCAATCAATGTCATTGTATCCAAAAAAATTGTACCACTCATGTATGCATCAATGTAGTCTATGTTTGTTGATGGGATGTGGGTGAGAGTGGAATGCATTGATAGTGTTTTTTCTTTACATTTAAAGAAACAAACATCCTACTAGATAGGTAGAGCGGTAGTTTTAGTAAAAGGTGGAGACTTTCTTGGGCACTAATGTCATGGTCAACAAGTTTGTCAACAAGATTTTTTCTAAAAGCTATTGGTTTTGTCTTGTCAGGATCAAAGTTGGTCGAAATACGAGAAATAATTGTATGATATGTTTTGTATTTTCTTTCTGCTTTTGTTGCATATTTTGTTATATATTTGAGCACTACATCAATTGAGAGAATGGGAACCTGGAAATCTATATTTTCTTTCCAAATAGAGAGGATAGTGTGGTTGTGAAGATTAACTCTATCATCATATGAGCAGGGGTGTGATTTGGTTGGCCACTCTCATTTGAAAGGCTTGAAGTGGCTTGGATGGGCCAAGGGGATTTGTAGTGACATTCAAAGGTGGCTCTTTTTTTTTGCAAGAATGTGTTCAAGGTACAATGTGTATGGCATTGAATGCAGTTGAGTAGTTCATTGTAGCCATGTGAAACGTCAGAGACATATTTGTCAATGTAGTTGATTACATTTTGGACTGATACAAGATTATTCCATTGTAGTGTGGTAATATTAGGTGCTTCTTTGAGCCAAAGGAATCTATAGACATGTGTAGAACCTCGATGTTTCCACTCATACCTAGAGAGTGGAGATATTAGTAAGCAATCAGTGTATGGAAAAGATTAAAAAAAAACAATGTGAAACATGTTTACCTATACCAGTAGTCAGTTGTGCAGAGGAGCTTTTCCAAAACCTCTTCATGAAAAATAGTAAATTTGTGATGCATGTAAAGTGCAGAAAGGTGTAGGTTTTGCACTATATTTTGGATCCTCCACTGAGTTGCAACCATAGCATTTTATAGTGTGGTAGATGGCATGACTTTGTGTATGTCTGCCCATTTAGTATCTACTACACTAAGGGTAAAGAATAGAGTTGGGTGACCAACCTGAACAACCATGCCAAATAGATCCCCCCTACAGTGAGTCCAAAAGGGTCATGTGCCATGTATTATTGATCCAAACCCATAACCTGGTCTGCAATCTTGTCATCGGGAAGGTCCTTTAATCTTTGGCGTAGGGAAACTATTGTTGTTGGTAGGCTACATTCAAAGTTATTTTGAACAAAAATATAAGATGGCACATGAGAATATTAAGTATGAAGTATCTAAACTATGGGTGTTGGTCAAACCTATAATCATGGTAACTTAGAAGATGAAGAGCTCATATTCATGTAGCTTGACCTCTTCATATTTTGTTGGTTGAATGAAGTTGTTCCCTTTGAAAACAATGTGAGGAATGCCATAACAAATAATCCTTCAATGCAGTATTCATTGATGGGCATCAAAGAAACTTGCATCCAATAAATAGCTGGAGTGGGGCATCCTTCCCCTAACTAGAAGAAGTTTCGCATTTCTTGCACTTCTATACAAGCAGGGGGCAAGCAGGTTTTCCACAAACGATGTTGTTGCTTGAAAATTATCTTGCAACTGTTCTTCATCTAGATTATCTGTTTCCATGAAACATACATCTCAAGGATATGAATTTGAGGTTGTTGCATGTAGAAGGTGAAATATGTTAGTGGAGGAAATATGTAAGCATAAGAGATGCCTCATCTAATTGTACATCTTTTTAGTAAGGTTCATTAAAGATCTTATACTATAAAGCCTCATGAACATGTGATCTACAAACAAAGAAGCTATATTGTTGGGAAGTAACATTTTTTTTGTTACCTATGAGTATATCTAGGTCATGTATATGTCATGGTAAATAAGTTGCAATTACAGTAATATCTTGAGGAAAAAATATAGTGTGGCCATTGTATTTTGATTGGCCCCATCTTGCATAAGTAACTTGGAGGATAGGGTTGAATCTTGCTATAAGAATCTCCTCGATCTGAGTTAGGTGTTACAAACAAGCAAGTTACTCACCGGGGTCCATGTTGTTCCACCTTGAGAAGAAAATGCCATTTTTTTTTCTAAAATGCACCTTGAATAAGCAGTACTACCATTGAATTTCCTAGTTTTTATTCATGTATATTGTTCCATACGTACTTGGCATTTTTGTTCTTATAGCACACACACCCCATTCAGAATGGGGACCCTCTCCTTTCATCTTTGTTGGGTCACTTTTTTCCTTCGCCTCATTTCACGTGTCCCAAAATTTTGAGCTCAAATGGCCAAGGACCCTAAAAATTCATCATCCTTTAGTTGACCAAAATTCACCAACTGAAAAGTTCTAAGTCCTTTCCTCCTGCAAAGGTTTCTATGGAGACTTCCATTACTATTTCACTCTAGCATCCTTCAGTCCCTAAAGCTCCGTGGCTGTGGACTTCCCCTTGCGCATCACTACCTTCCCTTTTTTGTTTCACTGACAACCAACCTGGGACATCCACCTACATGATGGGTCCCACAAGCTTCTTCATCGCCATCTTTCAGCCTCCCATCAAATGACGATGTCTCACAAAATCCACAATTTGCGTCGTCGATCTTTCAAACTTTATGCCCAACTACCCCTCCTACCACCATACAGGCTTTAAATGAAGGTCATAAATGCACTATTTCCTATAAATAGGTCTTCCTAACTTATCATTTTCACCTCCTGCCAGTTGAAATTTTCCAGAGCAAACTATAATCATAACCCCTGTGCTCGCACGAGCCTTTGAGGAACTTGAGGCATGATCTGAGTCAATGTTCTTCATGTTTTCTAGGTATGTCCACTGTTGCCATCTTGAAACACATATTTTGAGTTGGGTGTTTTTCTAAAGTAACCAAAAAATCCTAAAGGGAAACCTCAAACTCCTTTTGATGACTGTCTAAACATCAATTTTTGTGCAAACCCATTTGAGGAGTCTTCCAAATTCACCCAAATGCTACCATTTTAGGCAGTACATAACTTGGTTCCCTTGTTGTTGTCCTTCATAGAGCCTTGACTCCATTGTGAACCGCATACCCCTCATCCTTGTCTCCCAAGTAAATTAAAAATGGCAAAAAAACTCAAACAAAAAAAATCACAGCCACGCACCTTGGCGGGTCTGCCTTTCCGGGCCGCTGCATGCAGGTTGCCCCCATCTCGTAGCCATTTTTGAATGGATAACCTTGACCAACGTCCTACATTGCGGGTTCCACCGAGCCTAATTTCGTTAGGCACCAAACCTAGGTCCCTTCTTGTGGATCATGTCGGTGGGCCACTGTCCATTCTTCACCGCCATTTTTAATGACCATCATCCAACAGTGACATCATTGCTCCCTCCTACACCGCAAACTTTGTGGTCCTCCTCATCATTCAAGGTTCACCAAATTAAATTGCTAAGTATAAAATTTATGTGGGTTGAGCCTTGTCGGGGTGAGTCTGTGGACCACCCAACCCTCATCACCGCTCCCAACAACCACCAAAACCTATCGGTCTACTTTGTGGACTCTGCCCTCACCATTTCCCTCTAAGGCTTTAACTCAAAATGACTAAGTAAAGTGCTTTGTAGATTATTTTCTTGTGAGCCACCATTTATGGCTCAACATTACCTAGATGTCATTTTCTAATGGCCATGCCCTCTCTTCCGCCCGCATTGCGAAGCCCGAGCTACCCTTCATCATCTGAATTTGATTGAAGTAGAATGTTCAAAAATAGGGTTCCTTGCGGATCTGCCCATGTGGACCATCGTGCATGGACCACCATCCCATCTTTGTCATTCCAAAATAGCTACCACTTAACGACTTCCCCCGGTTTGGCCCCACATCCTCCAAGCTGATGAAACTTGAATGCAATGAGTCCACATCGTCCTACTCACCTGGAGGTCTCGCATTGCAGAACACCGCATGCGGGTTTCCACCCTTTGACCATCATTTCTTATCGACAGAACTGCAAACGTCCATGGGACCTTTGGCCTCAACACTCCTTGAACTTGCTTGAGTAAAATGATCAATCAAATGACCTTAAAGAATTTGAGCATGATTTCCCCACATGCCAAATCTCCAATGCGAAACTAGAGTGTGGGTGCCTTCTTGCAAGCTACTATGACCCCAGCATCATCCTACTCTTGATCACTCTTGATGGCTGCTAGCATAGGGAAGACCATATCCCTAGGCCCGCATCTTTGAATTTGAGCCAAGGAAGCCTCAAATGATGAATGATGATAAAGTTTAATGGATTCTATGATCTTTGAAGATTAATTATTGAATCTAACCCTCATTTTGTAGGATTTTACCAATGCTCCCTTAATTTTTTTATATGAATGAGATTAATACATCCTTTTGTGCAGGATTTATGGAATCTGTTGTAGGACCATCAAGGAGGTCTATTGAGAAAGAAAAAGGAAAGAAGCCTACAAAAGTGCCTAGGGGGAAAGAGGAAAACGATCAAATGAGGTATCAATTCCATGGTGTGGAGTGCACCTCCAAACTCGCTTCCGATTGGGACACCATATCAGATACCAACCTTAGACATGTGGATATTGATGAATTTAGACAAAGGGTGATGGTTAACCCAAGAACTAAGAATGAATTAAAAATCAGAAAGAGTGGCCTCGCCAAGGCAGTCAGCTTCCCTCCTGCGCTCATTTCTCCAAAATTAGTAATGGCGTGTAGGGAATGTTACCATAATAGCAGGAAGATCATTGATCACAATGACAGGGTGTTGGTAGATCTTTCTGCCAGATCTATAGGCCAAAAGTTTCATATCCCCACATTTCACAAGATGGAAGAGATAGAGAAGGGATATGTTGAGAATATGTGGAAGGTGGACCCCTTGGGATGCAAGAAGTTGATCAACTAGCATTGGTTGAAAGATAACAAGGGCAGTGCTGCCAAAGTGCCACAAGAATTATTCAGAAGTGACTTCCATGAGGAGTATCATGACTTGGTTACTCTATTTAGCAGGGTAATGGTCCTCCCTACTATTTCCTTCTTCCAAGAGTGGATGTTCTACTTCATCGAGGAGATCATCCATAGAAAAAAAAAAATCCATTGGGTGAACATCATCAGTGATAATATTCACATCCAGCTGATGGCAGTAAAGAAAACATCCTAGTTTTACATGACCTCCTACTTGGTATATTTACTCACTGAGTCATTTCCATAAAAGGCCTCTTTGTTGCACATAATCTAGATCCAAGGAGAGAACTTAAAGTGTATGACAGATACCCCCAATTACAATACAAGAATTTCAAGAAAGACTATCAGAGGGTAAACGATGCCTTCAATGGGCATATTATCAGACTTCTTGGGGGAGAATTTGAGAGAAGAGTCTCACATAGTGCTAGAACCTTCATTCAGAGGTTTGGGTATCTATTTATACAATTTTGAAAGTTTACATATATTAGAGAAGAAGGGTTCTCTAAGAGGCCTTATAAGCTTACATGATACCCCAATGACCGGATGATCCTCTTGGAGGTCTCTCAAAAATTGTAGAACACTCACACCCTATTGAGCGATAAAAAAAGAGCAAGGATCCCATATCCCCTAACTTTTGGACAAGGAATGTATTCATGTCCTGTCACCCAATGCGTAGAGTATTTAGAGAAGGAGATAGTGGAGTACAATTTGGACCAACACATAGCTCGGTCAAGAATTGAGCCATATGGGAAACTGAAGAAGCAGATTAGAAAGAAATATGCAGATCGACCACATATTGAGGACTTCTAGGCCAACTTTCAAGATGATAAAGAGGTGTGAATGAGATGCTACTTGCGGATGACAACCCAATTTGTGAAGTCAATCAACTTGCTCCACATGCCTAACCAATTTGTTGAAGAGGATGATACAATTATTCATAAAAGGTTTGGTGTTGTGTCCAATTTTCCATTACCATTAATTGATTGGAATGAAGAAGAGGTTAATGACCTCGACACAATAACACAACCAGTTGTAGATAGAACCAAGCAATGGGTAGATGCCCAGGTTTCTCAACTTAAAGTGTAGGGTGTAATATTAACATATGATGAGCTCGAGGATGAGCTCAAGAGTGAAACTGATAGTGGAACAACTACTACCTCCACCGAAGAATCACCCAAGTCCCCTCCAACAAAAAGATCAAGGAAAAGAAAGGATGTTCCCAAGTGCCATCCCAAACACAAGGTATACACATGAAAGGCCACAGAGGGGGAACCCTAAAAGAAAGAAAAGAAAATAAGGGTATTCACAATTGATATTCCCAAAATTGAGGACCCCCAACATGAGGGAGAAGAAGAAAGTGAACGGCCACGATCACCGTTGGCCACCTCTGCTTCCACCACTACTACTGTCATTGCCATTCTACCACCTCCTACCTCTCAACCACTGCCTTTTTCATCTTCACTTGTCGTGGACATCTTAGTCCACCTCTCTTCCACCCCACCAATTTCTCTAGTAGTGGTACTGGAATCTTCCTTGACCACAACTTCCCTGCCTTATGTTCGCAACATAAGGGTAGACAATTGAGAGGGGGGGTGAATCAGTTGTCATAGAATTTCAAACTTATTAAAATTATTAACCTTTATTCTCACATCTGATTAATAAAAGTGAAAGCATGAATTAACAACACATCAAAAACACACATAACACCTATTTTTGCATGGAAACCCTGTTAGGGGAAAAACTACGGTGGAGGTTAATCCAAAATTTATACCCTGTTAAAATTATAAGAAAAATATATGAGGAATGCACATGCATTCATGCACACTTCCTAGAGCTCACTACTCAAAGGAAGACTCATTATCTGATAGAAAAAATAATGATTAAATCCATCTGAAGAATTTGAACTAAGAAAGTAGTATCTACTAATGCCTAAGTACAGTTTCGGTTAAGCACATGAACACTTCTTTACTTTCTTTCACTCTTCTTCACACTTTGCTTTACCTTCAAATGATCTGAACCTTTTCACACATAGAACTCACACACTTCACACATATATCTCAAATGAAGAAACAATCACTTATATATATCCGCAACAAGAAAGTACATTGCTTTATGTCAACTTCAACACAAAAATAAAATGAATGCAAACTGTCAACCCAAAACAATAAAGAATATCAATCCGCATCAACCAAGATTAGCCACAACATAGTAGAGACCCAAAATAATGTTCTCGAACACAAAAAACCTTCAAGGATTCTTCCTCGAAGATCCACAACACGCTTCAAACACCTTGTCGGCCATGAACATGAAAAATATGAACACGCAAGAGAAAATCTCAGATCAAGAGAACAATGATCAATCTGGAAATGCAACATGGATATAACATGATCTATAAATGTCCATGAACACCACGGGAACATATGCAACAACTCAGATTACTAGAATCACATTATCTTCTTCCATGAACACCATTTACAGTAATAGAATAGCTGTCAGAACACAAAAAATTATAACTTTCTCAAATCTTCATGCACACCTCTAAAACTTTCAAAGTAGAACCTAGATAGGTTTGATAAAAAACTCTTTAATCCGCAACATCTCACTATCAACATACTGAAATTTCTACCATGCTGATCTTCACTGCTTCACAAACAACCTGTAACATATTTATTTCAATTTTCTCAATATCCTCAACATATATAGTCTTAAAAACATTAATGGTAATAGTGTTGAAATCAATGAAAACCACATATCATAAAATTGACCACAACATCCAACAATCTCCCCCTTTGGCAGTGATGGCAACACATGATGTAAAAAACACATCATCAATGGAATTAACTCTTCTTCCAAAAATCTCCCCTTTACACATTGCTCTTCTCCCCCTTAGTTCTCCAAAAGATTTTCACATTAATCTTCTCCCCTTTGACATCATTGGAAAAGGTACACAAGCTCTAAATCACATATCTGAATCATCTGACTACTCCCCATGAGTAGCCGCCACCACAACATCAATCCGAATCAAGTTATGACTATGAATGCACAGGCTGATGCAAAGAATATGCATCTTAGTTCTGATTAGAAGGGGTAATCACCCCTAGCTTCCCTTTGAGATACTCAAAATTATATTTAGGAAAATGCTTAGTAAATATGTCTACAAGTTGTTCCTTAGTAGGCACATACTCCAGTCTATCTTCCTTATCACTCACTTTGTCTCTCAAAAAGTGGTACTTGATAGATATATGCTTGGTGTTTGAATGCATCACCCGATGCTTATAAATTTGTATAGCACTTGAGTTATCACAAAATATGGCAATAGGTTCATCATACACAACTTTGATATCTTTCAACATTTCTTTCATCCACAATACTTGAGTAAAATTGTTAGCAACAACAATATATTATGCCTTTGTAGTAGACAAGGAAATGACATCCTGCTTCTTAATTAACCATGAAATCAGCTTCTTTCCCAAGAAAAATGTGCCACCACTAGTACTTTTACTATCATTCACATCTCCTTCCCAATCAACATCAGTAAAGGAACTTAAAGTAACATCATCATCTTTAGGATACCACTGGCCAAAATCAACTATTCCCTTCAAGTATTTGAAAATCCTTTTAACAGTAGTCACATGAGATTTTTTAGGATCGGCTTGAAATCTAGCAGCAATGCATACAACATTCATGATATTATGTATAGTTTGAGTTAAATACAACAATCTACCAATCATTGATTTGTATCTAGTCTGATTTTCCTTCGGAGAATCATCATCCTGTGTCAGCTTACATCCGGTCACCATGGGTGTACCGAATGGTTTTGAATCTTCCATACCAAACTTCTTTAGTATTTCTCTCATATACTTGGATTGAGATATAAAGATCCCTTTATCTACTTGAGTAATTTGCAATCCCAAAAATAATTTCAACTCTCCAACCATTGACATCTTAAAATCATTATGCATCTCGTTAGCAAACTTCATGCACAAACCATCATCTCCTCTAAAAATGATATCATAAAAAAAGACTTCCACAAAAAAATATTTATCATCATCAATCTTGAAATATAGATTGCTATCAATAGTACCTTTGTTAAATTCAAGCTTTAGGAAGTACTTATCCAATTTGGCATACCAAGCTCTAGGGGCTTTCTTGAGTCCATACAATTCTTTCTTTAACCGACAAACCATATCTCCCCAATCAATCAATTGAAATCCATAAGGTTGCTCAATATAAACCTCTTCCTCTAATTCACCATTTAGAAATGGTGACTTGACATCTATCTGATAAACTTAGTAGTTTTTGTAAGCAGAATAAGCAAGAAACAATCTCACAGCTTCAATTCTAGCAATAGGAGCAAATTTTTCTTCAAAGTCAATTCCTTCCATCTTAGAGTATCCTTTGCATACCAGTCTTGCTTTTTTCTTTTATAACTTCACCTTGTTCATTCAGTTTGTTTATAAAGACCCATTTAGTTCCAATTACATTTTTTTCTTCAGGTCTAGGAACAAGAATCCATGTATTATTCTTCTCAATTTGTTGTAGTTCTTCTTTCATTGCTTCAATCCAATGTTCATCTTTGCATGCTTCATTGACATTACTTGGCTCGGCCTTTGAAATTAAATAGTATTCTTTTGCAATTCTTCTCCTAGTCTAGACACCTTTGTTCTTATGTCCTACAATCTTATTTTCTGAATGATTTAATCTTACATACCTTGGAGTCTTAGAGTGTTCTTGAATTTTAGGCTCTTGTGATCTCTCTTTTGTACTTTCACTAGTCTCTCCTTCTTGATCTTCTTGATTCACCAAAATGATATGAACTTGATTTGAAGTTTGACTCTTGTTTGTATTGTCATTTTAATCATCAAAATAATATCCATAGGTTCTAGAGGGTCTAGCAATGTCTTCATCAACCTTAACGTTTGCACTTTCAACCATTTTATTCAATGTTTTGTGTAGCACTGGTAGGCTTTGCTCTTAGTAGAATAACCAAGAAATATTCCTTCATCACTTCTAGCATCAAAACTTCCTATATCTTCATATCTCTTGATATATCATTTACTCTAAGAGATTTTTAAATATCTAATAGTAGGCTTATGACCAAACCATAGCTCAAAAGGAGTCTTACCAATATTACCTTTGATTTGTACCCGATTAAGGATATGAACATCAGTACTCACAGCTTCTCTCCAATGGATATGAGGGACATTTCCTTCCAACATCATAGTTCTAGCATCATCTTGAACTATCCTATTCTTCCTTTCCACAACTCCATTATGTTGAGGGGTTTGAGGTTCAGATAATTGTCTCTTTATTCCATGCTCTTCATAAAAAGAATTAAACTCACCAGAAGTAAATTCGCCACCTCTATCTGATCTCAGACACTTAATATTTAGACCCGTCTCTGTCTCAACCATAGCCTTAAATATCTTGAACTTTTCTAGAGCTTCAAATTTTTTCCTTAAGAAAGTAACCCACATCATCCTAGAGTAATCATTAATAAGCAACATGAAGTACTTGGGTATGTGTAGGATCATGATGGGCCAAAAAGTGGCGATATGTAAGTGATATGATGGCCCATGTGGTTGATGACTTTTTTTTTACCCAAAATTGATGAAATGAAAAGGGTTTTTCAAAGAGATTCTCAACTTTCCACCAATATAAATTATGCTTTACTTTGAATTTGATTAAAAATTATTATTCATTTTCTATTTAAATTATGACTAAAGTCCTGATTGATAGGCTGATTGAAAAAAATCTATAGCTTTCAAATGGTATCACATTTTTTGAATCCAAAACATGTGTCACATTCTATGCTTTGCATACAATAAGATTAATAAAAACAAAATTGAATTTCATGAAGTTTTGACCGAGTTGAGGTGGTCAGACATACAAGTTTTTATATTTTTAAAAAGTTGTAATAAAAAATTCATAATTAATTATTTACTTGGAAACAAATTACAAAAAAAATATGCATCACATCGAGACATGAGTCCTCTACTTATATGTAAAATATTATAAAAAAATATTATCATTTTATTGTGGTTAGGGTGGTCAGGCAGACACCTTCTTCTTATTTTTTCTTTGAAATTTAAGTACTACTGCATTGAAATTTTAAATTTTCACCAAATAGATTTTTTTATTTTTTAAATAAACCTAGTAGTTTAGAAAATAAATTCAATTTTCCACAAATTCTATTCTTACATATTTTTGAAATAATATAGATAACTTATTCAAATTTTTATGTCAAGTTGCCTAACTCTGATTTTCTGAATTTTCATTGCCACTTAAGGGCCCATTTTTTCCATGATGATCCTACACATACCCACCTATAACCTTCTAGACTTCTGATTCTAGTAGGACCACACAAGTTAGTATGCACAAGCTCCAACAATTCATTTGAACAATGTTGTTTGCTCTGAAATAAAATTCTAGTTTTTTTTCCCAACTTACATTCCTTGCATATGGTATTAGTAGTCTTCACCAATTTAGGAAGATCTCTCACAGCTTGTGAGGAACTTATCTTGATAATATTGTCAAAGTTTACATGACACATTCTTCTATGCCACAACCATCAAGAACATCATCATTATTATGATTACCATCAAAATAAATACATCCTTTACCATGGATTATAACACCATTGTTATCACCAAATCTTACAACACCACCATCATACTTCTCCAGGCTTACAAATTTACTTTTATCACCTATCATGTGATGGGAACATCCACTGTCAATTACCCATTCATCTTTTTCTTCAACTCGAGAAGCTAGAGCTTTCTACGCATTTGTACAACTAGAAGATTCAGTAGACACAACATTATTTTATTTGATAGAAATAAATACAAACTCATCTTCACTTGCATTCCCTTTTTCAGATTCATCATCTATCACACCTTCATCAGTAGCATAGTAACACTTCTTTTGAAATCTAGGCTTGTAAGGTCTTGACTTAGGAACTCTTTTTGGACACCTTGATGCAAAATGACCTATCTTATTGTAAGAAAAACATTTAATAGAAAACTTTCATTTATACTTACCTTCTCCTCTAGCTTCCCTTTTGACAATAAGTGCTTCAAGCTCATTGAGTTCTCTTTCTTCTTCTTCAATCTATCTCATTTCTTCCTCATAACTGAATACCTTTATATAAGAAATTTCGCCCAGATCATATCTCTCCTTGTCTCTCCCAGAAGTAGTAGCTTTAAATGCATATTTTGTCTTCAGAGGAGCATCACCGAATTCACTCAACTCAAAATTAGTAAGTTTACCAACCAACATATCTCTGGTTATATTTGTCACAGTTTGGAGCTCCTTAATGGTTGTAGCTTTAATTTTGTATGCATCGAGCAAAGATCTAATCACTTTAGCAACAATCTCTGATTCATCCACCCATCCACCAACACATCTAATACCACACACAAGTTCATTCACTCTTTGCATGAAAGTAGAAATATTCTCATCATTACCCATCTTCAACAGTTCATATTTTACTTTTAGACAATCTAGTTTAGCCATCTTCACATTGGCATCACCTTCATATAAATTTTCCAACTTTTTCCATATCTCATAAGCAGTTCTCAAATAACATTTGTCATCTCAGAATTAGTCAAAGCACTCAACAATGCTTCCTTAGCCCTGATGTTATATTCAACATCCCTAGTCTTAGTAGTAGTAGTAGTAGTAGGACCATTCAGAGGAATAACATACCTATTGCATGTAATATTCTAGTAGGATTCACCAATGTATCTTAGATGACACTCCATTCGAGTCTTCCATAGAGAATAATTTGTTCCATCAAATCTTGGACTATCCTTCTTGTATGTCAGCATCTCAGATCACCTCAAGCTATTAAAATTCTTCTAAGGAACTTGCTTTGATACCAATTGTTAATTTCTTGGCAACACAAGGGTAGAAAACTGAGAGGGGGGGTGAATTAGTTGTCACAACATTTCAAACTTATTAAACTTATTAACCTTTATTCTCACATTTGATTAATAACAGTGAAAGCATGAATCAACAACACATCAGAAACACACATTTAACACCAATATTTTTGCGTGGAAACCTTGTTAGGGGAAAAACCATGGTGGAGGTTAATCCACAAGTTATACCCTATTAAAAGTATAAGAAAAATATATGAGGAATGCACATGCATTCAAGCACACTTCCTAGAGCTCACTGCTCAAAGGAAGACTCACTATCTTATAGAAAACATTTAGATTAAATCCATCCGAAGAATTTGAACTAATAAAGTAGCATCTACTAATGCCTAAGTACAGTTTCGGTTAAGCACATGAAAACTTATTTACTTTCTTTCACTCTTCTTCACACTTTTCTCTTCCTTCGAATGATCTGAACCTTTTTCGCACATATCAATCACACACTTCACACATATATCTCAAATGAAGAAACAATCACTTATATATATCCACAACAACAAATTACATTGCTTTATGTTGGATTCAACACAATAATAGAATGAATGCAAATTTTCGGCCCAAAACAATAAATATTATCAATGCGCATCAACCAAGGTCAACCACAACATAGTAGAGACCTAAAACAATGTTCTCGAATAGAAAAAACCTTCAAGGATTCTTCCTTGAGGATCCACAACATGCTTCAAACACCTTGTCGGCTATGAACATGAACAACATGAACACACAAGAGAAATTCTCAGATCATGAGCACAATGATCAATTTGGACATGCAACACAAGTAGAACATGATCTAGAAATGTCCACAAACACCTCAGGAACATATGCAATGACTTAGATTACTAGAATCACATTATCTTCTTCCATGAACACCATTTGAAGTAACAAAATAGCTCGCAGAACATAGAAACTTATAACCTGCTCAAATCTTCATGTGCACCTCTAAAAATTTCAAAGAAGAAACTAGATAGGTTTGAGAAAAAACCCTTTAATCTTCAACATCTCACTATCAACATAATAAAATTTCTACCATACTGATCTTCACTACTTCACAAAAAACCTGTAACATATTTATTTCAATTTTCTTAATATCCTCGACATATATAGTCTTAAAGACATTAATGCTAATAGTGTTGACATCAATGAAAACCACATATCAACAACTCGACCACAACATCCAACACATTCATCCTCCTCACTACCTCCTCCACTCCCCATTCTTTCTACTCCAATGCATGCAGTAACCACTACTACTATGCCTCTTCTCACTCTGTCAGAGGCCTTTGCAAAATATATGTAGGGTGTACCCTCTGATATTTTGGGGGTAATTATGAATCCTATTGTTCAGACCCTAATGGCCCAAATTTCCACTAGTTTTCACCTTCTGCCGCCACCTATGGAGCCATGAAAGATGGAGGAAACCATGAAGATATATGAAGAAGAGGAGAAACACAAAATAGAGGCCGACAAAGGAATAATTGAAGAACCTTAAGACCCTTATTTTGAACACCTAGAGGGTATTTTAACTATAAAATTGGATAAGATGGTGACCGATGAAGAAGGGTCACAATCTTCAGAGGAGTATGTTGAGGCCCTCAGTGCAATTTATACATAGTAGTAACCTTGGATCAGGAACTAGAAGAGGAGTTGTCCTAGTAGCTCAAAGATATAGGAGAAGAGGTTGAGCCTGAGAGGAATCCCTCAAAATAACTTGGGAAGATATCAAAATAAACATGGAGATACTCAAAGAGCCTCTACTGATTGAACAAGAAAAGGGTCCCATCTAGGGAGAAGAAGTGCCTTTTGAAAATGAAGAATAAGAGTTATAATATGCACCAAAGAAGAGCCCTAATCCTAAACACCATGAGCTTGAACAAGAAGAAGAAATAATACCTCAAGGAGATGATTTTGCTAAACAAAACATATCCTCCATTGAGTTAGATAAGGAGAAGGCTATATAGATTAAGGACTCTGATGAATAAGAGAAAACCCACCAAGAAACCTTGGACCATGAGGAGAAACAACCTCAATAAGAAGAGGAAGGTGATCATGAATCACCTAAGGGAGAAGCCTAGGTGCCCAATTGGATTGAGAAGTAGATACAAATGAAAGCCCCTATGGTCATTGATCCAACGGCCAAAATTGAGGCAATATTAGCTTGAGCACAGACAAAGATAAAAAGAGAGAAGAAGCAAAGATTCTACTCCCATATCAGAGTTGATGCCTCTAGATCAAGAACAGTGTAGATTTCCACCCAAGTAACATATAAAGAGGTTAGTGTTAGTTATAACATATCAACTATCAACCTAGGCCCGACCACTAGAGAACATAAGATTGATGAGCTCCAAGGGTTAGTGGCAATGATCATGCAACAATTGAACAAGGATCAGTCTTCCAAGGAAGAGTTAAAGGCACATGTGGTGGATCTCACTGCCTATATACAACAATGGATGTCCTTAGAAGAAGAGGCTCCAACCACATCATCCACACCCTCTCTTCTCTCCCAAGAAGAGCTCACCTGACTGGAGAAAATGAAGAATTAGACCAAGGCCACAACTGATTGGTTCAAATGGGTACTATACAATGGTGACATGGGTATCCGTCACGTTGCTCAAATATTCAATAATTTCTGAGATCTACAAAAGTAGCTAGAGGCTACTGTGAAAACATGTCACAAGTTCACCGAGATCTAAAATATCACCTATCCTAAGCTCGAGGCTATTCTTAAGATGCTAGACAAGACATGGGAAAAGGACTTGGGGCTCATCAAAGATGATCACTAGCTAGTAGAGACCTAGAAAATGGGCATAGATCATAGAAAGGAAGTCCTTGAAAGGGTGATGCATGAGGTTGAATCAGACCTCAAATGGATCATGGATCATAGAACAGATAGCAAAGATTACCTCAAGATAATGACAAACTATGAAATTCTCGTCCTAGAGCTAGATCCAAAGAAAATCAAACCATAATTCAATAAGAAGATGGAGCATAGGGAATAAAATATGCTTACATCAGACTTCATGGACTTTGTTGCAAGGGCATTCACACATTTTGAGCAGGTAGTCAAGGCCATGCCTAGATGCAACAAGCATTGGGACAAAATCACTAGAAGATTTACGACTTCAGATGTCCTTTCAGATCCTTCAATTTGATTTCATGGAATGGGATAAGCTTCAGGCTCTGATTGTAAAATTTGTGGAGTATGCCACTCTTTAGAGAAATGCAAGGAAACTAGTGATAGATGATGAATTCCTAATAGTATAGCTAGAAAAGGAAGGCATACACTAAAATATAGAGTTGCTACAGTGTCTGGGCCACTAAAGGACAAAATAGAGAAAAGACAGAAGATGTATTTTATAATGATATATTTTGGGGGTAGGTGAAACCCTAATGTAAAATTAATCTTCACCACACAATGAAATTAAATCTCAGCTATTCATTTCACTTTTTGAAAACTATAAATAAGGGTCTCTTCTCATTTTCAAAGAGAGAGTTGAGTTGTTGTGTAAAGACATGCTGCAAAAGTTTCAATAGAATTTGATTGTTTTGGTGGATTCTTTTGTTTCTCACATGTTACATGATTCATCCTCTCAAAATTGATAGATTTAGTTATAATTTAGTTTTATGTTCTAAATATTTCAAAGTTTCTTTTAGTATTTTAGTTCATGATGCACATCAATATTGAAGAATGTTATGGTGTTGATGCCTTTCTTGTTCATGTTTTTTGTTGTTTATTGATGATGAACAATAGTGTATAGCTAGTTTGAACAATAACTTATTGTTGCACTTAAGATTAATCTATTATTCATTCTTCATGGTGAATGGATAGCTGAAAATTTTCAGACCTTAGAAGATAGCACTAGTTTCATGAGACTATTAGATATTCTAGTTAAGTGGAACTCAGTTTTGGGAAGGTTGTCCACTATAGCATCCTCCATTTTTACTGTTCATTATTAGTTGTAGGTCTAGGAACTCTTATATTCATTTTCCCTTTGGGATTTTCTTTGAAATAGGAGTTAAAGAAAGGTTCCACCATCATTGTAAAGCCAAATCTGATGTTAAACATGGTGTTTTAGATTGTTGTTTTGAACCTGCAACTAGGTCCATTATAACTCATTTCCAAAATTATATGAAACTTCATTTGAAGATTCAATTCCTTCCAAACTTAGTGAACCATAAATTCCCTTTGTGATTACCAACAAATCATACCAATCAACTGAACTATTCCAAGCATTGTCATGACCTAACACCCGAGAGACCTTGGGGTAGTGATCTAGAACTTGTTTGCAAATTTCTACCTTTCAAGAGAGGTAGCATACTTGTGTGCCACCTGTGTTGAGAAAGTGCAAAAAAAACCATCAACAGGCATGTTGAAATGTTTGATAGGTTGTCCAAATTTGAATGGAAGGAGTTCCTAGCAATGTAATAGTTTGTAGGAAATAGTGGAGGAATTTGGGTTTGGGAGGGGGAGCTTGGTTGTAATATAGACTGCATATGAGTTGCGGGTGCTTGTAATGGGGTGGGGTTACTAGAAGGAGAAGGTGTGGATTTGGAAGCTCATGCATGGAGGTTGTAACAATTTACTCATCTCCCTCTATTAATAGAATCCTTCTTTGCATGGTACCTTAATCTATGCAGTTGGTTACAACGTGAACACTTTGCTTACAAAATTTCTACTTGGTTTTCCATGACAAGGGGGATTTTTTGGGATCAAAGCAATGCAATATTAATTTTCAATAATGTGATAAATTTTGTGCATGTCATTAACTTTTCACATTGAGAAAATACAATAGACTTTTTAAAAAACTATGTGTGAGTGAGGGTAGTTGTGTTTAAACTTTGTGTTGTGCGTAGAATTTATTGTACATAATATAATGACCTATATAAAATATGACTGGCCATAACACTTGTAGTTACAATGATTAGTAGTGACACAAATTTTATTGGAATGCATATATTGAAAATAAGAAGAGAGAATAATACCATACAAGTGCAAAAGATAACATTGTGGGATCAAAAAGATGATACAATTTATTTTAAATTGTAGGCAAATGTGTGATATTTTAATATTTATGAAAATTGTAATATATATTTGAATTTGAGTAAAAAAAATAATTATTATATGACAATTAAAGAAGGATTCTACATTATAATTTTCTTAAGGGGTTTTTGGGCAGTGTTCAAATTAGTTGTTGGAAAATAAACTGATGATCCTTGAGCCTATGTTCAAGAAGACATTACATTATGAAAATAATTTATCCTGATTTTGTATGCATTCCTTATAAATTCTGATCTTACTTGTCTAAAAGAGGCAACTTGTTCGCATAAGAATGGCACATTTTCATTAAAAACACATACCCAACTAGAGATAATGAGTGCTTCAAATGAATGGAATAGCTAAATATTTAAAAATATTGTTAAGGTAAGCATAACACGGGATACAATTAATTTTGATGCCTTATTTCCTTACTTCAGTGCAAACAGTAATTTAACTTGTGACTAACAAGCTATGAATTTAAATCTTCTAATTATCAAAAAATGAAAATTCCTCCAATTTGATCCTAACAAGGAAACACTAATAGCTTTTTAATGAATTATAATAATTGCTTTAAATAAGAATACGCTATGCATCTATTCTTATTTTACTTATGGTAATAGTGAAATATCTATCTTTATATTTTTATACATAAAATAGGAGACCATTATTACTTGACATAAGAATACATTATGCATTTGTTCTTATTTTACTTATGGTAATAGTAGTAATTATGGTCATAGTTTTCACTTCTATTTTTTACTTTTACACCTACATGCATTATGTAAAAACTAATAATCCTTCAAACCTCAAAATAAACTGAAATTTTCATTTGCTTATGCCTATTTTCTTCACATGGATGGTAAAAATTGAAATCTTTTAGGGAAACTCTTAGTTCATTAATAAATCAGACTTGTTCATGACATTTTGAGCTCAAGCTTTCAATCACATAAAAAAATACCATGTACAGTACAAGGCAAGGTCCAACTACACTTTTTCCTGGTAAATTATTGAAAGAAAGGATAATAAATGTAAATGGAGACTCAAAAGCATATAATTACTTCAAAAAATATGCTTCAGCAAAGAGTGCTCAACTACCATCCTTTGACCTAGTTGTGCCTCATAATGATAGCCTTGAGTTCCCATATGGCATCAATTTACTATTGGGATCAAAAAAATTGTAATGAAATTATTTGTATAACATAGTCATTGTTCATAGATCATTCAAATGCTTTTTATGTCTCAAAATTATCTTTTTTTTTTAGTTGTATTATATCTTTCTCCACAGTAAATTGGCAAGCCAAAATATAAAGTTTTTTTAAAATTAGGATTAAATAAAAGCATAAAACAAACAAAATTTTGGGTTAGGATTAGGGAAAATCAGGAAAGCATTGCCATAGAAATCAAGAAAGCCCATATTTTTAACTAAAAATATTAGAAAACAGCCATAAACCCCAAATCTCCCAATTAATTGTGATTATTGCAATATGTTCACAATTAAATCATCACAAAACCAAAATATATTGGAAAAATTTCAAGGAAAAATATTTTGCCACAATTTTTTGCTAGTTTGTGGGTTTAAACTGTTTCCTTGTCCAATTTCCAAAAAAATGCAATTTTTGGCAATATTTGCTGCTACAATAATTATGTTAAATAGAAATGACCAACAAAAGCTTGGAGAATAGGCATGATAGAAATAAGTGTCATGTTCAACTAGATTTGGGTTACAGTCATAGATGGTGATTCACATAAGTGTCATGTGACTTGGCTGAAATAAATGATGCCTTGTTCCCAGTGATTCCAAATCCATGGTCAACAGATCTATTATCTCTAAGAGGCTTTTTAAGGGAGAAAATAGGTATGTACAAAATTTGTGTACTTGTGGGTTTGCTCAATATCTTCGGAGCTCTTAACCTTAGTCTAACCATTTTCAACTAACTTTTCATCTATGGAGCTTCTTTAAATGTGGCACCTAATTTGGAATTCAAACATGGCTTCCCGTTGTCCTCCACGCAAAACTCTAGGAGTTGTTCAAATTTATTACAAACTAGGTAACTCCCCGCTTTGTGAAGATTTTGAGTTTTTGGCTCGATTTATAAGGTTTATTTTGATTTATTGGGTTGTAGTTTCTCTTTATTTCATTCCTCAAGCTTAGAGTTGTTTGCAAGTATAAAATTAACCCTAAATAGCTAACCATGTGCCAAAATACAGTAATAAATTATGCAAGAACATATTGCAAATGATCGTGGAAATTTGTAAGATATTATGTGTAGAGAAACCGTCAATATGATTTCATTTAATAGATAAAAACATGTACAAGTTCCCAAAAAGCCAAGTAAAACCAGGGCAAGTGACGTACCTCAAGATTCTTCATAATTTGTGTCTTTTGTCAATGATCCATGGAATAAAATGTGCAAGTTTGGAGGAAGAATATTACGAAGCCCTAATGAAGTAGGTTTTTTTATAAAATAAGGTGAAGCAAATCCAACCTATGTAGGAATAGCAACACAATTGTTTTAGAATCAAATAAAACATAAAAGATAAAAAGACATTATTCAGCCATATACAGGTTCCCAAAATAGCTCATTGAAACTAGGGAAAGTGACTTACCTTGAGGTTCTCTAGAAATGAGATAAAACTTCTAGTCAACAACTACAATGAAATAACATTGGGATACATTAACCTAGGCATGAGGAATCTGAGATCATTAATTGACGTTCACTCTCAGTTTTTGTGTGAGGTTTCCTAAAGAGTGGCAGATAACACATAGTCAAGTTGTGGGGTTTGTTTTTACTGATTGTTGAGTTGTGGGTCTCTCATGCACATGATAATACATTGAATGCAAGACAACACTTTCCTTAAAGACTAAGCTAGGTGACATGGGGTGTGTTGGGTGTGATTAAATGCAAATCCAATCTGCCTGCAATTGTTGCTTCAATCTATTAGCATTCAAGAATATTTCAGTGCATTCAATCTATCTACCTACATTATCTTTACTTACATGCCTTGTAACTATCATCCGATTAGCAATTGTAGAATATCCCAATATAGGTGGGAATAATTAGATGAGTAGTTGTTAGCGTTTAGGTTCAAAGGATAAGATACTAACTAAAAAATATTTGTCTCAAAATTTGATTTGCCATACATTACAAACAATAGGTAAATTCATCACCAAGCCTCCCATTGGCAGTAAATGCATGACCAAGAGTGTAGAAAGAAAAATAAGACCAAGACCTATCAAATGGCCTTGCATCCTTTTTATTGCGCTTGTAACCATTGATAGGAAAAATGGATTCAAAAAACTCCGTTGAGGGAATGCCTTTAGTGTAATTATTGATACAGAATCTTGTCTAACAACGAATGCCTCCTCAATATAATTAATGTTGGTATCAAATGGAAGATTTTCAAATGTGTCGATAATTGATTAATAGAATCCTTCATCTCTTTAATCTGCTCAAGTACCTATCGATTGGACACATTTTGTTGCAGACTGTGTACAAAAGAAATGAGGGCACAGAGGCTACATGCTTCTCCACATTTTTTATGAGTTTCATGATCTTTCTACTCATTCTATAATGATAAAAAAGATAGATAGTAGGAGCATATAATGTAGTGTTGAGTCAAATCAGATGCTTCCTATAGAAGATTATTCCATTCTTCCAACCAGTTGTTGACCAGTGAGGTGATGTGCCCATTCTACCAAAGTTCAAATCTTTTTTATATTCCTACATTTCCATGTTCATTGATTGAATTTTGAGAAGAAAAAGTTTGAGGTTTCCTATGGAAAAATTGATGCACTTAATGGTCTGATTTTGTAGCTACATATAATAGTATAATTTTATAACTATAAATATTATTATAGTTATAGGGTTGAGTTAATATGTAGTTATTATATTAATATTATTATAGCTATATTACTATTATTATTTTTTTCCAAGGAATTATAGCAGAGGTTTCAAAACAGTAAACAATGATTAATTCATGTTGCACTGGTCAATTAGAATTTAATTTTCTTTAGGATTTATTAAACAATGATTAATTTGGAATGCAAATGTGCTCAAAACTTTATTGCTTTGAAATTGGGTGGCTTGTTATTGGCCTCGATTAATAGTTGCAGAATATCAGTAGAGGATTCTAGTTTAATGAGGCAACATAGTGCATAGTTCCCAAAGGGATTATTGAATTCATCACTTCAATCGATGATATACTACTATTGCCATCAAATTTTCACTATAATACTATAGTTTTTTTCCAGATAAAAAGAGATTAGGGTTTTAGTTATGTTAATGAGTTGTCATGGTAGTAGTGTTTGCATGTAGAGGAGACATGGTTGGTCTGCGGGACATTGGTTACCATAGTTAATGATGAGGGAATTAAAATATATGTTTGGAAAATATTCTCTCTAGGTAAAAATATATATTGGAGTTTATTTGTTAATGAAAATCAAACAAGTAAATATATTTTTCTGTTACGGGAAGAACTTTCTATGGTAGGGAATTACGGGTTTGGGGTTTTTAGTGTGTTTTTAGTTAACAATCATTTAATATTCATATCAATCCTACACTCACTTAGTAGTGTCATTTGTAGTAGCCTTCCCTTTACCAGGAGGATTGGACTTAAATATAGGAGGAAAACCAATAGGTTTATTTATCAATGATTTTCTCCTCAAACTGTTTGTAATTTGTGATGAGTTCTTGATTTGTACTTACATTGTATCATCTATTCTTGTAGATGTGAGTAGAAATCCAATGGATAATTTACACTGTATTTATCTATTATCTTCAACACTCATATCCCTATTGGTAGCATTTAGAACAACCATAAACCTGGTAATCCAATCATCTAGATGGTTAACAATGATAGTATGACTTATGCTATCCGTTGTTCCCATTACCATATTCATAATTAGTTTTCATTCCAAAAAAATCATTTTTGGTCCAAAAAGATACCAGATTTGGTTGTGTTGTTATTCCTAGCGGCCTTCATTATGGGTGCATTATTGAATATCACATATATTACATATATTACATATTTTTTTCCTCTCCCACCTATTTCTCAATGTAGTCCACTAGGTAAAGAAGGGGATTTCCTCTAAATCCTCTTCCTAATGACCTTAAAATTGTAATTGATATCTAATTATCAATGATAGCAATATTGTTTCCTTGAATGGCAGATTTATCCATATTTCAAATATTAATAGTGTTTATGTAAATACTTTCTCATTCGATTGTTAAGTATGAGATTCTAGATATTGAACCAAGATTATTTTGGCACACTTTTCAATTTAAGTGCAAGAAAATATTCTTCAAACATTAGTAAAAAGGACTTTGTTCTCCACAATTAGATAAAAATAATTAATCCATTGACCTACACTCACTTATCAACCATTGATTATTGTTATTGTTGTGGCCCTATTGTTATGTGCATTTTCTATTCTCAAAAGTGGCCTCCCCATGATGTACCAACTCATCTGGTAAACTATGCAGATCAAGCTACAACTTTCTTACACCCATTTTTTGTCTTCAAATAGTGAGTGCTCGAGCTTTTGATTTTCATTTTAAAGATTGTAGAGGCTGGAAATAAAAATAATTTGTACCTCATTAATGATCTATAGATACCTCATGTCACCTAGCATGGCATGCACATTGTGCAACCCCCACAACATAGTGAATTATATTTCTCTCTAATAGCCATGTCCTTGGCCACCCTTGAGTTTCCTACCCAATTCTAGACACCTACACACAAATGTATACTAGAAATAGTGGTCCCTTTATCTGTACGACTTAATGTATACATTTGGTTATGAGATCCACAGTCATGGACTTCAAAATGTGTGCTTCTACTTTTGTTTTCCAATTCCTTGCATCTCCTCACTATTCTGACTAGTACACATATTTAGTGTTGAATATGGAGGAAATTTTATCTTCTATCATAAAACTAGCACACTAGAAAGACAAAAAAATAGCTCTCAAAGCATATCAATTTGAAATCACAGGTATTTTACATGGGAAATAATGTTATATACAAGCTAACATGTTGATAATCACTGGTCTGCTGTCAGAGGGCTCCATTATGGGCATTAGAGTGGCTTCCTCCCTAGATCTGGTTGTTGTGCAACAATTTGTGGATGACGCTTTTCTCTTTGGGAAAGCCTCTATGGTGGAAGCGAGGAAATGGAAAGCTTGCCTTAACAACTATGCCTCTTGTTCTGGTCAAAGCATCAATTACAATAAAAGCATGATTTATTTATTTAACTCCATGCCTAATTTGTAAACCAAGGTGACTGTGGTCCTGGGATGTGTCAATGGATCTCTCCCATCGATTTACCTTGGGCTCCCCCTCACAATTAAGGAGGTTACCATTGATTTCTAGAACTTGATTCTGGAAAGGATCCAAAGGAAATTGGCTGGGTGGAAGGGCTCTATCCAAAGCCATGCTGGAAAAATCCAACTACTCACAATGGCTCTCCAAGGTATCCCCACTTACTTCCTCTCCATTTTTAAGATGCCTAAGTACATTGCTAATAAGTTTGAAAAAATTCAAAGGAATTTCCTCTGGTCTGGGACTAAGGAAAAGAAGAAACTTGCTTTGGTGAAATGGGAAAAGGTCTGCCAGACCAAAAATTGTGGTGAACTAGGAGTCAAGAAAATTGTCAACTCTAACAGGGCTCTGATGGCCAAGGTTGGTTGGGATCAGTTAAGGAACACTAAGGATTGGTGTAAAATTTTGAATTCCAAATATCTTCAAGATAGGCCTTTGATCAATTTTCTCTTGGAGTCTCACCCCCAGGGCTCATTAGTCTGGAGGATCATTTGCAACACACAAGGCCTATTAAGGAAAGGGATTAAATGGAAAATGGGCAATGTGAATAGAATCATATTCTGGGAAGATACTTGGCTAATTGATACCCCTCTAGTTTGCTCTAACTTTAGGGCTATGATGGGTCTGGCCCAGAGATTCTTTGGCATCCATATCAGTGATTATGTTTTTGGACCCCCTGGAGCTAGGATTTGGAGAGACCTTATCCTCTACTGCCCCCAGTCTCAAAACCTTTGGTGTCTGGCTCGATCCCTTTAGGTGATTCTCTCTAGCACCAGGTTTCCATCCTATGACAGAGAGGATGAGTTTTTTTGGACCTTTGACAAACAGGGGGATCTCTCTGTGAGGTCGGCTTATAGACTACTGACAAACCAAAATACTACTGACGAACCCTGGAAGAAGATTTGGAATCATCACATGATCCCTAAAGTTAATTTATTCTGGTGGACGGCCTGTCATAACAGGATTCTTACCTAGGACAATTTGAGGAAACGGGGTTTTTGTATTCCCAATAGATGTTTTCTTTGTAAGAGTGGGGAGGAAACTGTCAGTCACCTTTTGTTACACTGCCCGTTTACTGCCGAAGTTTGGGGGCTAGCATTCGAGAAACTTGATGTCCCTTGTGTTATGAGAAAGGATCTCTTATCTTTCATTCTGGGTTGGTATGGTCCCTATTCCCACCCTCTGCCTGGTGAAATTTAGAATCAGGTCCCTCCTATCTTGGGTTGGTGTTTGTGGAAGGAGAGGAATAACAGGGTATTTAGGAATATTGAGAGGAGCCCTAAGGATGTTTTCAGCATTGGCGCTCAGCTCATTGAGGAGAATATCTCTCTCTTTAATGGGAAAATCTCAGAGACGAGGCCATTGGATTTCGAAATAAGAATGGCCAAGGCGTGGCATCAGGGATTAGAGCCTAACTCTTTTGACAATTCGAAACTCTTAGCTAGGAAAAATACAAAATGGGAGCCTCTGGATAGAGGCTGGTTCAAACTCAATTTTGATGGGGCTGCTAAGGGCAACCCAGGTAGGGCAAGTATTGGTGGAGTAATTAGATATCTCGAGGGGGCTCTGGTGGCAAGATTTGCTGGAGGTATTGGGTTCCAGTCTTCTATAGTGGCGGAATCTTGTGCGCTGCTAATGGGCCTCAAAATTGTTGTCTCTCTGGGGATTGCTAATCTCCACATCGAAGGAGACTCCAAGTTTATTACAGATGTTATGAATAAAGACAGACTAATTGGCTAGAACACTAAGTATATTATGTTGGATGCCAGATTTTTTTATCCAAATATAGGGATAAAAAGGTGACACATATTTTTAGAGAAGGCAACCAAGTGGTGGATACCTTGGCTAATCTTGGCTCTTGCTGGGATTCTGCTAAATGTTGGATGAAAATGGAAAGGTTACAACCAAAAATTCAAGCTATCATCGTGAGGGAACAAAGCAACCAAGTATTGCAATGACTTTAAATCTTTGGATGATGGGTGCTGAATGGGGGGTCCACCTGATTTTTTTGGGGGTTTGGTGGATGAGTGTTAACACTGGGATGGCATATAGGTGGAGGGAATCTAATTTTTTGACTCACTATAGGCTTAGAGATTTTTGTGTGTGGGGCATAGATTGGAGGATCCACGTGTTTGTCCTTTGGACCTGGTGGATGGGTTCGCTTACTAAGGTGACGGAAAGGTGGCAGGGTTTAAATTTGAAGGATGGTAGCACAAATAAAAAAGGTAGCTTGATGAAGGAAATATGGAAGGATGTGACTTCAATGAATCCGAGGAGCTATATTGTGCGATCTCTTCTCTTGGGGATTGTGAGATATCTTGTTTTATCTCATCCTTGCATCAGCTTGTTTGAGAGTTTTAATAATGATTTGACTCTTCATTATGAAATATTGCCTCCTTCTACTATCTTTGTGCTAGCTAGTTTAGCGCGAGTCTCAAATGGCACCTTTAGGATGATTTCTAATTCTAGTCATACAGCCAAGCTGCCTTGTTTTTTGTGCATTTTCTCCATGAAGAAGGAACCCTACAGCCTGCCAATTCCTACCTTGTTGGCCGCAATCATCCCAAGATCCTCATTAATTCCATTGTCAAGTCACCTTGTGTTGATTTTCCCTTCCACGCATGCGACCTGTATGCTGGCCTAATTAACCATTGCTGTATACCTTACCTAAATGAATACAATGTGATAATTATCTGTTATCCTGCTGGCTTCTGTATTTGGTATCTTTTTCAAACTCTTGGGCTTCTTGTGTAGGTTGGAAAAATGGGTGGCGAGTGGGTGAGGAATGAGCTGGATAACTGTGATGAATCCTGAAATAATCCTGTAGTTTGGCACATTTGTGTGGAAGGAAGCATTTCTCCTCTTATGGAGATATCGGTCGGCCATGACCCTAACTTGTCATGCCAGTTTGCCAACTTGTGGAAGGATCGTAGGGTCTCAATTAGAGGAATTTCGTTTGAAATCAGTGAGGAAGTCATAGCACAAGCCACGGGATTACAGTGCATTGGGAAAAAATACCCCAAACACACCAAGAAACTGGATCATGAAAGCTTGAAATATTTTTTTAGAGGAGATGAGGCATCGATGCGAAACCGGTTGGGTTTTGAGAGAAAATCTCTCCTGAAGCCCTAGGATCAGGTGTTCCTGGCACTGATGAAGTACGTCACCTTGGAAGGTAGGTTTAAAACCTACTTTTTTTATCACTTCCTCCTATTAAATAATTTAACACACAAGATGTTGCTTATTTTTACTTTTTTTCTTCTAATGGATTTGAAAAACTCGATCAAAAAATGCAAAGAGTTAGCTAACCTTAACCCCAGTTATCTCCCACCACTCCTGCTCCATCAGGGGCTCATTCTGAGACTTTATCACTTCCACTTGGCCCTCTATCCTCCTAAAGCTATTAAGGTTGTGCGCATTGAGGATATTGAACCCCTATTGGCTATGAATATTTCCCTGGCCTAGTCTAAAAGCCCTCCCCAAAAATCCAATACGGGCATTGCGGAGAATCCCAAAGCCAAGATAACCACCAAGAAACTTAAGGGTGGTTTGGTTAAGGCTCATTCCAGGGCGGCGGAGGGTCTCTGTGAATTGAAGTCCACTCTGGTGAAATCGGCCTACAAGGCCACCACTACTAAAAAAGGGAGGGAGAAAGGTATGTCAGACCCGATTGTTAGGGAAGGAAAGGGCAAGAACATAATAGGGAAAGAGTCCAAAGGAGACACTGTTGTGGGGACTACTAAGATGACTGGTGGGGAAAATGCCAGAAGGAGATCCAGGAGGCTTACAAAGAATAGAAAAAAGAGGCAAATTATTGAGGATTTGGAGGAGGAGTGGCCTAATAGTAGAGTATAAGGAAGAGGAAACTGAGGATTATGAGGACGAGATTGTGGAGGGGCCCCAGTTTACTCATAAGGAAAGCAAGGTTCCTAAATATGGCTCCACCTCTCACTCTCTGCATCCCTTGGTCAAAGAGCCTAGAGATGTCCTAGGGACCATGGACATTGGGCAGGAGCCTTGTGATTTGGAGAAGAGAATGGACACACTCGAAAAAAGGTTTCGTGGGTTGACCTGCTTCACCATGAAGCTAGGCCATTTTGTCACTAGCACCCTATCAAATGGTATTAAGGAGGAGCTAGAGGAAAATAATAGTCAGGAGAAAAAAGAATGGGTTGGTGATGAGGCAGTGGACCTCCTTCTCAAAAATTGGGACAACACCAGTTAGATGCTGCCTATGCCAGTGTCCTGTCTTTTGGCTGCCTCTCTGTGGTTTATGTGCTATTTGTGGGTTGTCTCTATTTTCTATCTACTTAATGTTTTCTTTTTAGTCTTGATCCTTTTTGGCCCTTGTGGCTCGATGTGAAGGGTACGGTGCCCTAAAAATGCTGCTTAACATTTCAAAAAGAAAATACTGATCAATGACTTATTTAGGTGTAACAAGTTCCTATTGTTAAGAAAACTAGAAAATAAAATAGTTATGATACCTAATAACTTTGTAGCACGGTGTAATGAAATTTTCTACTAAACAACATCCCAAAGATGATCCTTTTAAGAATTTGATTTCTATGGTAAATGAGGTGCTAAAGGCAAGAGTTGTAGTCATAGAATGAGTTTTCAATATTTTGAAAGTTATACCACTTAAGGCATGTGTTGGCATATTGTTGTCATTGATTTAAAAAGGGGATGTTTGTGTGATATCCTACTTGGGAGAGGGGTGGTGTTTGGCTGGTTAGATAAACCTTAATAGGTACAATAATGACATCAAGCAGACTTTATATTCCAATTTTGACTACCTTTTTGTGGTTGCAAGTTGCTTAAGGACAACATAAGCCATTGAGTTCATTGGGGCAACCAACCCTCTTTCCTTGTGTCTACGAATTGATTAGAAAATATTCGACGATCACAATACTTCCTAAATCACGAGGTAAATATTTTTGCTCATTAAGACCAATGACAGTGGTTGAGGTTTGAAATTTAACAATTTTTCCATGAGCTTGGCACAAATATTGAGGATTCCTATCTATGTCCCCTAGAATAGTGGAAAATGGTGGAGATTGAACATACGAGATCAGACAATTCCTATAAAGTACATGGTGGGACTGAACAAGGAGATAGGTGACAATAATGGATGGTAACGTGTAGGAAAGTGGTAGCGAGTCATAAATCGATATGGAAATTCACATCTCCATTGTGAATTGCACAATATTTTCAAGATGATAGATGACACTAATCTACCAGCCAATTGAAGATTTGGTGGGTCTACATCTAGCCCCGTGGAATTGTGGACATGTATTGCATGTCTTAAAGGACCCCTTCTTAATATGATTCATATGGTAAAGATCAATAATGATCATTAAAATAGAATGTTTATTCGACGGTCATGTTTTAAAAGACTAAATGGGGAATGTAAATTGATAGATCATGTCTCAAAAAGAAATAGATCAACGATAATGTGAACTAAGGTTTCGACTACAAACTAACTTAGGGAGTGAATTCAATTGGCCCAACCACTCCAACTGCCAATGTTATTGATGATTAGAGGATTAGATTGTTGACACAAACATGTAGGTAGCATAAAATTAGATCAAGATTTGTTACAAAGAATATGAATTAAATGAAGCTGAAATATGAGTTGTTCAATAATGGCAAAAATAGAAAATCCTATGATTTTGATAAGTGGATTTGAGGCTCGATGATCTGGTGGCATGTAGAAGAAGATAAATATCAAATACTAGTAGATAATTTGTACAATTTTCAAATCTTGAGGGAGATGTTGAAGGTCAGTGATGAACACAAAAAAGGAAAAATATGAAGTTAAAGAGTATGAGGATGTTCCACAAGAGTAGTGTGAGTGTATTTTGCATATGAGCAATCAGAGTCTTTTGAGACTAATAGAGAATACCCTAGAGAAAATAAGAAGGGAGAATAACATAGTGTATGCTTGATCCCTAAAGGCAGATAGAGAATGCACCAATAGAGAAGGTGTAGCAAAGTTGTGTAGTGCATCTGCAAGTCTTTTGAGACAAATAGAGAACGCACTAAAATAAAAGGAAAGAATGCAACAGTAGTTTGAAATGTGAGTGGAATCCAAAAAAAAGTGTGGGATTCTTAATCAGGGTTCATCGTCAAGTTCAAAATAAAGGAGGTGTAGGGCACATAATGAATTTGCAGAGACTATAACCAAGTGTGAGTTGTTGCAAATTGAGTTGCAACATTGAACCGTGTTTTATCAAACAAATTATAATAACCCTTGTTATAAATCTGATTGGTGGGTGCGATCAAATATCTAGGTAGGTGCTTAGAATAAGGAGTGGATGCTTCCATGGAGTAGGTGCTCCTAAAATAGGGGATTACTTTCTCCTTAGGGTTGGTTCCCTTAAACATTGTAAGTGGGATTTTGATTGTGAGGTTGGATTAGGATAGTAGCTCCTAGCAGCACTTCTCACTATGGTTTTCCCCATATTGGATTTTCCATGTATATCTTATGTTATGTGTATGTCGTTTTTATTTACTAAAACTCAATTAAAAATGAATCAATTTACTAAGTGCTATAAGGGCTAAATTTTCAGTTATCTATTCATTCCCCCCTCTCAGTAGATCATTGTGTTCTAACAATTGGTATTAGAGCATAGCTTCCCTAGGAGAAGCTTAATTAGCTCGGGTAGGTCTTGGGTAAGTGAACACAATGGCTAGTTAGGAAGGTTATTCCACAAACAAGGCATCTCGGTTTGATGAATCAGATTATGTCTTCTAGAAAAAAATTATGGAGTTATACCTAGGATCTCTATGATTTGATGTTTGGATGTTTGTTAAGAACAATTATGTTCCTCCTACTACTCCTCCCACTGATGTTGGTGGGAAGAAGGATTATGAGAACAATGCCAAAGACAAGCATGGTATTATCTATAGTTTTTCAAGTTTAGTATTTTTCAAAGTGATGCATTTTCAAACTACACATGATGTCTGGGAGAAGTTGAAGACCATATATGAAGGGGATGACAAAGTAAAACTAGAAAAGTTACAAATCCTTAGAGCTAAATTTGAAGGCCTAAAGATGAGTGAGGAAGAAAATATTGCATATTATCTTTTAAAATTTGAAGAGGTTGTAGAATCCATTAGAGGATTTGGAGAAGAATTAAAAGAAATGGTCATTGTGAAAAAATTTCTAAGGTCAATGACAAACAAGTATGACCCCAAAATTTCTGCAATAGAAGAAGGAAGAGAAGTAGTTAAACTCACTCTTGATGAGTTGAATGGCATATTTATTGCATATGAAATGAGAATGAGAGATGTAGAGTCATCCAAAAGAGTAGTTGCATTTAAAGCTATGAACAAAGAGAGGGATGAAGCACCTAAGAAAAGAAAGGCACAAACAACTTCATCTAGGCATGAAGAGACCGATGAGGAAGAGGCAAACTTCATTAAAATTCTATGGAGAGGATCCAACAAATATAGAGGTAAGTTACCCTTCAAATTCTTTGATTATTGTAAAGTAGGCCTCTTTGTTGCAAAGTTCACATATAATAAGAAGGATAACTCTGAACAAGAAGTAGATGGTAAAATTAAGAAACCCTACATCCCTAAGAGAATTAATTTTCAGAAAAAGAAGAATATTCTATACATCCAAGAAGACACTAATTTGTTAGATGAATTCAATGACTTAGATGATGAAAAATATTGTGCCTTCATGATGAGAGAAAATGAATATATTTTCATGGAAAAAGAATCAAAAGAATATAAGGTTGGCAAGGTGGAAGAACTTGGAGAGGAAGGAGAAGTTGATCTAGAAGTAGAGCTTATTTGTGCTCTAGAGGAAATATATGATATTGGGGATGAGATCGAGAAGTTGAAGGAAAATGAGAATCAAAATAAACTTTCTCAAAAGGTTTCAGACAAGCTAACTAAGAACCTTGAAGAATAGATAACCAGAATGTGCTAAGCTTGAAGATACAAATAGAAGAATCCAAGAGAATGGAGGATATGATCTAGTCCAAGCTTCAATATGAGGTTGATAGATGCATGAAGCTTCAGGAAGAAATTGTTGCACTAAGAAAAGACCTTGAAAAGGCTAGAGAACAAATAGAGAGAGGACTTAAGCTGAAAGGTGGATCATAGATCCTTGATAGTTTGTTGAGAACCCAAAAACCATCCAACAAAGAAAAATCTAGACTAGGGCTTCAAAAAAGTAAAAGTACCTTTGTGGATACCTCTGCAAAATTATACGAGAGGTTTAGAGCAAGAGAAAATTCATGTTCAGTTGGTGAAGAAGTCAACAAAGAAAATACATCAAAAGATGAAAAGAAATTTGTTGAGGCCAAGAAACCCAATGAAGAAAAGAAGTCTATTGTAGACAAGAAGAATATCCAATAAGTTCCTAACCAACAAAAGGAGAGGTAAAAATTAAGGAGAATTGATGCTAATAGATTTACAAGGGTGAGAAATACAAAGAAGTCAATACAAATAAGATCACCTCGCCTTGCACAAGGAAATGCTATGACCAAGTATTCATCATGCTTTTATGGATACTGTTATACGTGTAATCAGTTTGGTCATAGGGCTAAATAATGTAGATTAGTTCCTAAAGGGAGTACAAGTTTTGTAAGAAAAATCGTTTTGCTCCTTTAGTGGATATGAATGTTGTGTGTTAGAATTGTAATAATTTTTTTCATATTTCCAAATATTGTAGAAAAAAATTCATAAGACTAAGAGTGTAGAATGATCAAAAGAAAAAAACACCACCTAAAGTAACCAAGCAGTCAAATCTTGTTGAGAAGATGGTAGAAAAAGAGGAAAAATCCACACAATCAATGATTGCACAAATGGAACTACATGCCAAAAAGAAAAAAATATGGGTGATAGATAGTGGTTTCTCCAAGAATATGACTAGAGACAAAATGAAGTTCTTCAAACTCAATACATGTAAAGGAGGATCTGTGATTTTGGGTGATCAAACAATAGTAACTATATGTGGAAAATTCATATTGAGTTTAGATGGTAAAAATCCCACTAAAGATGTCTTGTATGTAGAAGGACTAAAGAACAACCTATTAAGTGTAAGTCAAATGTGTGACAATGGTTATAAGGTCACATTTGACTCAGATGGTTGTAAGATTAGGAAGAATGGAAAAAAAATTGTACAAGGAATGAGAACTGATTCCAATTTTTACAATTTATGTGATGTTAAAGGCTAGACCTACTTAATGGGTCAGGTAGATGAGAGTTGAATTTGGCATCAAAGATTAGGGAATGTAAACTTTGAAAATCTAGTGAAAGTATGTTCAAGGGGTTTGGTAAGATACATGCCTAAGATAACCAAGCCTACAAACATAATATGCAAAGAATGTTAGTAGGGAAAACAAACAAAGGAAAAATTTCCAGCAACATAATATTCAACTTCCAAGCCCTTACAGTTGGTCCATACTGATTTATGTGGACCTACAAGGACAAGAGGAATAAAAGGTGAGAGATACTTTATTCTTCTAATTGATGATTATATGATAATGATATGGGCAACCTTTCTAAAAGAAAAGAATCAAGAATTTGAAAGGTTCAAGATATTTAGGAAAATGGTTGAGAAAGATATATAAAGAATAATTAAATGCTTAAGATCCGATAGAGGAGGAGAATTCACATCAAGATAATTTTGTTGAGTATTATGAGGCACATAGAATTAAGAGATAATATTATGCACCAAGAACACCACAACAAAATGGAGTTGTAGAGAGAATGAACAAAGTGGTCAAGGATATGGCCAAAAAAATGTTGAATGAGGCCAACCTTGTAGATATGTTTTGAAGAGAGGTAGTTCATACAAAATTTTACATTTTGAACAAAGTTCATATTAGAGAACACACTAATATCACTCCTTATGAACTATAGTATGGTAGGCCTACATTTGTTAAGTATTTAAAAGTATTTGCTAGTAAATGCTATATCAAGAGAGAATAAAATTTGGGAAGCTTTGTCTCTAGAAGTGATGAAGGAATATTCCTTGGATATTCCAACTCAAAGCAAAGCTTACAAATTTTATAACAAGAGGTTGAACAAAATTATTGACAGAATCAATGTTAAGAGTGATGATAATATAAAGCATATCAAATCTAATAAGAATAACTTTGGAGAAGAATTAGATTTTGAGGAAGATGCAATAAGGGAAGAGGAAGAGAAAGAATAGGAGAATGAAAAAGAATCTACAAAATATGCGAAAAAATATCACCCTGTATATCAGACTATTGGTGATAAAAATGAAGGTGTTCAGACAAGGAGAAGGCTTGCAAGAAATAAGGAACAAGTAAATTTTTCTCTCCTATCACAAATTGAACCAAAAAGCTATAGTGAGGCTAGAAAAGATGAAAGTTGGATAAAGGCAATGGAAGAAGAACTAGATTAGATTGAGAAAAATGAGACATGAGAATTGGTTCCTAGACCCCCAAGAAAAAATGTGATTGGCACTAAATGGGTATTTAGAAACAAGATCAATGAAGATGGAATTGTTGTAAGGAATAAAGCAAGGTAGGTGTGCAAGGGATATGTGCAAGTTGAAGGCATTGATTTTGAATAAAAATTTGCACCAGTAGCAAGATTAGAAGAAATAAGAATTGTTCTGTCATTTTTAGTATATAAAGGATTTAAAGTACATCAAGTGGATATCAAATCTTCATTTATGAATGCAAACCTAGAAGAGGAAGTCTACATAAAACAACCAGAAGGATTTCAACTATCAAAATATTATTATTATGTTTACAAATTGAGAAAAGCCTTGTATGGACTAAAACAAGCACCTATAGCATGGTATTCAAGGATGGACCAGTACCTACAACAAGGGTTCAAAAAGAGACATGTAGACAATAATTTATACTTCAAATCTGAAGGTGACCACATGATTATATTTGTCATAGATGTGGATGACATTATATTTTGTGGCAGCAATGATAAAATATGTAAAAACATTGCTACACATATGCAAGATGAATTTGAGATGTCAATGTTGGGAGAATTAGAATTTTTCCTTGGTTCACAAATTACATAAACTGATGATGGAATATTCATATCTCAAACTAAATATTATAAGGAAATGATTAATAAATTTGAAATGAAAGATAGTAGACCAGTCAGTACCCCCATAATAACTAGCTATAAGTTGAGAAAATATGATGAGTCACAAAATGCAAATCATGTAATGTATAATTCAATGATTGGAAGCTTATTGTACTTAACTGCATCAAGGCTAGACATAATGCAAGCAATAAATATTGTAGAAAGGTTTTAGGTTGTTCCAAAGGAGTCACATGTTAATTCAGTTAAAAGAATTTTTAGATATATCAATTTAAGCATTGTCGGCTTTGGGCTCTAGTCTCACAAGAGAACAGATTTTACTTTGATAGCATATACAAATTTTGATTAGGGTGGATGGGTAGATGACAGGAAGAGCACTAGTGGTGGAGTGTTATTTTTAGGAAACAAATGGGTTTCTTAGATGAGAAAAATGAAAGAATCCATCACTCTATCCATAGCAGAAGTAGAGTATGTAGTAACAGTCACATGTACTCACGTCCTATGGATGAAGTAGACACTTAAGGACATCAAGGTAGAGTACAAAGAATCTATCTCTATTCTTTGTGACAACTCAAGTTCCATAAATATCTCAAAGAATTCGATGATGCATTCCAGAACAAAGCACATATCCATTAAATATCACTTCATTAGACAAAAGGTTATAGAAAAAGAGGTCAACATGGAATATGTTCCCACAAAAGAACAAGTGGATGACATATTCACCAAGCCTCTACCAAAGGAAAAATTTTAACTTGAGGCAAAAATTGGGATTAATATCTCCCACATCATATCACTAAAAATTAGTGATAAGGCAAGGGTTCAAGGGGAGCTTCATTGGTATCTTATTCATCCGTGAAAAACTAGGAGAGTGATCAAGTTAGGTATGCTTTGTTTACAAATTTATAACGACTTGATGGTTGTTGATTCAAGAATTTCCTCAAAAATGGAGAAGAATCCATTCAATGGGAGTATCTCCAAAGATGTCAAAGGGGGAGGAAACTAAGAAATATGCTCATAATGATGTCTCAGAGCTTCTATGCAATTCTCTCATGGTATATGCATGATTATTTGGTAAAAAAGCAATGAATTTAAGATTTTTGGTGGTATAGAGCATTTGGTTTTTCCATCAATGACCAAGGGGGAGATTGTTGGCATATTATTTTCATTGATCTAAGTGGATGTCTATATGATATCATGCTTGGGAGAGTGGTGGTGTCTGGTTGGAGAGAGAAACCTTAATAGGTACAGTCATTGTGTCAAGAAGAATTTATATTTCGACATTGACTGCCTTTCAGCAGTTGCAAGTTGCTTAAGTGACAAATTAATCCTTTGAGTTCATTGGGGAAATTGACCCTCTTTCCTTGTGCCTATCGACGAAAAATATTTGATGATCATAATAATTACTAATTCATGAGTTAAATATTTGTTCTTAGTAATACTAGTTGTGGTGGTTGAGGCTTGAAGATCTAATGTTTGTTTTGTGAGCCTTCTGTGGCTATTGAGGATTGTTGTTTATGTCCCTTAGAATTGTGGACAATATTGGATATTTCACATAGGAGATCAGATGATGCTTGTAGAGTACATGGTGGAATTGAATAGGGAGATAGGAAACAAGAATGGATGGTGATGTGTAGGCAATTAGCAACAAGTGACTAATCAATATGGAAATTCATCTCCATTGTGAATTACATGGTTTTGTCAAGATGACAAATGACACGAATCCACTAGCACGTTGAAGATTTGGTGGGTCTATGTCTAGCCCTATGGAACTATAAACGTGTAATGCATGTCTCAAAGGACCCACTCTCGGTAAGCTACCTATGGTAAATATTGACATCAATTATTAAAAAAATGATTTATCTGATGGGCATGTTTTAAAAGGCTAAATGATGAACATAAATCGATCGATCATGGTGTGAAAAGAAATAGATCAACGATAGTGTGAACTAGGGTTTTGATTGCAAACTGACCCATGGAGTGAATTCAGTTCACCCAACCACTCCAACTACTAGTGTTATTGATGATTAGATGATCATATTGTTGACATGGACATGTAGGCAATGAAAAATTATATTAGGATTTGTTACAAAGAATATGAATTAAAACAAGCTAAAATTCGAGCTTTTCAACATGCCAAAAATAGAAAAATCTCTTATTTTGATAAGTGGATGTGTGGTTCAATGATCAGGTGGCATGTAGAAGAAGATAAATATCAAACCCTAGCAAATAATTTGTATAGTGTGAAAATATCGAGGGAGATACTAAAGGTCGCTAATAAAAAATAAAGAAAAATAAGAAGTTAAAGAGTATGAGGATGTTGCACAAGAGTAGTGTGAGTGTATGTTGCATGTGAGAAGTTAGAGTCTTTTGAGACTGATAGAGAATACCCTAGAGAAAAGTAGGGAGAACAACATAGTATATGCTTGATCCTTGAAGGAAAGCAGAGAATACACCAATAGAGAAGGTGCAACAAAGTTGTGTAGTGTATTTTCAAGTCTTTTGAGATAGATAGAGAATGCACTAAAAGAAAAAAAGTGTAGTAGTAGTGTGAATAAGTGGAATTCAAACAAATGGTTGGGAGTCTTAATCCAGGTTCATCTTCAAGTTCAAAACAAAGGAGATGCAAGGCATGGAATGAAGTTGCAAAGATTGTAACCAAGTTTGAGAAGTTGCACTTGTTGAGTTGCAACATTGAGTTGTTTTTTATTGAACAAATTGTAATAACCCTTGTTATAAATTTGATTGGTGGATGCAATTAGATATTTAGGTAGGTTCTCAAAATAGGGAGTGGGTGCTTCTTGGGAGTAGGTTCTCTTGAAACATGATATTTTTGTCTCCTTAGGCTTGGTGCCCTTAGATATTGTAATTGGACTTTTGATTGTGAGGCTAGATTAGGACAATAGCTCCTAGTAGCACTTCTCACCATGGTTTCTCCCATCTTGGGTTTTCCATGTATAGCTTGTGTTATGTGTATGCCTATGTCTCTGATTATGGTTATGTTGATTTACTAAAACTCAGTAAAAAAGGAATCAATTTATTAAGTGCTATAAGGGCTAAACCACTAACTCATTTGATTGTAAAAGAAGACGAAACTTTTTGACGAAATTTTTTCAATTAGATGAATCATCGGGTACATGTGTATTTTTTAATTTTTTAAAAAATTTTGTGCCTGACGTTTGTCAAAATTTTGACGAACAATGAGTTTAATAGTGAGTTTCATTGAAATTTTGATGAACAGTGAGTTTCGTCGAAATTTCGACGAACGTTGGGCACAAATTTTAATAAATAAAATTTTGTTGGACATTTTATCTATACTTGCGATAGTGTTTGTGAATTTTCCCTACTTGCGAATTTGTGATACTTGTAAGTGACAGTTTGTGGAGGTTATAGGCCGAATTTTTTTGGTGCAAAATATCATTAGATTTTGTTACCTGTCTATGATTAAAAAATATTGGAGTGTGAGTTTGATATTTTTTGAAGACCTAAATATTCAAGCTTGGTAAATAAAATGTTAGATAATATTAGTGCAAAACAAAATGTAATGTGGGCTAGATTTAAAAGAAAGGGTGATGGGAAATGTTATTGTCCTCGCAATAATTGTAAGGGCTTAAAGACGAGAAGAATTTTAATCACAACAATTGATAAATATTGCAAGCAGCATGGTCACATTGAAGGGGGGCATGATTATCATCCATTGTTGTTCATTATATGTCTCTATATTGATTGAATTTGTAAATGTTATATCATTTTAACATATTTTTTATATATAAAAAATCACTTGATCATGATAATGGTTTATTTGTGTTGATCATTTTTATAAAGGTGGTGCACCCTAGGGCACATGATATGGACTATCACGGCCCAAAAAAATTTTTTTTGCAAGTGGAGGAATATGGAGTTGTGAATATCGAAGATGAAGTTAATGATCCTATGGAAGAAGATGATCATGGACCAAAAAACATAGTTGAAGATGATGGTACAAATACATTGATCAATGACACATTTAGTGGTGTAGCCGATCATGATGATCTTGATGACTTTGATGGTGTTCATGATTTACCTGTACTTGAGAAGGCATATGGGCCCCTTTATGAAGGCTCCCAAACAACTCTTCTCTATGTTGTATTGTTGCTAGTGAACTTGAAGGTTATGAATGGTTTATCCAACATAGGAATCTGATGGATGTTAAGGTATGTCATATATGTCATATTTTTTCATCTATTTTAATTGTTGTTAGTTCATCACTAGTAAATAAAGGATGAAATATGTGCCATTAATATTCTTTATATTAACAAATTATTTTTTTGTTGTAGATTGATAGGTGAATTTTTGTTACCACCATCAAATATTTTACCTCACTCATACCAAGATTTATCTGCCATTATGAAAGATATTGGAATGGAGTATCAAGCAATAGATGCATGTCCCAACGATCATATTATATATCATAAACAACATGAATTTGCAACAAAATGCCCGGAATGTCATATTAGTAGATATCAAACAGATCAAATAAAAAAAAAGGTGCCTCACAATATTCTTCATTATATTCCCATTATTCCACGTATGCAACAATTATTTAGGTGTGAAAGCTTAGCACAATTTATGGATTACCATGCACAAAATAGAAGTGAGAATGACATTCTTCGAATGCCTGCGGATGGTTCTGCATTTAGGGACATGGAGGAAAAATGGCCACACTTTAAAGAAGAACCTCGTAATCTGAATATTTCATTGGTAGTGAATGCTATCAATCCATTTGGAGAGCTGAGATCTATTTACTTGGTGTGGCCTATTTTTTTTATCAACAATAACATTCATCCATGGATGCTAATAAAGAGGGAGCACATAATGTTGGAAATGATTGTTCCAGGTATTTTCTTACATAAATTTTCTTTAACGTAGTAGCATCTCATTTGTCTTATTTGTTTCATAATGACTTATATTTTTTCATTTAATAGTCCTGTACATTAATTTATATATATTGTAGTAAAATGGTTATAATAATTATGTAATGTTTATGTTCATTCAACTAGGTAAGTACCAAGTTAAAGATATGAATGTATATATCGAGCCTCTTATCAATGAGTTACTAAAGTTATGGAATGGCATCACTAAGTATGGAGTCTCTAGACCAATAGGACAAAGACAATTTCAATTCCATGCAATGCTTGTATGGACAATTCATGATGCCCTAGGGCTAACACATTTTTGTGGTATGTTATAGCGTTCAACTGCACTTTAATGATATTTAATTTTATGAAGTAGATATCATGCATGTTTTTTTAAATAATCTATTTATTATATATAATTATTAAAATTGACATATTTAATCCAATTATATATGATCTTGCAAGTCTTCAAATAGAGGGAAGATTTGCATGTCCAGTTTATGGTCCAAAGATGAAATCTTGTCATGCAACAAGTTTAGGAAAGTAGGTGTTTGATGAGTATAGGCAATTCCTCCACATAAATCATAAGTATCAAACTACTGAAAAATATCTTTTCAATGGGAAAGAAAAGACTACATCAAAACCATGAAGAATGACACCTCGCCTATGGAAGTTGGAATATAATAGAATTAACCATCAATGTTATACATTAGATCAAATTTTTTATCTATCATATATGATATGTTTGGAATTTATATTTTTATATTGTGTTTTGTTTACTCATGTTGTAATTGAAAATTATTGTCATTGTGAATTTGTTTAACTTATATGCTCCATGAAGGTCATCAAGACATTAATGGCCGGCTTCCACAAGGATTGAAAATTTATCCCAAACAATTTAGTAGGTTTCCCTACTATGAGTAGCTATAAATTGTGCATTTGTTTGATACAATGCATATCGGAAAGAATATAATAGAAACATTATGGAAAATATTGGATGTAAGGCATGAGAAAGAAAACATTGTCAAAATTTGTAGTGACATTCAAGAAGCCAATCATGCAATGAAAAAATTCATTCAATTAAATAGCGATAGAGACCAAATTAATATAAGCGCCCTTCCTTGGTTATTAACGGAGCAGCAAAGCAATGCTATTAAAGAAGTCATATGAAAAATTCAATTTCCCATAAGATTTTCTATGAACATAAACAATATCATAACAAATAAAGGTGAATTTGGACCAGGGATGAAAATGCACGATTGGCATACCTTCATTAATGTAATTATTCTAGCATATTATACATATTTGTATATTGTATGTAATTTTCAGTGTATTATGTTTACTACTTTTGGAAAAATAATGAAAACGTCATTTTATAATTGTTGCAGTACGTTCTACCTCTATCTCTCCCAAACAACTTCGACAACAATGTCAAGCAAGTTATATATGATCTTGGAAAATACATGAGATAAGTAGCGATATTTGTTCAATTTGTTCTATAGATCTTATATTTTCCATTTTTTTTACTTGTTATGTAATATATTGTATATTTTTGTTAAATCTCGTTAATATATTTGTGCCTTGAATCAATTGTAGATGGTTTTCATCTAAAGAAATCCATAAAGAAGATATAAATTATTGGAAGAGAAAAATTCCTCGTCTAATCTGTGAAATGAAAAAGTGTCTACCTTTGACACTTTTCAATGCATAAGAACACTACCTCATACACCAAGTTGAGGAGATTGAATTGTGTGGACCAGTACACACAAGGTCAATGTGGATGGTTGAGAGGCACTTGAAATTTTTGAAGGCTTTGGTTAGACAAAGAGAAAATCCTGAGGGTTCTATGGTGGAGGGATATATGGTATACTAGACCATGGTGTACATTACTGAATATCTTCCTAAGTTTGCAAAAAAAATCCATGTAGATCGCATTTGGGTTCCCAACTCCATTAACAAATTTAAAAGGGGAGAACCTGATGCGGAAAGGTAGATTGAGGAAAGTGAGAGGTAATTATAGGATGGTCATGGATTAATCTTCAATATACATCAATTATAAATTAAGGTCGTATACCATGGTAATTAACTAATTATACGTCATTTGTGAATTTCAATTTTTTTGATACAGTTGGTCAATAATGGGATGCACTACATTTGTATGTCGCAAAAAATCTTGATTGGATGATGGTATGGATTGAACGATGTCAAAAATTTGCTTGCGCACTAACATGGGAAGGTGTGGCTTCATTGGTTAAAGAAGCTCATCGTAATGGAAATTCCAATGTTACACCAAGGGAAATTGATTTAGCATATGGTTTAAGAGATAAACAGGTACGTATAAATATATTAATCACCCATATTATTTAATTATTTTCAATTATATGGATGTATATATACGTTGAGCTTTTTTTCTTTACATACATTCAGCCAAGAATAAATATGTTTATCAACTGATGATGCAATAGTGTTTACATGTTTGACATATTGTAGGTGAAACACCACAAGGCTATATGGTGCAATGGTCATAAATTTCAAACCAAAAAGTTGGATGACATGACAAAAAATTGTGATTCTGGGATAACTGCAATTTTTTAGGTGACTAATTGTTCATCTAGAAGCGACATACATCCAAAAGTCTCAAAAAATTGATACTATGGGATTTTGGATGATATACTTGAGTGTGACTTTAAGTTCTTCAAATCAATTATGTTCATTATCTAATGGTATAGGCTACGATTGAATGAAAATGATCCCGAGAGAACTATTATTGAACATGATAATGGATTTACCATGGTTAATAGAAGGTCGATCGAGCGAGCTGGTAATGATCCCTATGTTCTTCCAAGCCAATGTGACCAGGTATTTTACTTAGTGGTTCCAAGTAAACCAGGTTGGTCATTTGTTGTTAGACATGATCCAAGAGGAAGGTTGGTAAAGTATAATATTGTGGAAGAAGAAGATACCAAAGAACTAGAAGATGATGTAGATGATGATCAAGATCAACAATTAGTTGATGATGTGCCTGATGAAGATGTCGAAGAAGAGGAACTAGATCATGATGATGTATGAGTTAATATTCATGAAGATGATATCCATATGGATGATGATATTATCAAAATTGATATCAATGATGATGATGATGATGATTTGACCAATCCTTACAATGTTGAATCTAGATCAGATGATACAGACAAAGAGTTGGATGAAGAAGAAGATCAATGACACTGATATGTATGAGTTATGCGATTATATTCTCTATTTGATATTGATTTCTTGATAGAATTATATTTGATTTATATGGTTACATAATTAATTCATGATGTTTTTAATTTTTATGCCATTACATAATTAATTCATGATGTACTATTTATGATTAGATATTCTTTAATCATATGTTTGGTTATTTCATTCCCAAAAAATTAGTGTTTCCTCATGTTGACTCCGCATAGTGAAATGTGTTTTTTATTACTAGCATGTGACATTGTATGCATATATTGCTTTCTTATATATATTATAGTTTGACCAACATATACCTGCATGGATTCTTAGTTAATTTTTTTTTTTTATTATTGATCTTTTTGATATTTTCTATAAGTTATTATTAGATGATACACATTGGATTTCTTTTAATTTTGTATATTTGAAGATACATAACTAATTACAAGGATAATATAAAGAAGATATATCTATATATGTATCATTTACGAGTTTCTAAAATATTTTACTTCCATTTCAACCACTTCCTTTACTTCAATTGAGAAACATAATACATCTATAATCTTGCAATTATCAAGTGTCAATAAAATAAAATTCAAGTACTTCGCTATCAATTTTCTCTTGATTGATCTTGCATTGATTTTTGTTATAAGGTATGAATTTAAGGTTCTTACAATGACTTTTCAACCAATGGTTATATTATTCTATCCTATCTCTATCATTCTAGTTCTAAAATAAAACATACAAATCAAACTTAACTAGCAATCACTTAAATATTCTCATCATTTGGAGAAAATTCTATAATATTCCCATCACTAAAATTAAAAATATAATAAGTATAAATAAGGTTAGTAGAAATATTAGGAGTAAAGAGAACATCATTGATGCAACCATCTACCAACTATATATTTCTTGATCCTAGCTAAAACTAAAACTTGTGGAGATTTTTCAACTATTTACTAAGAAGTGTTACTATTAGAAAGTGAAGAAATAAGATGATTCATATTATGTGAAACACCTAAATCAAGTTTCTAGCTAGAAAATGGTTTATGTAAAGCCCAAGAAGAAATGGAATACCCTTTATAAGTGGAAGAATGTTTGGAGATAAAAATAATTTTCTACTACATGACTTACTCTAATGTCTCTACCCTCTTCCAACACCTAGATTTAACATGCCTAAGTTTTCCACAATAATTTCACATGTCACTTGACATCTTCCTTGTCTTGGAGCAAGACTCACTAGTCATAAAAGTGAGAGGTGTGGATTATTTATTTGAATTACATATATTTTTTGATGGAGAGTTACAACATAAAGTAGTTTTAAAAAAATATTTTACCTATTTTTACCTTTTCTATTGGAATATTGATCCATTAATTCTTGACTTACAACTAGGAAGAGCACCCAATTATCTAAGTTTAGAATGCTTCCTATTAAGTTTCTCATAGAAAATATCTAGGGTGTGTATCTTAAAGTTAGTTCATATTCCATTCGTGGTGAGTCAAAGGTAGAGGAGAACACCTAAAAAGGGCCCTTTACCATAGAAAAATTCATTGAGAAGATACATTCCTTATTGATTTTTTCTTTTAAACTACCCTTCAATTCAATAACAATAACTTGAAATTTTTAAATAAATCCCAATCAAGCAATGAACATCATGAGAAATATATATCATTTTTTCTTCTAATTATAATGAATAAAACTCATTAATGCTACCAAATAGATCATGAAAATCATCATTTACCTTTTGAGGTGTTGTGTACTCCACAATATAAAAAAAGTTACCTAAATCATTTAATCCAATCAAACCCATGGATTCACCATTTTTTTTGTAAATATTTTTAAAAAATCATTAATACATATAAGTGGTTTGATAGCTAACATTTACCATAGAACCTTAGGATTTTTTCAATCTTTATTTTTTTTGTGATAGCTATGTAGGGATAGCATCTCAATAGCCCTAGATTCATCTGTTAGGACAACAAATACCAAGAGAGAGAAAAGGGAAATGGGCACTTAATTTTTTCCTTTTAGCCCCTCAAACGAATTAATACACATGGTGAATTTTAACAATGGAAAATAAAAAATCAACCATTAATAACACAATTTTTTTAATAATTTATAAGAAAATAGGTTTTTCAAACAAAAAATGGAGGTTACAAGTAGATTCCTTGTATTTTCTAATCAATTTAAAGAAGTTATCCAATTTTGACTCATGGATGAAGGTTATGTGAATCACAAAAAAATTTAATAAGATGGTTCAAATAGAAAGTACTATTACCTAGACTAATAAAACTAGTAAAAATATGTGGATCATACTTTAGAGCTCAAAAATATATTTTTAATAAGAAGTATAAAATGTGACATCATAGGAAAAATTTGTGTGATTTTGAAAGAAATAGCCTCAAAGGGATGAAAAAGGGCCCCTATGGTATATAAAGATGATGCTTCTAGGTGGCCTTGGTCACTAGTAGAGTGACAAAATGGTTGAGATACCTAGTAGAGTAGAGATGACTAAGTATTTCCAATGTTGGTGGTAGTCCCAAGTGGTGTTCAAAAAATATTTAGTTCTTATGCGCTAGGCACTAAATATTATGACTACATGGGATTCTATCATGAGGACTATAAAATAAGATCTACCACAAAAGATAATAACACTAATAATTTTAAGTAAACCTACTCATAGTGTGGCATACCCTACAACCACAAATATGTCAAAAACATTGTGAAGTACCTATGGTTACGACAAGGGAATATAGGGGATCCTATTCGCCCCAATGGGGAACCCTATTTACACCTAAGATACGTATGGTACTATATGGGTAATTTCATACCCTATATAAAAGATATTAAATAAAACCTAAAAAAATGAAAATCCCTTCTTTGTACACCATATATGTGTGTTGGTTACATCTACCAAGGAAATATGTGAGTGACACAAAAGGATGCAAAAATGGTACAACATCAACATAGATGTACAAAAATGCATACACCATATGACCTAGGAAGAAAAAAAAAAGGTATTGTTGATGGTGTTTTTATGCACTTCACAAAACAGGTAATACATAGGTGTATTACCTCTCTTGAAAGACAATCTTCCATAATCAAATTGCAGAACACTATCCCAAGGTCTCTTGGATCTCAGGTCATGACGATGCTTGGAGTATATTAGTTGTTTGATGTGATTTTATGGAATCACAAGGTGGTCTTACGGGAGTTAAAGCTGTAGGAGAATTGGGTTTGTGAATCAAGTTCTTCATATAGGAAATTACTGCACTTGGCTGCAGGTTCAAACAACAGTCTTGGACTCCATTGTTTCGTCGGATTTGGCTTTACAATGTGCAATGAACCTTGGCATAGGTTGTTTCTAAAAGAAAGCAAAAAGAGGCAAGGAAGAAGGGAGGTTCCTGGAGCTGCAACTATCCATGGAGAGTGATCATGGAGGTTCTTGTTGTGGATAGTTTCCTTAAATAGAATTTCACTTAATCTGAATTCTCACAACGTCATGAAATTTATGCTATCTTCTAAGGACTATAGATATTCATCGTTTATTCACCATATAAATGTGAACAAAGACAAAGTTTAAAGAGCAACTATGAAATTATGTTCCAGACTAACTTTACACAGTCACCTACCAGCAGCAAATGACTAAAAGTATGGACAAGGAAAGCATACACATAGCAAAAAAATCCACAACCAAAGACAACATACTAAATCCACTAAAGCTAACTAAAGGAAACTAGAACAATAAGATAACTTTAAACTAGAATTCTAACTAATGGGAGAAGAATCATGCAACATGGGAAGAAATCTAGAAATGCACCAAGTCAATGTATTTCTATTAAAATTTCTGCAGCATGCCTTTACAACAACTCAACTCTCTTAAAATGAGAGGAGGAGAGCCCTATTTATAGTTTTCAAAAAGCAAAATGAATGGCCAAGATTCAATTCTATTGTGTGGCCAAGATGCACTTCACACTAGGGTTTCACCTACCCCCAAATATATTATATTTTTAAAACATCATTTGTGTTTTCCCTATTTTGTCTTCTAGTGGCAGCACTGTAGCAGTTTTGTCTTTTTGATGTTTGCCCTTTGCTGTAGCTACTCCCTTAGGAATTCTTCATCAATGAAAGGGTTTCCTTCACGCTTCTTCAAAGCTGCATACTCCACGAAGCTCAAGATCATTGGCTGAAGCTTGTCCACCTCCATGATGTCAGATCGTAGCACCTAGTAGCTCCATTCTTGGGAGTTTTTAATGACCTTCCAATCATCGTCATACTTGGTGGCATTGCTTTTGAAAAGCTCTGACTGTGGAAAGGCTCAAGCAGAAAAGCTCATGAAATCCATGGTAACCTCAACTGACATCCCATCTTCCATGTTCTTCAAGAAATGAGGTTTTATGCTCTTTGGATTAATTTCAATGGTAGGTAGCTCATACCCCGTCATCAGCTTGAGGTATCGAGCACAATCTCCTCTGGCCTCCTTGGCCTATACGATATCTGGAGCTACCCATTACAGGATCTTCTCCAGCCTTCCCTTTTGATGATCAAAATCTCATTTCCATACATCCGCTAACCAATGGTCATCATCCTTGAGGGTAAGGTCCTTCTCCCAAACCTCACTCGGTAGCATGAGGATAGCCTTGATCTTCGGGTAGGTGGCTTTGTACTTCCTCGAGAACTCCTCGCAGAATTGCCTTGTACCCTCAAGAGTCCTCTACACATCCAAGAACTTATTGGTTGTTCAAACAGCCAAGTTGATGCCCATGTTTCCCATGTCTAAGACCTATCAGAACCAATTTTCCGTGGTCTAATCCAAGTTCCTTCTCTTTTCCAACTTATTGATTTTATCTTGAGACAAAAAATAAGGTAGGGCCGACAGGGCTGCTCATCCAGGGATGACCGCTGCTAAATATAGGCCATCAGATCAGCCACCTGTGCTTTTAAGTTCCTCCTTTGAGACCTTATCCTGTTGGGTAAGGTGCACCACCATGGCAACCAATTCCTGGAGGTGGTTGACCTTCTACTCCCTTGTGGCCACTCCCAAGTCGATGGTGGAGACGTTATAAGTTATTCCTTGTTCTCCAACCACCGACATTGCTATTTGTACTACCCTAGATCCAGAGGCATCCATGGTTACCTTCGATCTGATTTTTGGCCTTTTCTCCTTCTTAGTGCTTATCTGTGCTCTGGCCAGTATTGCTTCTAGCCTCGCCTTAGGATCCTTTAGGGCATGAGTCTTTTGCCTAAGCTGATTCCCTAACCAATTGGGCACTTGGGGCCCCTCCTTGGGTGATTCACATTGATCCTTGCTTCCCTCCACCTCAAGTTCAGTGGTTTTGACAACAAGGGCCTCCTTCTCAACCCCTACATCCTCCTCCTCATCTGAGTCTTGTTTTAGCGTTACACATTTAGTGGGAGACTTGGTGTGCAATTTCTTGCTAGAGGGATCTTCCCTTCCAACATCTTTCTCCTCTTTATCTTGATCATGCTCATACAACTCGGGCTTATCTTCTTGTTCATCTTCATGGAGGGATGTTTCCTCTTCATGCTCTAGAGTTCGATCATGTTTTTCAGCTAGAGACCTACTGGCCTCAGTCTCTAGAGCAACAACTTATTCTTCAACCGTAAGCCGATCCTCAGCTTCTTTATCCTCAATTTTTGTAAGTTGCTTGCTCCATTCTACGTTGAGCTCTGGATCATTTGTTTCCCAGATTAATTCAGTGTCCATCTCTTTGCTGCCTTCACTGGAGGATTCATAGGCTACCTCATCAATCTCCCAACACTCGAACATAGGGTGCTCATGGTACAAAAACTCTTCATCTTCGGGTCTCTTTGCAGCCTCTAGCTACTATTGCTTGATCTCCTCAGAGATCTGCATTATTGCCTCCATTCTAGGTGGTTCAGTAGGGGGAGGGAGAGCTGGAGCATTAGCCATAGCCTAGGCTATTGTAGCTTGCACTATTGGACTTGTAAGCATCCCCGAAAGCTCGGAGGGCACATTCTGCATATACTTTATGAAGGATTCTGAGAGACTAAGGACAGGCATTGTAGCAATGGAAGTGGACGGAAGGGAAGGAGACATAGAAGATGAAGAGACTGACAAGATTGTGGCGGAGTACAAATCCACTGATACAACCTACATGATAGGAGAAGTGGAGGCAAGGTGGATAGAGATGTCCACCGTAGGCGGAGAGGAAGTAGATACTGCAAGCGAAGTAGGTGGGACAGTGGTAATAGCAAGAGCAATTGCAGTAGATGGATACCTTGGTGGGTCAGACTCTTCCTCTCTACCCTTGAGGAGAGGATCTTTAGGTATGACTAGCATCTCTACAACCCCAACTATTTTCTTTTGCTTCTTGGAAGGCTCGCCCTCTGAAGCCTTTCGAGCATAAACCTTTAGGTTAGGCACCTTCTCACTAGCTTCCTTTCTCTTTTTGATTTTGAGGGATGGTGGGAATTTGAAAGTTTCCCTAGTTGTCACAAAAGAAACCCCACCATCAGAGCCACTTGGCTCACTTTCGAGTCCCTTGAATGTTAATGTGACTCCCTATTGCTTCACTCATGCCACTTGTTGGTCGATCCATGCCTTCGTTTAAACCTCCATAGGCTTGGTGAGTACTTCGAGGTTATCAACCTCTTCCTCATCCCAATGAATCATTGACAGTAGTAGGTTGGTGATGACACTATATCCCGGATTGATCACCGTGCTCTCATCTTCTTCAAGTTGGTCTAGAACCGGGCACAAGTTCACTCTTCGCACATAGAGGGCAGTCATGTGCATGTAGTGTTGTAACCGCACCTCAAGATCATCTTTACAGTTGGCCCAGAAGTCCTCAACATTGTGGAGGTGGGCATGTTCAGGTCCTAGTGCCTTTCTGATATGACCATATGGGTCCATTCGCGGTCGAGCTATATATTGCCTGAAATGGTACTCAACCAAATCCTTTTCTGAATTATCTGCACATTGGGAGGTATGAATCTTATACATCCCCTGACCGAGGCCAATAGGATAAGGTGTCCCTACCAAATGTTTTTTGCTTAGAATATTGTGAATGTGTCATAACTGCCAAGTCAGTTCCAATAGTATGATCCGGTCATTGGGGTACTGGGGCAGCTTGTTTGGCCCTTCCATGAGTCCTTGGGCATGAATGTAAGTGAACTTGTGGAATTGTATGTATAAGAAGGCATAATACCTAAGGAGGGCTCTAGCACTATGGGATACTCTTCTCTGGAAATCTCCTCCAAGCAGTCGAATGATGTAGGCAATGAAGGCATCATTTACCCTACAGTAGTCCCTCTTGAAGTTTTTGTATTGCAACTGAGGGTATTTGTTATAAGGCTTGAGCTCCCTCCTTGGCACCTCAATGGGAATTGCATTCAATCCATGATAATACCGCTGATCGGCAAGTGAATAAACTAGGTAGGATGTCATATAGAAATTCGAGGTCTTCTTCACATTGATAAATTTCTCGTGGAAGCAAATGTTGATTACTTCCCCCCAATCAAAGGCAACATCACCACAAAGAATTTTCTCCACAAAGTATAACATCCATTCCTGGAAGAAGGCCATAGTAGAAAGGTCCATTACTCTGCTAAGTAGGGTAACGAGGTCGTGGTAGTCCTCGAAGAAATCACTATGGAAGAGTTCCTGAGGAACTTTTCTAGCACTGGCCCGCTTATCCTTCAACCAGTACTGATTGATTAGTTTCTTGCACCTCATAGGATCTTGATCTCATAATGCCTTGAATTCTTCCATAGTCAGGGTCTCCATACTTTCAAAGGCCGGGATGTGGAAGGTTGTAGTTATCCAAAGAGGGGACATGTCTATAAGGATATTTCCATCTCTGTCCACTATGGTTCTAGTGTTGGGTTGATATGCTTCTCGACATGCCATTACCAGTTCGGGGGCCACCAAAGCTGGCAGGAAGCCTACATCCTTAGCAAGTCCGCTGCTTCTAATTAATTTTGCATTTTCTATTTTAGGGTCCACCCTGACCCTCTGTGTAAACTCGTCAATATCGAAATGATCGATATTGGTATCTGTGATATCTCTCCAAAGAGTGGTGATTCTAGACTGCAATGGCACCCCCTGGAATTTGAAATTCATTTGATCCTTGTCCTCCTTTCCCTGAGGTGCTTTGGTAGTTCCTTTTCCCTTTTCCTTGGCGATACTGGAGGTTTCTACATCGGATTCCATAAAACCTGCACAAAGAGACATGAATTAGTAACATTAAACAGGTGGAGAAGTGGCCTCGGACAAATCCCTGCACATCAAGGTTAGATCCAAAATCATCATCCATATTTGATAAACATCTAACACATGATAAAAACATCATAAGGAAGTGAAGCAGGCCATCTGGGTTCCCAAGGCCAGAATTCCCTTGGCAGAATGTTGTTTGGAAGCAAAAATCAGGCAAGGCACTCCTAATCATTTTTTCGGTCTTGGATTTGATCAATGAAGGGTTGATGTGAAAGAAGACCAAATTTTAGGAAGTGGGTCGAAGTCTGTTTTGAATTTGGAGGTCATCTGAGTTCTCATTTAGGCATTCAGGTTTCAGCTATAGGAAGGCTGTTTGAATGGCGCAGGGAAGATGGCACTCTGGGTGCTGGGCTCCAGAGTTCAGGTTGCTGGGATCAGGAAGCTGTCACAAGATAGTTGTGCAAAATAGTGAAATGTAGGTGGAAATCTAGGGATGGAAGTCTAGATGGTAATCCCCAGAGACAAATTTATTAGTTAGGAAGGCCCAGTGGTGAACTAAAGGTCGAGGCCTGGGGGCCGAAAAGATGGTCAGTTTTGGCCGTTTGGAACGGCAAAACCAGAATGAAATCCCGAAGGTGGAATTCTGGAGTCTGGAGTCAGAAGGGCATTTGGACGTTATGATTTTGTTTTAGATGTTATGCTCAGCAAAAGGGGAACTGAGGTCCGAGAGTCAGAAAGACGTCCCGAGACAGCCGTTTGGAACGGTGAAAGCACCACGAAATTCTAAACATGGAATTCCAAAGGTCGAGGTTTGACAACAATTTGGACAATTGGTTTTCCTGCAAGTTTTGAGATGGACATCTCATGCCCAGGGTTCGAGGGTCGGAAAGACACTCGAGGAAAGCCGTTTGAAACAATAGAGGCATAATGGAAACCCGGAAAGGGAATTCTGAAGGCTGGGACCCGGGGGCGCAGTGGACACTATTATTTTTCAAAGTTTTGAGTTTGTGCACGGATGGCCATGGAGAGGTCCGGGCTCGAGAGGCATCGCCAACTGTTCCAAAGAATAGCGACAGAGAGATGAAGCTCCGGTCTTCGATTTCACCTGCCAAATGATGGATTTTTTAGTTTTGAATTCGTGGGTTTTTTGGCTAAGGTATCATTCTACAAGGTTTTAGGTTCTTTTTAGGTTTTTTCCATGGTTTAAGCCATAATTTTGAGGAAATGAAGACAAGGCACGTAGACAGTGGGAATACCTTGAAACCCTGAAGAACACTTCTGCTGAATTTGCGAGGAACGACGAAGCAAAGGTTCGGGCATGGAGGCGGAATTTACTGGGGCGATGTCTTTTTCAATCACATCTGTCATGTGAAAATGACAGTTTAAAATTTGTTTATATAACCTCGACGCCATCAATGTCAAATTAAATGCTCGGTACGACGACAGGTAAAGTAGATGAAATCAAATTTCCTAGGCGGCAGCGAGAGGACCGAGGTCTGGTGGTCATGAAGACGCCGATCCACAACCGTTTCAAAAATTTGTTAAGTGAAACACAAACGGTGTAGGGAGATCCGGAGTCCGGGGTCTGGGGAGATGGAAGCTGGCAGCCATTTGGAATGACAAAGTCCAAAGGGAAACCCGGTAAGGGAATCCTGGTAGGTCGGGCTTGGCAGGCCAGAAAGACGTCGCGTAGCTACTATTTGGAACAGCAGAGGCAAAATGGAAATCCAAGAAGGGAAACCCGAGGGTCTGGGCCCAGAAGGTGCCACGAACATCAGAAAGGTATTCTGACAAGGGAAACCCATAATGGCTTAAGATTTAGCATTTTTCAAGGGGGCTAAGTTTGGTCAAACTTAATATGTGACTTTTGAGAATATGTTGACCTTCTAGGGTGCAAAAATGGGCATGCAAAACAAGGCAGAACAAAAAGGACCCGATGAGAAAAAGAGGGAAGAGAGGGTCCCCATTCTGAATGGGGTGTGTGTATAGTAGGCACAATAGGTATACATTCTTGAAATATATCTAAACCCTATGAATATTACAATTTGATTTTGGAAAATTTGAGCCTTTTGGACTCAACACTGATTTGAAATTTAGGCTAGGAATATACACCCAAAAACTATCTTGGAAAAATATCCTAAAAATGAGAGAGAGAGAGAGACTTGTAATTTCCTAGATTTGATACCATGTTGAAGTTTTTAAAATAGCTTCATATGAGCAAGAATACTTCCACAAGAGAGATAAGTAAAAAAAGTGATATATTTCCAATATTTATGTGATAAAAATGTACATAGAGATGATTTTGTATGTAGTCAAGGATGAGACAAGAAGTTATTTGGAGTAGGTGAGAATCACACATGTGAATGTGACAAGTGTCCTAATAGGTTTCATATGTGCATGAGGGGCTCTCATCTACCCTAGCTTATCTCACCGTTTCCTATATTATATATAAGGGCCCCTATGTATATGCACATGAATTTAGACAACTAAAGGTTTCCCTCAATATAATTAACTAACTAGGTGTGATTAAGACATATAATTAAAATATTATTGTACAATGCATGTTCATGCCAACAATGATAACTAAATTTTTGGGGCTTGCTAACAAAAACTACATATATTGTGAGATTTGAGCTTGAAACAAATCTCATGCCTGGAAACCACTATTGTGTCATTGGAAAACAAGTTTCAACTACCATTTAATGGTAAACCAGTTGTAGTTTAATGGTAAAATCCTCTAAAATATCAGGTAAAAGCCTATATATACTATTACATAATAATAAATATAATTATATTATATATAATTTAATCTAATATTACTATTATATTAAAAATATATATTATATTAATTATAATGATTTTATATGTATTTAATAATTCTAATATAATAGTATATAATAATTTATAATGTATATTTAAAGAATATAATATATAATTATAATAAATAGAATAATTATATTATTTATTAATATGTAAAATATAGCTAATATATACTTAACTATGTAGAATATGAAAACCTAAATGGCGCCATAATTTTCATTTTAATTAACATACTCTAAAACCTTCGTCAAAACCTTATTTTCAGGTTGCAATAGCTCGTCAAATTGGAGAAGTGAAAGGTCAATACCAGCAATCAAGAAGAGTTTCCATTTTTAGGTTGTAGTAGCTCGTCAAATTGGAGAAGTGAAAGGTCAATACCAGCGATCAGGAAGAGTTTGGAGGGAAAACCCTGCATATCAATCCGCCCACGCAGGAGCACACATAGCTTAGTGTGCAACAGGGCAGGAGGAAAGCCAGAGTGACAAGGTTCAGGGCACTAAGGGAAAATCGACGACCACGGGACAATGAGTAATGTAAGTGATATTTGGCACCCCCATTCTCTTTAACCTGCAATACTCCAAAGAAATTATGTCTGACTCATCTAAAGTAACTATCTTAGAATTTGATCTTTCATTCCCTTGTATAAACATGTGCTTAATGGGCTCTACAATGAGACCCGTCTAACTAATAATTGGTTAGCTATCTGAAGTTAGCTTCCATTTGCAAATTAATAGTAGGGTCTGGATTTTGAAAAGAAATGACAATGATCATGCTAGTTTGAAGCTATAATAATTGTGTCAACTTTTTCATTCTTTATTAACCCATCTAAATCCCTAGTAAAGATTGTACAGCCTTTAGTACAACATAGTGCTAATAGTAGTTGTGCCCAATGTGTTATGAATCCCTAAGATTTTTCACTAGTTTCATGTTAACATTAGTTGCAATTGGACCTTCAAAACCTCTAACAAGAAAATAGAACATTCTCTTGCACTTAAACCTAAGATAAAAACAATGTAATATTCCTACAAGTGTATCCACTTAACAATTCATACACGTGTGAGAGAGAAACACATAACCATGATCATTAAACTCTTTATTAGTTTCAACTTGCATAAGATATGACACAATTACAGTGTTGGATCATGTGGATGTACCAAAACCTAACAACTACTCATATGATAATAATATAGATTTTTAAACTAATTTCTTTTATCCTTTCACCTATTGTACTAGTACCTACTTCATTGGACAATTGAGTAAACATTGACAAGGGGAAGAGAATAGACTTGAAAACCATCAACATAACTAACTTGAATATGTATATATAGATAAAAATAGAAGACATCTACAACTAAACATTCTTTTATTATCCATTTTAAAACAACAAAAATCCACATGTAATAAGAACAAAATATTTTGAAATAGTTTTCAATGCATTATAATGTTATCATGCATTAATGTACCTCTTGCTACATTGGGCAAGAAAATGTGGCAATAGAGAACTGGTCATTGGGCTCAAAGGTTCCCTTGAAAATTTGTTAACATTCATAGAGACATTCAATTACAAAAGACTCACTACTTGATTTACCCTTCCCATGATTTATAGAACATGTTTTAGACCCATAGAAAGCTTGGCATTCATGACTTATGGCCCTATACTAAACCTAGTCACATATACACTAGAAAATCAGTTCAAAGAACCAACCTTAATCAAATGCAACAAGCTTGCATGTATCATGTTACATCCAATCTACATGTGTAGAAATTGGTACATAGAGATACATCAAATCATGCCTTGCCCATCTTGACAAAGCATAATGGATCAACACTTAAGCACTTGTCATGTCCAACCCACATTTGAAAGAAAATGATGCACTTGCAAGAGGAGAAACACTGGGGTTTTAGAGAAACACCATATACCTGACCTCCCTAACTCAACTATTCTCTTCAACACATTAAAATCATCCTACAATAGGAAAAAAAACCTTCATTCAAACTGTTTCATCCATCAAATTGACAAACCTTGGTTTAACAACCACAAATTCACAAGAAAATTGCCCTTGTCAGCCCTAGGGCATCACATCAATGCCAATTTTCTTGCTTTAATAGACCCCTACATGCAATGAAACTGTATCCTAACATGTTTCACACCAATCAACCAAGTTACAATTCCAAGATAGTGGGTGGATTGGTGGATGTCATTTGTTTTTAGTCCTCAAACCCTTACATAGGCAAAACATGGCAGTCCCTGTATTTTATTGTAATCTCCCACAAAATAGTGATTTAGCACTTCAAAACAAATACAAATGAAAGGTAACACATATTTATCTACACCAATTATCTCAGAGCATTTTAACCTTGTACAGATCCGTACAACATAAAAGAACTTCAGAAAAACAGTAAAAACACATAAAATTGCTTCAATAACATGGTATTTGATATGAAATTTTGGTATCAACTCCTCCAACAACCTTTTCTCAGGCCTTGGAAGGATTTTTAAATAATCTCAGACCCCAAATACCTTCAACCAACATCCATAACTGACTTACAAACACTTAACAACCCATTATTTTGCAAAATTATAATTTTGACAACTTTTAATGTCAACAATTGCAACTTTTTACATTATCAACTAGATGACTTTCAAGCACCCTTAACACATTGAAAATGTTCTTGTTAGACCTTATTCACCTTGAATACATGACTCCCTACAAGAAAACCTATTCTACCTACTTTGACAATATTTGACCATCATTGACAATTTCTTCACATATTTGATCTTGTTTACAATATGCATCAATGAAACAATAAATGGTATTTTATACCTTATTAGAACATAAAAAAACTTTGCAAACCTCCCTATAAACTTTTATGATCAACCTCTAATGCTCCATTTGTGAACATAAGGTGTAGGTGTTCCTGCACTAGAGACTCCCCAATGAGCTATGCGCGTATCGCATGGACCCATCTTCCATTGATTGTGGAACATATTATTGACCCCCATTCACAAAAAAATAATATGGTTGCTTGGGCACAAAAGTGGAGCAACTCAAAGATAGGGTCTTAGCAACATTTAAAATTTAAAATTTCATTCTCCCTTTCTTATCATGCAAACTTGTGACTCAACAAAACAAGTATGCAATTACGCCAACAACTTCAAAGCTAAGAATGGAAGATTGCTAAATGTTTAACCTTTTTGCTTTGCAATGGGATGGGAATACAATATGATAGAAGTGGGATAAGAAATGCATCATTTGAAGCATCAAACCAATATGAAAAGATGAAAGAAAGTGCTAACCCCTTAAACTAAAAAAAAATATTTTAACTTTAAGTTTGTTGGGTAGCCAATTCTCTTAAGTTATCAAATCCTACCATCATACATAATCAAAATTTTGTTGTTCAAATGACTATGAGCACTAACTTTCACTATTTGAAGATGTTGAAACCTTGTCATAGAGAACTAGAACATTGATGCAACCACTCATCCTACCTTAAAACATACCAAAATTCTCCTAGCAATTAGACATAGGAAGATTTAAGATGACTTAAACAATTTTTATTGCCAAAGCATATACTTATGATGAGTTAACCAAGCCTAATACACACTCCCTCCCCGTTAACCACTTAGACATATGGATTTTATCACTAGTGGACTGTTGAACCACCTCACATGTGCACCTGAGTTATGTCTATCAGTGTTCTAATTCATCTTTTTCAAGACAACTTAAATCAAAATAGTATGTATGGTGAAACCATTCTTTTGCGCACTACAAAAAAATTCAATGGAAATTTGCATTAAATGTAAATTTTCTGCTATTTTTAGTCATGTAGGTGTCCAATAAACCACTTGGTGGTGTTTCCCTTCAAGTTTATTTACTTCAATGAAGAGAAAAATTATGCTGATTACAATTAGAGAATATAGTGGAGGCCTTGGTTGTGTAACTGGTGGACCATAGTCACATTTAACACTCGTTACAAAGTTTTGGAGTTAAAAAGTTAAGTAGAAGTCTAGTAAATCAAATAACTTCGATTAAGACTATGAGACTGATAATGACTATCATTCATTACCTTTTCCCCTCAATTGTCATGCAAAAATCCTTGGAACATTGCCATACATTGTTCATGTAGAAAAATTCATCACTGAGTCTAGGTTTTTTAGGCTTCCATAGCCTCAGCTACTATGAACTGCATCTCCCAATCTCCAATTTTGTGTTAGGTTGTAAAATAATTACATTTTAAAGTCATTAATTGTAAGAGACTATCTCCTTCAAAAATTTATTTGATTTGTGATGGACACATTTGGATGGTTGTAACAATAAGTTGCAATCTATCAAGACTTGATTACCTTATAACCTATCAAATTCTAGCGATGAAATGATAGATTAATCATAATGTCACCTTGGGGTCACATCACCATGAAAGAACTTAATCCAACATCCTTATGAGTCCAGGTACCACCAAATAGGTATTTGTCAGATCTGTCTTCCTCAAGAAAGGGAAATTTAGGAAGAGAAGAGGAAAGCGAGACATGTAGTTGGTCTAAAAGAGGGAGATAAACTAGAGGTCAAAAGATTAGAAGAAAATTTTGTAAACGCATGGAATTTTTTCTTGCTGAAGGGGGGTCATGTTCTTATGATAATGAGAGCATAGGCAACATCAAGGTGCTCTTGAGGTACAAACATCTACGAAAACAATGGGTACCCAAGGAACTTCCTCCAATAAATACTGATTTTTGTGTCAACGAGAGGATATATCGCATAGCACCATCGTCATTACATGGTTTGGGCCTATTTTGCATGGATGGCATAAAGGTTTTTTATGACAAAGTTACTGAATTGATGGAGTTTTTCGGACCCTGTTATAGTTACAAAGATTGGATGCAGCTGGTTCGATATACATGAAGTATGCATAGGTATGAATTGTCAGCAAATTATATACAACTAATAGATAAGGATAAAAATAAAGGAGTGGTTATGTACATTGATGGAAGGCAAAAAGCATCAGGGAATATTGTAGGGTTTATAAATAGTACATGACTTGGGTCAACAAATAAGCAACCCAATTGCATATTCGAGGCACGCGAGGGAAACTGTGTATTTGTATGTGTGATAAAATCAATAACTTCAGGGGAATAGATGCTAATTGATTACAATTTGAATTGCATAGATACAGAAATAGTTACTATGGGGGTGATACGTACTATATGCCATTTTACCCAACCTCCAATTAATGACTCCAATATACCGTTTTATTATTATGTTTTTTTTTCGTAAGTCTATTGGTTTCATTTCAATAATGTTTTTTTATATTTAATTTTTGTCACAAGGCCAAAAGCATTAGGGAATATTGTAGGGTTTATAAATAGTACATGACTTGGGTCAACAAATAAGCAATCCAATTGCATATTCGAGGCACACAAGGGAAACTGTGTATTCATATGTGTGATAAAATCAATAACTTCAGGTGAATAGATGCTAATTGATTACAATTTGAATCACATAGATACAAAAATAGTTACTATGGGGGTGATACGTACTATATGCCATTTTACCCAACCTCCAATTAATGAATCCAATATACCATTTTATTATTATGTTTTTTTCGTAAGTCTATTGGTTTCATTTCGGTAATGTTTTTTTATATTTAATTTTTATCACAACGAGACATTGATCATATGGGGAAGGCTCTGACCCAAAGCATAGATCACAATGCATCTTCAGGCACTTCTTCCCAATAGGTTTACCTCATTGTAATTGTACAAATTAGATACGAGAAAAATGTTTTAATATTATTTTTTTTCATAAGTTTATTGGGTTAATTTTGATAATATTTTTAATATTCTTGTCATAGTCGGCTGATCGGGGAAAGGCTCCAGCAGTAGAGGAGAGCATCCATAGGGATGTGTAGTCACTATTATGTGATGATGACATCGCATATTGTGCAAACCCTTTGGATATGATAAGGAAGACCCCAAAAAAATGCAATGAAGAAATCCTTCAATTGTTATTCATAGTGCCTCAAATAGATGAGATAAGAGAAAGGTTTAAAATATTAACTGAGAGAGCACAAAACTTGCAAGTAATTTTTTATGAGATCTTTAATTATAGAATAATTTCATTCATGGTTTTATATTTTGTACTCTTTTATGTCATGAACTAAAATATGTGTTGTTTTTACAGTATTTTTTGCATCCTCATGATGTTGTTGGCCATTATTTGGGTACTACAAGTGCTGCCCAGGGAGTAGGGGTTGGTACAAGTGTTGATCCTGATCTTCCTGCACATACATCACATCATCTGACCCCATCATATGTGCCTATATTGTCAACTGAAATGTTGGCAACACATACCATGCAGACATTGGGTAGTGCACCCTCTGGCAGCGAACACATGCCAGAACATGCACCAAGACATGTACCTAGGGATGCAAAGGCCACTAGTACTGGTGATGTTTTAGCAACATTTCCTGGATCTTCTCGTATTACTAGTACAGGAAAATTACCGGTCACATTTGTGGTGATCAAGGATTTTGTTCCCATAAAGATAGAGAAGGTCCCAGGTACTTTAAAATGTTTTAATTATTATTATATATAATCCAATTGAAATTTACTTATTGATCACTCTTTTTAGACTAATAATCCTGTGATAATTTTGTAGGAAATGATGTTTTTTATAAACATCTAAATGATATTACATTGGGGATCTTTGGTCCCACCATACGTACACAGTGGAATACCCAAAATGAAGATTTAAAAGATGAGCTCATTAACCATTTAGTTGTGCTATTCGGTAATACACATTCAACCGAATTAAGGTCCTTAAGAAAGATGGTACCTATCTAAATTATGTGAGGGGCCAATATAGGTCACATTTAGAGAAGAACAAAAAGTACGAGCATCCCCCCATGATTCTGAAGAGGGAGTGGAAGGACTTGGTGTCAGATGAAAAGGAGAATTCTAGAAAGAAAAAAGGAAAGACACCATCGGGCCAAGGAAGGTATGTGATACTATCAACAATGTAATTATATACTGATTACTCTAAATTCTTTTACATAATATAACGTATTTCAAACTTTTCATAGGCTGCCCGACACATTGAAGGCAACAAAGACAAGACTAAAAAAACACAGGCAGCACAAACTTGGCTTTGGTGGTTATATGAAATTAGTTGCAAAAATTGTAAGTATCAATAAATTGAAAACAATTTTGGATTTATCACACCATAGAAGCAAAATTCATGATCTTATGCAAAACTGTAGGGCTCTGAATTCAACAGAGTGCCCACTAAAGAGGACATGAAGATTTCCTTCCACCAAGGCTATGGAGCCCTGACTGAATGCCTAAGACTCTTGACTAGGAAAACGCAAGCTTCCACTACATCTGACATGCAATTAAATAAACTAAATGAAGTTTATTTAAAATTGAATACTTTTGCAATCTATTCAATATTAATTTCCACCATAAAGTAATTATGTGTCTATTTGTTTTAAATAGGAAAGCGATGATAATACTGCACATGAAATTGGAATGTAGCCTAGTGAGGGTGGAGCACAACCTGCAGATGAAGGTCATAGTGTGTATCCTGGTACTAGATGTATTCATGTGCTATACAAAACATAGTAAGGATTAGTACAATTAAACATCTTTAATTACAATTGGTGTATTAGTTAATGTAACCTTTCATGTTTCAACTTTAGAGCATGTAGAGCGTGAACAACATGTTGAGCATGATCAAGATAGACAAGATCAAGAACATGATGTGGCCCCATCGGGTAAAGAGGACCACTCTAATGTTATTTTAAACATATTTAATTGTAATTGGTGTATTAATTAATGTAACCTTTCGTGTTTCAACTCTAGATCAAGATTTAGAGGATGTTCAACATGTTGAGCATAAGGCTATAAGACAAGATTAGGAACATGATGTGGACCCATTAGGTAAAGAGCACCACTCTAATTTTCTTTTAATTAATGAAATACTTGTAACAATAATAAAAAAACATATCAATTTAATATTTCTTTGCTATTGTAACAGACACTCCCTTGCAGCGGTGTCCACATCGTGAGTACATGACTAGGCATACATTAAAATCACGGGAATAGGACAAAACAATTGAAGGGGGGACAAATGATTTAGAAAATGATACTCCACTTCAGATTTTTTTAGCTTCAAAAAAGAAACAAAAAAAAAGTGATTGTAATCATATTATGGCAACCGTATTTTTGATAATATGTGAAAACTGAAAGAATGAATGTTATATGTTAATGAATGAATGTTATATGTTATCAATGGATGAATAAATGATTAATGTTATATGATTGGGTATGGGGAATTGAGAGTGATGTGAGGGGGGGGGGGAGGGGCCAAATGAGCTTCCACCTTCACATGGTTGGCCTTGTTAAGTAGAGAATCTCAATAAAGTAATGCATGAGTTTATGACCTTCAATCTAGCTATATCCAAGTATATTTTTAATTCCTCTATCTTTCATCAATCCTCTATCTTTCATCAATCTCTTTACTATTTGAACCTTGTACAAATATTTTAGATGAAGAACCCATTATTATGAAATGTGCCTCCAGTTGAGTAAAGTGAATCTATGCTCTGCATCATAATTTGAAATTGTTTCAATTCCAATGTTTTGATTTTAATTTGTTTGTATGGATTTGTATGAATACCACATTGTGTTGTGTGTGGATTTTGTTTCAAAGCTCTATTTCTTTTTTTTTTAGTGGTGACATAACTCTAAAATTTAACTTTTGTGCATAACAAGTTAGTGGGAAAACTGACATCTCTGAAGGGTTTAGAGGCTCAATAGAGATAGATACATGGATATTTGGGTCTTGTTGTTGATGGGAGGCTTCCACTTAACCATGAAATTTTGTACCATCTGCAGGTATGCAAAAATTTCTCTACTTACATTCATTCAAGAGGCTAGATCGCTTATCTTTTATCATATGGTTGGATTAATGTGGCATACAATGTCAATGTGGTCTATAGTTTTTTTAATATGTTCAAGTTATGCATATTTTACAATGAATAGAGGGTGAAAATGGGCGTGTAAGTTAAAAAAACCATCATTAACAATCATTCTTTATACTATGTTATATTTATTCATAATTCCTAATATGATCATAAATGTCATTTTTCCATGTTGATTTTTATCCCAAATGCTTTGTTAGCTATTCTAAATTCTTGTATACTTTGGTTATTCATCGACTTCAATATAATTTGTCCATCTCCCTGTGTCTTTTGGTTCAATAAATACTTATCTCTTTCTTATCTGTGTTTTCTCTTGTTGGCCTAAGTGAGATGTAGAATGCTTGAATTAAACATTTTTTGTCATAGACACCCACATATATGCTTCATTCTATATTCACTCCATGGGGACACGTTTGCTTGATCATTTGTTATTTTGTATACATGTCGAGGTGAAACTAAAGGCTTAGAAGGTTCAGGGAACTAGGTTATGATAGTCTCTTTCTTATTCTTTTCCTTTTTTCATATGTTTTGTACTGATTTTCAGGAGCTTGAAGAAGAGAGGAAGCACCCACCTAACCTCCCAAACCTTAAGAGGAGAATAAAATAGGGTAATGTTTAAATTTTGATTGTTGCTACATTGTTTTCAAGATTACAAGGCATCACTTGTTTCATCTATTTGGACTATGTTTGATAGTGTTCATTAATGATACATATCGATCCTTTCTCTATCAGTTGTTATAATTTTGTGCAATTTCAAAGCTTTAAGGCAAAAAGGGTTTAGTCAGAAGGACTGCACTCAACGGCATGTTACAGATTTTTTTGTATATCATGGCTACAATGACTATTTGATCCAGACCTTCCTCGAGGTTGAAGCCTGAATTTTTGGAATTTTGTTGTTATTATCCGCAATGAATACTAATATTTTTCATAGTGATAGAAAGGTATGAGAAGTTTGATAATTGCCTTATGATAGTCATAAGGCTATGACTATCCTTTATATATTTCTACCCTTTCCTCACCAAAACCTTGTTCTTGAAAGACTTGTCAATAGAAAATAACTTATTATCCTTATCTATCTAATCACCATCTATAAATTTTTATAAGGTTTCTAAGAGATCCATATGCCCATGGTTGTCCTCTCATGATGAAATAAGGGTTTTAACTAGGGTTTTCAACTACTATATTGTTCATGATCACAATGCCTATCACTGTCACACTGCACTCTATTCATTGCTACCTTACTATCATGATGGCTCATCAAATTTTCATGTCCTTGCACTCTTTCATTTGTTCATATGAATCTTTATCTTTCATGATTTTTTTTTCACGATTGCCATTTTTTCCAAGGTCTACAACTTTATAAACTAACCTTTGCATCATCTCTTCTTTATAGGGTTCATCTCAAGCATGATATTATCTCCTTCTAGCTCACTTTATTTGCAACCTTTGTCCTTCATTTATTGCATCACCCTTGCTTATTTGACCTTTGGTTTCCCTTTGGTTGCCCTTTTAAGCTTTATTATAGTCCAAGAAAAAATGGTTTCATTTGGTCTATCCTTTGTCTTCACCCTTATTTAAGGTCTACCATCTTAGAAGTATAAGGATTGTCATATCATTTTTTCAATGCCATTCATCTCTAAACTTGTATTTTTCATGGTTTGTGCATTAGAAAAACTTGAATGTCACCTTGATAATCTTTTAATCCATCCTTGACAATCTCTAGTGCCTTGGGGGGTATCATCTACTACTATCATATCCTTTTGTCTCCCTACCAAGTTCATGGTGGAAAGATGACCATATTGTATAAAGCACTTCTTTCATGCATTTCTTCTTAAAACTATGACTTCTCCTTGTCTTGGTACATTTTTTCATTTACAGATACGATTCCAACTATGTGAAGATTAGGCATGGAAAAAGAGTATGAACATGAGCCCATTGAAAATATTTCCTCCATCAAAAGAGATTTCCAAACAATGAATTTCCTCTATAGGACTACATTCATCAAAACTATCCTTTTGAGATAAGGATTTTTATTCATGGTGGCATGATCCTTTTGTCATAAAGGTTGTCACTATACCTTTTTTCTTGACATTACTACACTTCTTAGGTATGTGATGTGATGTCTCCACTTGACTATCATTTTCCCGACCAAGAATGTCCATCACCAAGGGCATTAGAATATCCAATATAAGAGTAGCCCTATCACAATATCTTCTAATGATGCTCTATTCTCTATATCTCTGTGCATTGTTAAGTATCATCATTCTCTTTTAACTTATTTAGATTTCCCTTTTATTCATGTGTAATCCTCACTTCTTGTGAAAAATTCATGAATTTCATGTATAATCCTATATGTGCCATGGTGCAGTGTGCTATGTGATAATCACTTACTCCATTTGCAAGATAAATCTACCCTTTTGATCATTCATTTCTTATGGCCATATCCTTTAAACTTAAGACATCTCTATATTTGTTCATTGTTTTGTTACCTGCTAGTTATTAGTCTCTAAACTATCCTAAATGGACTATCACTTGATAACAAGAATGAAGCACTGCAACTTAGTGGGACTATCAAGAATAACCTTGTCCACTGTCAACTTAATTGTGAGTATTGTCATTTATTTGGAAGCACCAAATCCTTGGTAGGTCTGTAGTGGGTTGCTCATGTGGATGAATAGTTAGATTCCCTCTTGTAATTATGAGCTATTGATTGCCTTTTGATTATTGTGAGCATCCTTTATTTGGTAAGGAATTTTATCTTTCTAAGTGTTTATCCTTTCTTTTTCCACTCATAAGGATCCTTAGAAGTTTTCATGTGGATTGGACACCATTCCTTTGTTTGCCATTAGGTCTCTCTGTCAATATTTTATGGAGTCCTTTGTATTTTCAATTGTTAAAGATGGCTATCCTCTTATGTCTTATGAACTCAACCCATATCTAAGGTTTTGATCACACATATGATTATAAGGATTTTCATGTATAACTCTTCTTGACTTTCCTATTGCTTTCTAAAGGGCTACCTTGGATAGTCATGAATGTCCTCTTGATTTCCTATCAAAACTCTATCCAAGGTCAATATTTCATAATAATGTCCCTTATAAAATTCTTCACATTCACTCAATGGCATTCTATGACTCTCTCTTGAAACCTTCATTATAAATTTTCTTCTATAAAACCTTCATTAAACATTTACTATCTTTGAATCTTTCTCTTATCATTATGGACACATTCCAATGTATTGCTTTTCAACAATGATAAAAACTTTATGGAGTTACCTTCTCAAATGACATATGAAGGCATAACTTAGAGAGAATGAAAGATTCCTAACAATGCATATGGAAATATAAGTAAGAAACTCTACAAATCTCTTCTACACCCATTTTTCCCATGGAAATATATTGTCCAATGCACATCAAATGTAATTGCTAACTTTTCACTACGGTGGCAGATAAATATATATTTTTTTTAAAACTTCATAAAGATAGGAGCTATCATATTTTTTCTCTCCAAGATGTAGCGAATGAAAGCTTTGTTTTCATGTGTCCAACCAACTTGGAAATTCAGGTAAGGATGAGACCATTTTTTGTACAAAATTGAAATTTTCATTTTTCATCTTTCACTGAGTCAATTTGGAGAACCTAGCCTTTCCTTCACAACATAGTTATTTTCAAATGCTAATTTTCAAGTTTACAAGTATGCCTTGCAAATCCATATAAAGATAGAGATAGGTTTATGAGATGATGTCTATTTCTACTTGTTTCTACTAGATAACCCCAAACCACTTAGGTTCATACCAAATATCTAGATCAATTTGTATACTATATTTAGAACTGTCTTGTCATCCTCACCTAATACCTAGGGAAATGGTGTAGAGGTGGAATACCAAAATGGTGTGTTAGATGTTGATATATGTTCATAGGTAAGCATCCTACTTAGCATTGTTCAACATACCTCACATGGCCTATATAAATGTTATAAAAGGTTTATCATGACGCCAGATAGTGATGCAACATAATCATCCTCTAATTCAAGATTTATTTACAAACATGATATTGGTTTCCAATCTTGATTCTAGCATTAGATTTCAAATACTCCTTATTTCTTTGGGGAATGTTTCTATTACCAAAATAATTTGTACTAATACTATTATATAGTTATACATGTAACATATGGTTTGGATTTACTAGATGCTTCGATTATTTAATGTCTATTAATTCATCATATCCTACCATAATACTAATGAAATTTTCATGTTTTATTCTATACTAACTAAAAATAAATCAATTCACTTTACTACTTTGCAAATGCCAAATACTTAGAAATATACATATACAATGAATAACAATCAAATGCAAGGTTGAATGCTTGATTGGCTCACCAAGAATAAGATAACTCATAGACCTTTAGGTTTCAATTACCAAGGGACAGGCATTACAATTCATATTAGGATTGGATTGGTAAAGTCTTGCCTTCTGATGGGAATTTTGATTATCAAGGGAGGGAGGCTAGGGTTTCAAGGTTTTATATTACCCTTAGTAATATAAATTGTCAACTTTTGAAATCCTTATGTTATATTTCAATGGTGACTTGCTACCGAAGGTAACTGGTCACTTAAGTGATCTAGTTGAGCCTTTCCTTCATGCTCTTACCGACCCCTTTCACCTAGCCTGTCGATCTCTTTTTGCCACCTAGGCTTAAACATTTATACCACCGAAGGTTGTACTAGCTAGTCCCACCTGAATATTCTACATGTCCTATATGCAATTTGGCTAACCGTCTGATCATGGGTTTTGATCTGGACCGTTTCTCGTAAACCTCATAGGTTTTCCTATTGATGTCAGTAAAGTAGTGCAAGGTCTGTGAGATGCCACCATCTGGCATGTACGGAGGAGCTGGGTCTTTTCCCGAGGCACCAGCAATGACAAGTGGCCATCTTTCCACCAGCAAAGGGATTTAATGATGGGGTTAATAATAATTATCCCTCACAGACCTCGCACGATCAGAGTAAATATTCGTAAAGTATTGTGAGGTCTATGAAGAGATGACATGTGGCCTAGTTCTTGAAGTGACAAGGCTAAGTGGGATCTACTATCCGGTTGCGACCTCTTATTTTCATGGGTTATGATTGGTTGTGTTCTTTCCTAGGCGCTAATGTGGATTTTCAACACTCATTGACTTGATTTGAGTCATCTGATTTGCCAGGTCTATTCCATATCAGTGGTTCAAATTCAAAGGGGGGTGTTGTTAATTCATGTGACAATTTTTCTAGAGGATCTTCTCCTATTTTTTCTTATGTGCGAACGATGCCCTCCTGTTAAGTGCGATGATAGGTTGTATGCCATTTCTTCATGAGCTTGAAATACTCTTATGGTGGCTACGCCAGCTGCTAATCACTCAAATGCTTGTATTGCATTTAAGCAATTAATATCCCTCACACCAATTCACTATATAAGTGCTTGCTAAGTTACCCAGTGTTATCATTGCATTTTTGAGTTGTTTTGTTTGCAGGTGGTGGTTTTTCTCCTATATTCTGCAAGCTATTTTTCTTCAATGGAGAAATCTGTAGGGCGTAGGACTGCCAGAGTAAAGGCCAAGAGGTTGTTGCTTGAGAACAAGCAACGTGCTCCCGGAACACCCAAAGTTGCTACTCAAAGTGCTGGCAAAAGGCCTGAGCATTGGGCATTCCCTGTTTTGATTTTGTCAGATTCTGATGGCAACGGGTCTGAAATAGACTCGGATTACCAATGTTACCTAGCGGCCTTGACTGAGGTCATGGGTTTAAATGAAGAGGCCCTTGCACTCGAACCAATAAATGCAATGGCACCGTGCCAAGTTGCTGGCTATTGTGCTGATGTGGTTGGAGGGAAGAAGGTTTTTCCGCTTCTTACTGAGGTGAGAACTCAAAGCGGTCACCTGTACCGGGCCCGTGGGATGACTTAATGTTTGCTAGTGTTGGGTGTGCAGGTTGTGGATGGTAATTATGGCTGTTGTGTGTTGCTTTCCCGGTGGTTGGTTTTTGATGATATGGACGTACGCATGCCTGGCATGCTTTTTTGTTTTTCTCTCTGACTGGTTACTATGTAACCATTTTTTGATTCCTCGGATCATTCACTTTGCTCTCCAATGATGAGGAATGTGAATTTGAATTTCGTTCGAATTTCATTCTAAATGAAATTCAATTTTGAAATTAACAATTTAGCCTAATGCTTTGTTGCTCTCCTATCCTATAAAGGAGATTTCATGGCTCATTATTAAGGGTCAAATTTTGGATCCAGGAGGTTCTGAATATATGTACAATCAGTTCATTTACTATAGTTTTCTTGGAGGTTTTAGTTAATATCTTTTGTGGTCAGGTTTTCTATTAAGTAAGCAAGTTGTGCTAATGTAATTACCAATATTCAAGCAATAAATGATAATCATTTTGAAACAATTTCTCTCCTAATTGTGTGTCATAAGTTGTGAATGAGCCTATTAGTGATATTTTCATTCACTTTCAATGGTATATTTGAATGTGTTCTTCATTTCCCTGCTTTAACTCAATGAGTTAGTGAAATTGCTTGAAAATGAGTTACAAATTTATGATTATGCATTCAGGATTGCTAAGGAGTTTTGTTTTAAAAATTAAAATTCGCATGATGTAAAGCATTATGGTGATATGTCCATAATATCTGGATTACATTTTGTATGACTCCTACCCAATGGATGAGGCACTGGATATTTTCTTCAAGATTACTACGAGGCTATAATTCTAAACATGGTGGTCTAAGAGCTGAACAAAACAAAATATTAAACCCTATCTCTCTATGATAGGCAAATCTTACATTGAAGTATTCAATCTCGTTGCTCTAAGATACTTGTTATTATTGGTCTGCCAATACCGAGAGTAATTACTATCTCACTGCATGTGTAGGGATTGTAATCTGTAAGAAGAAGTGTTCTTACCACTCATAGAACATTCTTATGAACACACTTAGGTTTACCCACCTTGGTTTCATAGAGCCAAAAGTATAGGAGATTTCAGTTTTTGACTGAATCTCATTAGCTGGCTACTAGCCTTTGTAGTTCTTTATTATAGAGGTTGGCTACCTCTTAGATAATTGCAAATCCTATCTAGAAAAAACACCAATAGAATGATGACTCTGCTGGGGAAGTTCTAAATCACCAGTTGCAGATGGTTATAGAGTCATATCAAAATATTTTCTATTATGAATTTACATAGTGAATGTTTTCAACCCTATAAGGAAGAGGCTGATGAAATGAACTTGAAAATCCTATGATCTATGGTATCCTATTGGCAAAGGATTCAAGATTTCTAGAGTCATTAGTCGAATGGTGGTTTTATTGGGGAGAACTTCTAAGAAATTTAAAAGAAAAAGAGAAAAGATAAACCACAGGGGTTGAAGAAGGCTATCCAAAATCATTTGTTTAAGTGAAGTTGAATGTTAAATTTGGATGGTGATGGATTGTGGTTTTGAGGGAGACTGGTAGCAGCAAGGTGTGACTCTATTGTGGACAAAAGACCTAGAATCTAACAAGTTTTGACAAGGAACTTCATATTTCTATTGAAATTCAGTCCTCTGTTGAAGAGGTGGCAACTCTGTCTGAAGAACCAATTGATATATAAAGGAAAAGATTAATACATGCTGCAAAAAAATTACCAGGTATTTCATCAAAACTAAACAATTCACTATTTCTAATTGTGATGGGTGTCTATAATTAAGGATGAAAATGGTTCCGAACTAGATGTCTAGCATCAAGAAAGGAACAATGATTAGTTTTTCCATACTTCTAATGATACAATATGTAATAGGACTTATGAAACAATGTTTGTGTTACATCATATCACTAAAAGCAAGGAATACTATTTTCAATCATTAATGGAATCATGGTTGTGATGGTAAATGATATGTTTGATAAATATGTACTGTTGATGAATTTTTAAATGGGTATAAGTGATTTCCCATATGTAAAGTCAGACATAAATATGCAAAGAGAACAAGTTGCATTAAGCCCTTTAGGGTGTTTTGTAACTCAAAGGTATATGCCTTTTATTTTCAGTGATGTTAGTGGTTACCCTAATCGAATTCCTAAGAAGATTAGGAATTTTTTACCTAAATATACAGGGCAAAGTGAAGAATCAACCTCTAAGCATTTACAACATTTTGTAGATGTAATGGGGGATTATGAAATTAGTCATGAGGATGTTGTCATGAAGCTTTTTGTGCAATCCTTGAAGTGTGATGCCAAGGATTGGTATTCCTATTTACCTGCCTATTCTGTTAACTCATGGAATCAGTTGGTGATAGTTTTTATGGAAAAATTTGGTGAACGAGTCAATCCCAACATATTAAGAAAAGGGTTTATTGGAATTCACATAAAAGAAGAGGAGCTAATCCCATATTTTAATCTCAGGTTTTCAAGAGCTTTAAGAGAAATCCCTAAAGAAATAAGACCAAGTGAGTCTAAATGCTTAGTTGTATATCTTTTTGCTTTTGAAAAAAGGATGGGTTACCTACTAAGAGATAAAGAACCTACAAACATGCATGAAGCATATCAAATGGCTATGGAAACTAAAAACAATATGAAATACTCAATGATGAAGGGGTATCTGGCTGCAAGTATTGATTACCCTAGCCTAACTAGTACTAGTAAAATGTCAGAGTTGGCTATTCAGAGCACTGATTATGATAAGGGTGTTTTGAAAACTGTTATATCTTCACCATTGCAGTGTGATGATAATGAGATTCAAGTTGAAATCCGGTCTAGTTTGAATGATGATGATCAAACTTCTCTTGTACCAGAATTGTATGATATGAAGAGGCAAGAGAAAGAATCACCATATGAGTTTTTCATGATATTTTTAGGTGCTATAATACAAATTCCTAGAAGTCATAGACCTAATGACTATGAATGCATTGATTTATTTTGTGAAGTTTATGAACCGGGGCTAAGTGCTCTGCCAGAAGAATTAAAACCTACTAATTTAGACCAAGTCATTAAATGGATAGAGATTGCAGAATCAATTGCGAATGTATCAACACAAAATGAAGATAATGCTTGCCCTTTTGAAGCGTGTTGTATAAATATTGAGGAATTTGAGGGAAAAAATGAGGAAGGATCATGTGAGACACCCATTGTGTTTCCTAATCCTGATTGTAATGCTCATGTCATTGAGATTTTGTTACAGGCCAGTGATTGTGATTTCATAAGTAATGATTGCAGTACTAAGGATGGAACTAAGCTTTTCTTTTTACCAGAGTTGTATGGAAATGTAGAACCTCATGTTCTTACTTGTTTCCAAGCGAAGGAACAATTTTCAAATGATAAATATTTAGAGTATACTCCAGGTATACTGGCAATGGAACAAGCCTATTGTATAAATGTTGAGGAATTTGAGGACAATGAAGTGTGTGATCAAAAGAATAGTACTGGAGACAAACAATATATTGATGAATATATTGGTACTATGAATTTTCCTTACTGCTTATGTGAAGTTGAGATGGATGTGTTGTTACCTTCTAACATTGATATTGCTGGTGAAAATTTCTCAGCTTATAATGAAGGTGACATTGATATTGTTGGTGAAAAGTTTTCAGCTTGTGCCAAAATTTTCACTTATAAATTAACACATACAACAGGTGGTGTTGAGTACAAAGAGGCCAGTGCATATTTCTCTTTCTCTTTTGACCAAGTTAAAATTGATGTATTTAAATCTATCTTTGAGGGTTTTCATTTGAGAATAAATGAAGAAGTATAGGGGAAGATGTATATTGAGAGGCCTGAGATGAATGTATTTATACATTCCTTGGAGAATGATGTAGCTAGTATTGCCAACATTTGTAATGCCAAGATGTATTCCAAATTGACATAATTCAGATGCTAGCAACCAAACTTATGTGGGAAATTCCAAGGTGGGGATTCCTCAAGTTATGTATCATCTTTGTTGAGCAGTGGAAGTATGGATAACATGCACACTATTTTATATGAAATTTTTTAGTTCTATGTTGATGATGATGCCAGAATGTGTGATGTTGCAGACCAGATAAGTTATGAATTTTTCTACTTCTTAGCTCAATTAAGCCAGCATTCTGTGAAATATGACTAGGGGTAGAGTAAGGTAAAATATTATCATGGTCATCTATTGCTTTTGAAGTTTGGGTACATGGCATTGACTAAATTGGTGCAGGGGAGTATAAGTAAACATTATGATACTTTCAGGCATATTAACTATCCCATTAATTTTGAAGCATCAAGAAGTAAAGACCGTAGACTTGGTTTACTCCAGGTACCTGAGAATTTTATTTTTGATAGGGGTAAATTTTGATTTCTCTTGTTTGGCGGCCTGGGGCCACCAAGTTAGTATGCACAAGTCCAATTGACAAAGCATGGTGAAATATTTGTCAAGGGACTTGTGTAATTCAGTAATCTGGTTTACAAAACCAGAGATTCTGGATTCTTGTTATGCCCGTAGGGGGCATACATCCCCAGTCGGAGCCACTGATGGGACTTTTGATTTTCAAGGGAGGGAGGTTATGGTTTCAAGGATTTATATTACCCATGGTAATATAAATTGTCAACTTTTGAAACCCTTATGTTATATTTCAATGGTGACTTGCTACCGAAGGTAACTGGTCACTTAAGTGATCCAATTGAGCCTTTCCTCCATGCTCTTACCGACCCCTTTTACCTAGCATGTCAGTCTCTTTTTGCCACCTAGGCTTAAATATTTATACCATCGAAGGTTGTACTAGCCGGTCCCACCTGAATATTCTACATGTCCTATATACAGTTTGGCTAACCGTCTAATCACGGGTTTTTATCTAGACCATTTCTCGCAAACCTCGTAGGTTTTCTTGCTGATGTCACTAAAGTACTACGAAGTCTATGAGATGCCGCCATCTGGCATGTACAGAGGAGCAAGGTCTTTTCCCAAGGCGTCAGTAGTGACAAGTGGCCATCTTTTCACCAACGAAGGGATTTAATGACAGGATTAATAATAATTGTCCCTTGCAGACCTCGTACAATCAAAGTAAATATTCCTAAAGTACTATGAGGTCTATGAAGAGGTGACACGTGGCCTGGTTCTTGAAGCGATAGGGCTAAGTGGGACCTACTATCTGATTGCGACCTCCTATTTTCATGGGTTATGATTGGCTGTGTTATTTCCCAGGCACTGATGTGGATTGTCGACACTCATTGACTCGATTTGAGTCATCTGATTTGTCAGGTTAGTTTCGTATCAGTGGTTTAAATTCAAAGGGTGGGTGTTCTTCATCCGTGTGATGATTTTTGCGTTGTGTAACTTATTTAATTAATGGTGTGGGTTTTTCTAGAGGATCTCCTATTTTTTCTTACGTGCGAACGATGCCCTCCTGTTAAGTGTGATGATAGGTTGTACGTCATTTCTTCATGATCCTGGAATATGATGAGACAAAATAATGACTCATCTTTTAGCCATGTAAAAATCTATATTTTGCCTAATTATGAAGTTATCAAGATTGAGCATGATGATGAAAGTAAGATATTTTTAGTTGCATCAGTCAAATATTTCATCATATCTTGAAAATTGCAATCTGGGTGCTCAAGATTTTTGGTTTTAAATTAAATGATGATATGGTGACAAAACCTATTAAATTTCACGAATACCCAATTTGTGGTTTGAGAGAAAAATTCACCAGAATATGTTGCTTTGGAATTTGTGGGACAACACTTGAAGTTGTTCCAAAATTTGTGGGTTGCTCCGGAACCTTTCCAGAATTTGCAAAAGCAGCAATTGTGAGCATTAAAATAGATTGGGATGACTTGGACAGAAATTGAGATCATCTAGAAGGCAGTTCCAAGAGTTAAGGCAAGTTGTTGGATTGTGCAAACAAATGAAGAATATCTAGGAGACAATTTTGGGTAGTTTGAACCATTTTGCAAGCATCTAGGAGTTGTTTTATGAACTTTAATGATACACAATGGGAAGACATGACTTTTTTAGCAGTCAAATGCCTTTTTGGAGTTTGTTTAAGGGGTGCAAAATAGACATATTTGTTTTGGACGACCAAAGAAGATTGACTCAATAAGATGAAAAAAAGATCTATCTTTTTCTCTTAACACATGTTCCTATCTTCTAGCAAGTGGTTGCACAATCATAAAGCTTATCTTTCAGATCAGTTGAAGACAAAAATTCTATAAATTCATTGTAATCAAGAAATCAAATGGGAGGAATAGTTCATAAAATAATATAGTTCAGTATTTTAGCAGCAATCTCTTTGTTTGTAGTCTTATTTCTTAGTAGTCATTTCATTGCTAGCTCTTTACATTTTCAGTATTCCCTTTTACAAGTTTCTTAGGATAGATTAGATTCAAGCATTCCATGTACAAGCTTTTAGATTAGATTTGATTTTAGCAATTTCTTTCATGCATTGTCTTTCAATTCTGTTTGTAGAAAAAAATTATGTCATCCAAATAATTTTTTCTCCCTATTGCATATAGTCATGGACACCGCCTTGGATTGACATTTATAGTTAAATGATGAGGATTGCAGCGAAACTCATCATTTTTGGCACAGTTGTCGGGGAAAGGTATCATTAGAGAGTTGTTGATAATCTAGTGATAGTAGGTCAAAAGAAAAATTAGTTGACAAGCTTTTTAGGTTTATTATTTTAGAAACCCCCCCAAAACAATATTTCCAAAGGAAGAGGTTCTTGCATGCAAAGGTAAGAGCTCTTACGCAATATCCCCAACTAGAGGACCATGACTTCAAGCCCCAACAAGAAAAACATTATTGTTTGAACACCTTCAAAGTCCAAGGAGGGCTGCCCAATCAGATATTTGAAGGACAAAGATTTGCATCCAGTCATGCATGCAACAAAATATGATGAAGGATTGCAAAATCTTTCTAATCAGCCCATGCATCTACTAGAATCAGAAATTATTGAAAAGACTATCATTTCAAATGAAGTAGGAGCATCAAAGTTCAAATATTTAGCCATCTTCTTCTCATGGTTTTCCTCTTCTTTCAAAAAGTTGAATGCATGGATCCATCCTTTGAGAAAAGGATGTTATTTTCCACAACCAATTAATGGTTTTATGTAACCTATCTCTACATCAATAAGTAGAGTAAGATAGAGTAGGTTTATTTTCTGCAAATAAGTGTTTTACACATGCTATGTCTTCTTCTCTAAAGTTCAAAGACATGCATTTCTCTATACAAGTTGCTACTCTCAAAAAATTTTGTAGATTTATTTTGGTATTTGAAGCTCACTATAAGTTGCAAGAGGACTTGCAACATTCTAGGTGTGGGGGAAAATTATGAGACAAAATAATGACTCATCTTTTAGCTATGTAAAAATGTATATTTTGCCTAATTATGAAGTTATCAAGACTGAGCATGATGATGAAAGTAAGATATTTTTAGTTGCAACAGTCAAAGATTTCATCATATTTTGAAAATTACGATGTGGGTTCTAAGGATATTTGGTTTGAAATTCAATGACCATTTGGTGACAAAACCCATTAAATTTCACAAATACCCAGTTTTTGGTTTGAGAGAAAAAATCACCAGAATATGTTGCTTTGGAATTTGTGGGACAACACTTGAAGTTGTTCCAGAATTTGCAAAAGCAGCAATTGTGAGCATTAAAATAGATTGGGATGATTTGGACAGAAGTTGAGAGCATCTAGGAGGTAGTTCCAACAGTTAAGGCAAGTTGTTGGATTGTGCAAACAAATGAAGAATATCTAGGAGACAATTTTGGGTAGTTTGAACCATTTTGCAAGCATCTAGGAGTTGTTTTATGAACTTTAATGATACACAATGGGAAGACATGAATTTTTCAGCAGTCAAATGCCTTTTTGGAGCTTGTTTAAGGGCTGTAAAATAGGCATATTTGTTTTGGACGACCGAAGAAGATTGACTCAACAAGATGAAGAAAGATCTATCTTTTTCTCTTAACACATGTTCCTATCTTCTTGCAAATGGTTGCACAATCATAAAGTTTATTTTTCAGATCAGTTGAAGATAAGAATTCTATAAATTCATTGTAATCAAGAAAACAAATGGGGGGAAGAGTTCATAAAATAATATAGTTCAATATTTTAGCAGCAATCTCTTTGTTTGTAGTCTTATTTCTTTGTAGTCAGTTCATTTCTAGCTCTTTAGATTTTCAGTATTCCGTTTTACAAGTTTCTTAGGATAGATTTGATTCAAGCATTCCATTTATAAGCTCTTAGATTAGATTTGATTTTAGCAATTTCTTTCATGCATTGTCTTTCAATTCTGTTTGTAGAAAAAAATTATGTCATGCAAATGATTTTTTCTCCCTATTGCATATAGCCATGGACACCACCTTGGATTGACATTTATAGTTAAATGATGAGGATTTCAGTGACACTCATCAAAATACTCTTATGGTGGCTATGTTAGCCACTAATTGCTCAAATGCTTGTATTGTATTAAAGAAATTAATAACCCTCACACCAATTCACTCTATAAATGCATGTTAAGTTACCCAGTGTTATCATTGCATTTTTGAGTTGTTTTGTTTGCAAGTGGTGGTTTTTCTCTTATATTCTGCAAGCTATTTTTCTTCAATGGACAAATTTGTAGGGCGTAGGAGTGCCAGAGTAAAGGCTAGGAGGTCGCTGCTCGAGAAGGAGCAACCTGCTCCTGGAACACCTAAAGTTGCTACTCAAAGTGCTGGCAAAAGGCCTGAGCATTGCGCATCCCCTGTTATGATTTTGTCAGATTCTAATAGAAACGAGTCCGAAACAAACTTGGATTACCAATGGTACCTAGTGGCCTTGACTGAGCTCATCAGTGTAAATGAAGAGGTCCTTGCAATCAAACCAATAACTGCAGTGGCACCGTGCTAGTTTGCTAGGTGTTGTGCTGATGTGGTTGGAGGGAAGAAGGTGTTTCTGCTTCTTACTGAGGCGAGAACTCGAAGAAGTACCCTGTACCAGGGCTGTGGGTCAACTTAATGTTTGCTGGTGTTGGGTCTGCTAGTCATGGATGGTAATTATGGCGGGTGTGTGTTGCTTTCCCGGTGGTTGGTTTTTGATGATATGGGCGTGCATGTGTCTGGCATGCTTTTTGTTTTTCTCTTTGACTGGTTACTATGTAACCATTTTTTGATTCATCAAATCATTCACTTTGCTCTCCAATGATGAGGAATGTGAATTCAAATTTCATTCTAAATGAAATTCAATTTTGAAATTAACAATGTAGCCTAATGCTTTGTTGCTCTCATGTCCTATAAAGGAGATTTCACGGCTCATTGTTAAGGGTCGGATTTTGGATCTAGGAGGTTCTGAATATATGTACAGTTAGTCCATTTACTATAGTTTTCTTTGAGGTTTTAGTTAATATCTTTTCTGGTCAGGTTTTCTATGAAGCAAGCAAGTTGTGCTGATGTAATTATCGATATTCAAGCAATAAATGATAATCATTTTGAAACAATTTCTCTCCTAATTATGTGTCATAATTTGTGAATGAGCCTATTAATGATATTTTCATTCACTTTCGTTGGTATATTTGAATGTGTTCTTCATTTCCTTTCTTTAACTCAATGAGTTAATGAAATTTCTTGAAAATGAGTTACAGATTTATGATTATACATTCAGGATTGCTAAGGAGTGTTGTTTTAAAAATTAAAATCTGCATGATGTAAAGCATTATGGTGATATGTCCATAATATCTGGGTTATGTTTTGTATGACTCCTACCCAATGGATGAGGCACTAGCTATTTTCTTCAAGATTGCTACGAGGCTGTAATTTTAAACATGGTGGTCGAAGAGCTGAACAAAAAAAAATATTAAACCCTATCTCTCTATGAGAGGAAAATCTTACATTGAAGTATTCAATCCCATTTCTCTAAGATACCTATTATTATTCTTTGGTTTTCCAATACCGAGAGTAATTACTATCTCATTGCATGTGTAAGAATTGTAATCTATAAGAAGAAGTGTTCTTACCAGTCATAGAACATTCTTATGAACACACTTAGGTTTACCCACCTTGGTTTCACAGAGCCAAAAGTATAGGAGATGTTAGTTTTTGACTGAATCTCACTAGTTGGCCACTAGTCTTTGTAGTTATTTATTATAGAGGTTGGCTACCTCTTAGAGAATTGCAAATCCTATCTGGAAAAAACACCAACACCTTCTATGGTTTTTTTTTATACTAGAGAAAGCTGGGTGGATTCAACCTCACTACATGGTACCTAAAACTCATGAACCATGGGAGAGTACACCAAATTTCTTTCAACATTGCCTTCTACATTTAAAAAATTCAATTATTTTCATTATCAATGTGTTTATACAATAGCACAAGGGGGGTCATGCAACTAGACTATATCATTTTGCAAGTATAAAAGATAGTGCAAATCAACCCAAAAAGTATATATATAAAGTTTTTCTCCAAGGGAAGATCTCAAACTCATTTGTTCTATAAATTTGAAAAGGTGCTAAAATTTCTTCAATGAGAATTGTGTGATATATTCAGAAGCAATTATAAAAGTTATATTAATACCTAAAAACTGGATTGCTAAAAATTTATACAGATTATTTTGCAACTAAATTTTATGCTATACAAGTTTGTATATATGTATATATGTATAAACTATATATATGTTTATATGTATGTATCTATATATTATATATACATTGTATGTGTGTGTATAAAGAGAGAAGGGGGGAGAGCTTGAAATATGGAAAAAAAAAGATTTTATTCACATATTTTATGTATGAAAGTGCCTTCAAAATTATGACTATCAAATATATAGATTATAGATTTTAATATAATAGAAAATCATAAAAAATCTTAAGATAACATATATATAAGGAAAAAACTCTACAAATCTCTTCTACACCCATTTTCCTCATGGAAATATATTGTCCAATGCACATCAAATGCAATTGCTAACTTTTCACTACGGTGGCAGATAAATAATTCTTATTTTAAAACTTTAAAATTTCTTCAAAATTTCGACGAAATGGTCCGACGAAAAAAAAACAAACTTTCGACGAGGTTGCTATACCTCCGACGGAATTTTCATCACATAGTCAACTGATATTCACTGATTTTCTGATGAAAGGTTTTTGTTTTTTTCGATGGTTTCTGATGGAAAACCCACGAAATTTTGTTTATTTTTCGTCGATAGATCGATGAAATTTCATCTAAATTGCAACGAAAACCACCAAAAATTTTTGTAGTGTTGACCGACGATGTTGGGTCATTGTTTCAATGAACAAACATTGGTAGGTAAACCGACAAAATTGAAAACAGTGTTTCATCAAAAATTTGACAATAGTTTGTCAAAATTTCGATGAATATTCGTCGGAATTTCTATTCAAACACAGTAGTGAATTTTAAGTTATCTACTGATTCACCACCCTCTCAATAGATCATTGTGTTCTAACAACATGCAGGTGAGTTATGGTGTTTCTCCATTTTGTATGACAAAAACATAATGCTAAAAAGTGAAAAGATAAGAACTAAGTTGTAAATTTTCGTGAAATGTTCACATTAAGACAAATTTGGACATATTATACCTTAGAGTTTCCAATAAACTCTATAAAACCAAGATCACCTACAAAACTTGTATCAACCCTCTAGAAGGATTAAAAATAATATGCAAGATATATTTGCAAAAGATATGCAAATATTATTGAGAATTAATGAATTACATGAGATAACTTGCTTTTATATAGCAAGAAGAAAAACCCTAAAGGTAAAACCTAATTAGGACCTCAGTAAACATAATAAAGTGTAATTAAATATTTAATTACACCAACACCCCCCTTAAGTGGAGCTTAGGGAGAATAAGAAACATGCAAATAATGGAAGGATGGGTTCATGGAAGCATGAATGGGTCCTGGCTACAAGGCCATCTTAGGTATCCATGTACATATGCAAAAAAGGGGAAAAAGATAAAAACCTATGAGACAAAAATCCTCCCCAAAAGATATAATAATGATATCCATCACAAATCCAATCAATCTCCATCCACACAAAGGATGATAGGAGAGACCATACAACCCCCCAATAATGAGATAACCTATTACAAAGAAGCTTTGGAAACATGTTTGTGGAGTACAACTATAATCCTTAATCTGAAAAGAAAGGAAAGATCATTTTTTTTAACTAAAAACCATATTAGAGTCATTGAATGAATTAGGTTACAATCATGATAAAGAAACAACATACCCGATGCCAAGGAACCTTGGAAAATTCACAAACTAGCACAACCCTAGAATATATGAACCATCAACCAATTGAAAATTAATCATACAAAATAAATAGATAATGCAACCAATTGATGAAAGATGGAGGACTCCATAAGACCCCCCAAGTACACCATCCATCACATAGATACATAATAAATTCCCCCCATAAAAGGGAAAGATATGATGAAAGAATCTGGAAGTTATGTGTATCTTGATGCCGATGCCAAACTGTTACTAAAATTGATCCATAGGAGCAAGTAACATGAATATTTTGGAACATTAACCATAAAATGAATTTCACTCAAATTGAGATGTGACCCAATGAGAATCTAATGAGATTCAGGATCATTAACCATAGGCTCTCAATTTGAGACATGAACTAATGTGAACCAAAATGTGTCAATTTATGAGAAAGATTGTGGCCAAAAGAAACTACAAAATCCAGATACAACTCATGCGAGTTGTCATCAATATGAATATGGGATCAAAGTGCATTCCATGTGACTATACTTTAATAAAAAATTATTATGCAAGAAGCCCTTGATGGAACTTTATTGAAGTTCATTTATTACAATACCCAAGATTGTAAAAGGAGAACATGCAAAACATGCAAAAATCAAAGACAAAGTGAAAACATAAAACATGCAAAAAGGAAATATTGCATGCAAGGATTAATGTTCACATATTCTTCCATGAAAAAAATTGACCTCAGATTTGTGTAGAGGATGAATTCAACTTTCCAATGATAATTTTTTTTTGAAAAACGGACACTGCATGCTCATGTTATGATTTTTTGAAAAAAAGGGGTAAAATTTTCCAATTGACAATGTAAACACGACCCTTCTGATTTTATTTCTGAAAATTTACTTGTTTCATGCAAAAACTAATGGATACCCAAATAATATTTTGGTGATGTCAACAAAACCTAGAAAGCATTTTTAAATCCAAAAAGAGAAACATGTGATTTGGTAAAAATAAAAAATTTCACTTGCAAGGAAAATAGTCATTATTTTGGCAATCGTTTCTGCAATTTCTGCTCACTATCTACAAAATCTAGTAAATACTCGGATGGTATTTCATGATTTTAAACAAAACCCAAAAACTATTTTTCTCAAAATACATGAAGAAAAAGATAAATTGGATGTTGTTGATCCAAAATGTATCAAAATATTGTTCAAGATTGATCCCTTGAGGATCCCCAAAAAATATCGTTGATTGAATTTCTCCTATATTTGAGAAGGGGCATGTAGATCAGTGCTCTGATACCATGTTGCAATTTCTAATAAACTTGATTAAACCAAGATTACCTATAGAACCGAGATTAGTCTTCCACAAAAAGAAAAAAAAACATGCAAAAGAGATTTGCAAAAAGATGTGCAAATAATGTTATTGAGAATTAATGAAATACATGAGATAACTTGATTTTGTAGAGCAAGAAGCTAAAATATAAAGGTAAAACCTAATTAGGACCTAAGTAAACTTAATAAAGTGTAATTAAATATTTAATTACACCACCATTACATACATATTTTTGTGGTCTTTACAAGTGACCTTTACTATTTTCTTGGTGTCTGATGAGTCTAGATTTTGGCCTAGTTAGGGGGGTAAAATCTTTTGTTATTTGCTAAAGTTACCATAGACTTTGATATTATATGCTGACACTTTTATATAGTTTCTCTCATTCAGAAGACATTTAGAACTAATTTCATTTCTATTGGTTCTAATGATATTTACCTATTATGTGGACCATCTATATTTATCTTGTATGTGATTGATGAATGTTCTTTAAGGTGGTTATGATTATGCAATTATTATGTGTACTGATATTACTCTAGAAACATGATTGAAATGTGAACTTGAGAAATGCAGCCACCAACTAGTTAGATTGGGGAGTCATGTGAGGGTCAACTGAAGATGATGGCAGAAGATTCCCATGTCTGCCACATGTAACAACCTTGTACCAATATTTAATGCCATTGAGCATTGCAGGCGTTACTGCAGTGGTCGAGTCCATGTTTGGGCATGCATGTCCGAACAGATTCCCTTGCATGGGTAATTACCCTTCCACTTTCTTCTCACTTTCCCTAAATGGAATACTCTCAGTTAGTGAGAGTTGATGGACTTTTTTAGTTGGAATAAATAAGGCTTGAATCCTCCTTCCCCGAGCTAGTGAGTTAGTGAGTCAATCACCAAGTTCTTATACAAGCTGATAATCAACCATACTTTTCTAATTGCATTTTCTGATGAATGAAATAAGATTCTGAGTTGAGTATCTAAGTTTGCATTAGTTTAGAGGATACTCATCCAAGGGAGCCCACTTGGTGAGTAATTCGTTCCTTTAGTTTAGTTAAATTAGTGTTAGTTTTTGTTCAGTACTTAGTTAAGATTTTGGCCTGAGTGTTCATGCAGCCACTAGAATTCCATTATGTGACTATTCCTATAGCCAAAGTGGGCAGAGTAGTTTCCTATTGGATTCTTAGATTTTCCTTCTTGTTATGCATAATCAGTTTAGATTTGATTGAGTGATTTTCAGAATTTTATTTGTTTCCTTTCATGAAATTTATTTTCAGTATTAAGTCTTTCTTAGTTATAGAATGAAGATGACTACTTTGAAATTCCTAGTGCACATACTATGCTGACCCATTTCAAGTTCACATCCCTGGGTTGACAATTTAAATGTACCTTCATGATGGTTAAGATGGCTATTCAAGTCAGATGTCCAATCTTTGAATCATGGTTGTAAGAGCTTAGTTATTAAAATCATCATAGGAGACCAACATTTTTGGTGTCATTGTTGGGGTTGGTGTCAAACTAGGGAGCCCTTTGGAGTCATTGATAGCTTTTCTAATGTAGTATTTTGGAATCTGCTCTTAGTGTTAGAAGTTATGATCCACTACTTTTCCCCACCCATTCTTTGTGTGAGTTGGCTGATATTGAGTTGATATTGCATGCATAGAAGAAGAAGATATTCTAATGGAATATTCATTCCTAATAATCTTGAGCCATTTCAACTAATAGAGCTTCCAAATTTGCCCAGAGACGAAGAAGAAGAAGAGCCACAGCCCTTTAATGATATATTCCCTAAGTTGACCAAATCTGAATTTTCCCTTGGAGATCAAAATCCCGTTGAAGAACCCTCTATTCTAGAATTTCATTAAGAAAGCATGGATGATGCAAATGGAGATAGGCCTAACAGGAAGAAGCAACCAATATTCCCTTTTCTCATTGCTGAATAGAATGAAGTAGATAACCTCAAAAATATCCCTACTTCAGTCCTTCCTAAATTCTATGGGCTTGTCACATAAGAACCTGATACCTTCTTGTTTGAGTTTGATATACTCTACAAAAGCTATGACTATACCACTAATGCCCATAGACTTAATCTATTTCCTACTACTTTGAAAGAAGTTGCATTGAGATGGATTACAAGCCTTGATAGAAACACTGTGTGAACTTGGAAAGATATGAAGACAAAGATTCTTGAGAAATACAAAGAATATTGCAGGGGTAGTGACATGAGAGGAGGTGAAATTTTTCAAAATGCAGCAAAAAGAAGATGAGAGCTTGGAAGATTTAATTTCAAGGTTTTTTTTTTTTCTTCTGTAGAAATATCCACATCATACACTTAATGAAGACTCACAAAAGTTGATTTTCCTGAGAGGAATTAATGAAAGCTGCACTGATGCCTTGGACCTGATGGCAGGAGGAGATATCACTCAAGTCCCTTGGGATGATATCAAGAAGATATGTCAGAACTATTTTAGGGAAGCTTCAAAGAAAGGAAGAGCCTACCAATCCTCTATAGGTAAGTCATCCAGTAGTGGAGTCTCAAGGATGGATATTACTAATTTGTTGGCAGATTTGAAGAAAGATATAATCAACAATCTAGCTACTTAGTTGGATACACTTCAGCCTGAGAAGAAACATGAGGAGGCAGATGAAATACTGACAAAATATTGCCCCCATTGTAGATAGAAGAAAAGGGACTGCAGATGCAAGATGATAGCTAACATTCATAGTAAACAGATTCCACCTGAGTTCAAACCAATCCAGACTGAGGAAGACCAAGTCTACTTTGTTGCATAGAAAAATCCATGGGCTTCAAAACAAGGTATGCCACCAGATCCATCACCACCTTATGTTGGAGACATACAATTAAGAGCATTTATGTCCTGGGTATAGAATGAGATCAGTTGGGGTGAACAATACAATGCTTACAAGAAGAGGGAATCCAGTATTCCCCTAGCCATCAAGGCTGAATCAAAGAACCCCAAAGAAATTTATACAGATTGGAATAGATTTCTCTTTAGGCCGAGCTATGGTAATAGAATAATGCCTTGGATTGAGGTCATTCACAATGAATATGAGGTAAAAACTGTCGCAAAGAGGATACTATGAGGGGATATCTATCCTAGAGATGGAACCTATTGACTGATGAGATAAAACAAGCTGAGCCACATTTTTTCCACAACTATGTTGTTGCACTGAAGAGAATTGAAAGATACATCTAGCTTGGGAGAACCAAGGGGCAAGAATGGCTTCCCTGGACTTTTCATCCACCTACCCTCCTATCGCATGTGCCTAATTTCAGATTCTATAGGTATGACATTGCAGAAGAACAATATAGATGGAGGAGAATTGATAAGTTGGGAGGATTTTACTAGAATCCTGATTCACCCATGATAGACACCAACATTAGACAACTATAAATCACAAACTTCGGGGCCTTAACCAAGCAGAAGCATAACTCTTCCCCTTCTGGAGGACCAGGAAAATGTTAGGTTGGGGGGAGTGATGGGTCTAGATTATTTCCTAGTTAGGGGGGTAGAATCTCTTGTTATTTTCTAAAGTTACCATAGACTTTGATATTATATGCTAACACTTTTATATAGTTTCTCTCAGTCATAAGACATTTGGGACTAATTTTACTTTTGTTGGTTCTAATGATATTTACCTATTATGTGGACCATCTATATTTATCTTGCATGTGATTGATGAATGTTATTTAAGGTGGTTATGATTATGCAATTATTATGTGTACTGACATTACTTTGCAAACATGATTGAAATGCTAATTTGAGAAATGTAGCCGCCAACCGGTCAGGTTGAGGAGTCACACAAGGGTTAACTGGGGAGGATGGTGGAATATTCCCATGTCAGCCACATGTAACTGCCTTGTACTAATATTTAATGTCTTGAGCATTGCAAGCGTTATTGCAGTGGTCAAGTCCACGTTTGGGCATGCATGTCTGAACAGATTCCCTTACATGTGTAACTGCCCTTCCACTTTCTTCTCGCTTTCCCTAAATGCAATCATCTTAGTTAGTGGGAGTTGATGAACCTATTTAGTTGGCATAAATAAGGCTTGAATCCTCCTTCCTCGATCTAGTGAGTTAGTGAGTCGATCACCAAGTTCTTGTACAAGCTGATAATCAACCATACTTTTATAATTGCATTTTCTGATGAATGAAATAAGATTCTAAGTTGAGTATCTGATTTTGTACTATTTTAGAGGATACTCATCTAAGGGGGCCCACTTGGTGAGTAATCTATTCCTTTAGTTTAGTTAGATTAGTGTTAGTTTATGTTCAATACTTAGTTAAGATTTTGGCATTGATTGTTCCTGCAGCCACTAGAATTCCATTTTGTGACTGTTCCTACAGCCAAAGAGGGAAAAGTAGACTCCTATTGGATGCTTAGATTTTCCTTCATGTTATGCATAATTAGTTTAGATTTGATTAACAGATGTTAAAAATTTTCTTTGTTTCCTTTCATGCAATTTACTTTCAGTATTAAGTCTTTCTTGGTTATAGAACGAAGATGACTACTTTGAAATTCCTAGTGAACATACTATGCTGGCCTAGTTCAAGTTCATGTCCCTGGGTTGAAAATTTGAATGTACCTTCATGATGGTTAATATGGCTATTTAAGTCAGATTTCCAATCTATGAATCATGGCTATAAGAGCTTAGTTAATAAAATCATTATAGGAGGCTGACAATGTCTCATCTTAATTTTTTTGCATTATTTCTCAAATTCAATTTATGAATATGTTTTTGGGACCCATGAATTTAGAATTTATTGAGAATTATTCATTTTAAATAGTTGAATTCTCTTCCCTAAAATAGTGTAATTAACTGTCTATTTTGTTTCTTGTTTCTAGTAGTGGCCTCTATAAATTCAGATTCAGATTTAGTTGATATATATATATATATATATATGTATGTGTGTGTGTGTATGCATGTGTGTGTGTGTATGTATGTATGTATGTATGTATTGTTGGAGTTGAGAAGATACAACACCACAGAAGTCCAAAAGATCTTTGCAAACAAATAACCTGTTACAAGGAGAAACAAAGAGAAGCAACAAAAGAAATGCTCAAGAATGTGGAGCAATGTATTCACCTGAAAATGTAAAATGAATAATGATACAAAAGATAGTTTTCAACTACATATAGATGAAAACCCTAAAAAGGAAAACCCTAGGCTTGCACAATAATAATTAATAAAGTAATTAATTATTATGTACCTAATGTTAGCTTAAGTGAAAAAGAGTTAAAAGGAAACTTTACATAATTAAACAAATATTGTTTAATTAATAAAGTAAATGTCCAATTACTCTAACACCCCCCCTTAAGATAGACATAGGGAGAAGCTAAAACCTAGAAGAAGCTACTGAAAGCAAAAGCAATGGGTCCCGGCAACAAGGCCAGATCAGGTACCCAAGTACAATGAAATCTCTATGAAATGGAGAAAAGGAGAAAACCCAGTGGGAAAAACTCCTCTCCAAAAAGAGATAGAACAACATGCTGAAAGAAACATGAAGGAAGGAAGGCCTCATAAAGACCCCCCAAGGACAACTTCCTTCACCCCAAGCATAGAGCGCAACTGAAGATAGCGCGGAGATGCAAAAGGTTTCGTGAAGATGTCTGCAACCTGCTCGGCAGTGGGAACATACTCCAAGATGAGAGAACCATCTTGAATCAACTGTCTGATGAAATGCATATGAAGCTCAATGTGCTTCGTCCGCTGATGCTCCACCGGGTTGCGCGAAATGTGTATAGCACTCTGATTGTCACACCAAAGAATAGTGGGACTATCAGGAGGAAAACCAAACTCAGTCATCAACTGACGAAGCCATAAAATCTCCTGACTAGCGAGCACTGCAGCTCGGTACTCAGCCTCTGTAGATGATAATGCATGAGCAGTCTGCTTCTTGCACGACCATGTGATAGGACCAGAGCCAAGACAAAAAACAAAGCCAGAAGTAGACTTCCGATCATTGACATCACCAGCCCAATCTAAGTCAGTGTAGCCAACAATGTGAGGATCCCCTAATGTGTAGTGAATGCCATATGAAGTGGTGCCCTGAATGTACCTCAAAATATGCTTGGCAGCTTGCGAATGACACTCATGAGGATCATGTGAGAATCGAGAGACAAGACCAACCGCAAAGGAAAGATCAACATATAGCACAAGAATCAGGATCTCACCCTCAAGATACTGAATATAGACCGTGTGATCAGAATGACAAAGAGTGAAACCAATGGAGAGCAAAAAAGAGTCCATCTTCTCATACCAAGCCCGAGGGGCTTGTTTGAGACCATATAATGAACGCTGAAGTCTGCAAACCAAAGAAGAATCATGAACAAATCCCTGAGGCTGCTCCATATAGATCTCCTCCTGTAGGTCACTATGTAAGAAGGCACACTTCACATCCATCTGAAAAATGAGCCATCCTCTAGAAGCTGCAAGTGATAATACAAAGCGAATGGAATTCATCTTGGCGACAGGGGCAAATGTCTCAGAGTAATCAATACCCTCAACCTGTGAGAAACCCTTCGCAACAAGACATGCTTTGTACTTATCAATAGAACCATCAGCAGCATACTTGGTGCGATACAACCATCGGCACCGAACCATCTTTCTGCCCTTAGGAAGAGGACAGAGATCCCATGTATTATTCCTCATCAAAGAAGAATACTCTTCCTCCATGGCACTATCCCACTCAGGGTGACCTGTCGCCTCTGAAAATCTCTGAGGATCCTCTGAAAGAGCATGAGTCAAAAGACTAGAACCTGTAGTATGAGAACGAGTGCGACGAGTGTCTGAAGGATCACCGGCCATAGATCCTGCTGCCTCAATAGTAAATTGAGCCCATTTGGGCCTCTGAGGTGGAGCAAGTGGAGGTGGAGATGGGGGATCATCAATATCCTCATCAGAATCCTCAAAATAATCCTGAAGAGCTGTAGAGGGTGGAGTAGGTAGTGAAGTGGACACTGGAGACAGGGTATCAACTGGAGGAAGGCGCTCATCAAACTGAACATCCCGTCAAAACAAGACCTCTCTGGAATCAGGATCAAATAACCTGTACGCCTTAACATCCTCACAGTAGCCGACAAATATGAGGGGTCGACTCTTCCGCTCCATAGCTCTCCTCTGAGCATCAGGAATAAAAGCCCATGCCTCACTACCAAATACTCGAAATGATGAAATATCAGTCTTGTCATGAGACCAAGCCTCCTCAGGAGTCATATGTCGAATCTCCTTGTGAGGCATCCGATTCTGAATATAGTTGGCACAATTGACTGCCTCTACCCAAAAAGACGAATCCATGGACCTGGACTGAATCATACAATTAGCCATCTCCCGTAAAGTTCTGTTCTTGTGCTCAGCGATACCATTCTGCTGAGAGGTGTAGGGAACAGAAAACTGATGTTGTAAACCATGCTTAGTGCAAAAATCTCTGAAAGCCTGATTCACATATTCCCCCCCATTATCTGTACGTATCCGCCGGATAGAGAGACCAGACTGCTTCTCTACAAATGTCTTGAAGACATGAAAGGAATCAAAGACATCAGACTTGTACTTAAGAAAGTACAACCATGTGTGTCTGGAGAAGTCATCAATGAATGTGAGTACATACTTGGCCCCTGAAAAAGAAGGAGTGGGAAATGACATGAGGTCACTATGAATCAACTCCAAGGGTGCCAAAGCACGAGTGGTACTTCCCTTCGAAAAGGGATCCCTATGATGCTTGCCAAGCACACAACCATGACAAACACCGTCAGTGCAGGAAATCCGTGGAAGACCAAGAACAAGTGACTGTGTACTCATCTGCTGAATATATCTATAATTGACATGGCCCAAACGCTCATGCCAAAGCTAACTCACTGAATCTGCATGTGCTATAAGAGATGAACCTATACCCTCAAAAGGCGCAAAGCCATCAAATCTGTAAAGACGAGATGCAGTATCAACACTACCAATAGCCACAACTAAATCAGAATCATGGAGGTCCCGAATAACCACATCATGTGGTGAGAACTCAACTGTCTTACCAGAGCCAGTGTGGAAAATCTGATAAATGGACAAGAGGTTCATCGAAATGTCAGGAACAACCAAAACATCCTGTAGAGTGCCTCCATCCAAAGAGACAAAACCTGAACCCAAGACGGAAAGCTATGAAGAGTCACCCATTGCAATCTGTGAAGTACCACAAGAGCCAAGAGAAGTGACCAACTACTGAGTGTGAGTCATATGGTGAGAAGCACCAGAGTCTAAAATCCAAGTGGACCCATTGGTCGATGCTCGTGCAGTGAGAGCATGACCCTTCCCTGTGGTGGAAGAAGAAGAAGATGGCGGTGAGGAGATGTGTTGTTGCTGCATGGCCTCCTCTAAAGCCTCTAATCATTTCCAACACCTGGAAACTGGATGACCTTGCTTGCCATAGAAATTGCAAGTGTCTCCTGATTTCTCCTTAGTATTGGAGGAAGACTCACCAGACTTCGAAGATTTCCCATGTTTGGGATTGAATGGTGGTTTGGAATCAGACTTAGGAGGCGGTTTGGAGGAATGCTCACTACCTGCAAAATCTTTCTTGGGCCTCAGTTTCTGCTTCTGTTTCCCCTTCGGTGATTGAGCAACCAATGCTTTGCTCTTTGAACCTGAGAGCATATCCATCTGAGAAAGGTGGGACTGTTCCCGAGACAAATGCTCACAAAATAAATCAAAGGTAGGCATGGTAAAATTGGCACCCAAACCATCCATGGTGGAGTAGAAGGAGGAAGCAAATATCTGAAATGGACCACGAAGCTTCGAAAGAATCAAATAAATGCACTCTGTGTCTGTCTTGTTCTTCCCACAACCCTGTAAAATAGAGCGGATAGTTTTGAACTTGTTCAAAAAGTCCTCAATAGTGGGGAAGGTATCAGGTAACAATGAAGTTAGCTCTGCCTCAATCTGTAATGCGTGGAACTCATTAATGGCCCCAAAAAGTGTCTCAAACTTCAGCCACATGGCTCGAGGAGTGAGCAAAGCATCAAGGTGAAACAAAAGACTGTCTGAAACATGCAGGCATATCAAACCCATAGCCTCATCCATCTTGTTCCTGTGCTACATAATCTCAAAAGCACGCTTCAACTGAGGCTGAACCTCATCTAAACAAGACCATAACCCTCGTGACCTGAGTAGCCTCATCATACGAGACTTCCAAGTGTGATAGTTATGTGATGTGAGTAGCTCAACTAAAGAGTCTGCCATGAAACCCTGCACCTGTACCTGCTTGTGTTTTTTATTATTATGTGATCTTTCAGAATAGACAGAAGATGCAGAAGGGTTTGTATTTTTGAGAGTTTTGGTGTTCTAGTTTTCTGAGATAAATGACAGAAAGCAAGAGAAAAAACACCCCCCACAAAAGATAAACCCAAACCCTAGTACAAACTGAGAAGAAGGAAGCAATGCATAAGCAAAAAATACTTCAAGACAAATTCTCATGTACCTGGTGAAAATTCTGATAAAATAGATCACATCACTGAATAGAGCATGTTGAGAGCTTTCCAATGCCTATTCAAGTTTGAAAAACGGAGTCCGTTTGCATCTTTTATGACCCCGGAAGTGAAGAAAGAAGACCTCACTTTGACTGGAAAAAAATATCCAGACTGGTAAAAAAATTAAAAATATTTCTATACCATCAGATTGGTGCCATTCTCAGCTTTCCAACGCATCTTCCTGTTCGAAAAACAAGCTAGGATGCCCAAGTTATGCCCATTTGAAAAAATGACATAATAGGGGGTTGGAGAGAAAAAATAGCCCTCAAGGGCTTAAAAACTGGCGGCCCCAGGGCACATGGCGGACCGGGGGGGCACGTAGGGGGTGGCGGCGCGGGCGGCGCGGCTGGTGGCGGGCGGTGCGGCCGATGGTCGCAGGTGGAGCGGCGGGCAGGGTGGCGGGCCGGTAGGGGCGGCATGCGGGCTGGCGGAGGTGTGATGCGGTGGCCGCCGGCGGCGCGGTTTTATACGCGCAAAAAAACAAAAAAATTTTTTTTTTTTTTTTGATTTTTTTTGTTTTTAACGGCCCTAGGGCAAAAAAATTTGCCTTCCAAATTGATGTAACCAAAATCGATGATTTGACAGTCGATTTAGGGGTTTTTGGGTGCTACAAATCCAATGGACTGTCCATTTGAGCCCAAAGTGAACCCAAAAAATGGAGTATGCTGAATCCACCCAAAAAAAACTTAGAACCCTAGATTTGCTTCCAATGCAAAATCTCAAAACAAGAACAAGCAGCTGCAAATCTGAAGCTCTAATACCATGTTGGAGTTGAGAAGATACAACACCACAGAAGTCCAAAAGATCTTTGCAAGCAAATAACCTGTTACAAGGAGAAACAAAGAGAAGCAACAAAAGAAATGCTCAAGAATGTGGAGCAATGTATTCACTTGAAAATGTAAAATGAATAATGATACAAAAGATAGTTTTCAACTACATATAGATGAAAACCCTAAAAAGGAAAACCCTAGGCTTGCACAATAATAATTAATAAAGTAATTAATTATTATGCACCTAATGTTAGCTTAAGTGAAAAAGAGTTAAAAGGAAACTTTACATAATTAAACAAATATTGTTTAATTAATAAAGTAAATGTCCAATTACTCTAACATGTATGTTCTAGTTTTAGAGGTGTTTAAGCTTATATCAGGTTGATTTTACCTCCCCACCTTTTTTACTATTTTTAGAGTGATAGTTATTATTTTTTAGCTTTAGGTTTAATATAGAAAAAATCAATCTCTTATTAGAAATAAATAACCAACCTATAGGAATACTGTTATAATGTTGCAGTGATTCTACTATTATAAAAAAAATCTCTGTTGAACTACCTGTGGCTACCCATCTATTACTAGGTTCTTTTTCCTTCAAAGTCTAGATCCAAGTATACTTTTAGAATTTTTTGTGATTGTTGGATCCTTTTAGCAATCAAGATCAATTATACGCTTTTGTAAATTGTTATCATCTTAAGTTCAATTAACCTACTCTTATCAAGAATATACATTGATATAAGTTCAATATTTCTAATTGTTCTCAATAGTTAAAGAAAAACATACACATTCAAAATCCTAAAAGTCATGATTCAAACTGGATTTGAGGATTTGCATTGTCTTTTTTTTATGTAGAGAAATGCAAAAATAAGCCTTTTTTCAGTTTTAAAGTTAAAAAAATTTAATTTAGAAAATAAACATTGTTCTATTTTGATCATGTCTCTTGATATTTGATACCATTTCTACTTACATGACTATATTTTTTATGTCTTCCATTGTTTCTTACTCTCTTTAGTATATTTGATTTGTCCTCTCTCTTTTGAGCAAAGGATTGCATACACAGTAAGATATTACTGAACTAGGGTTGTTAATTTTTTGAGTTGTTGCTATATTATGGGAAAGGTGGAAGGAAAATTGGTATCAAAAAATAATTATAAAATGTCATAGATGCAAAGCACTATGAACTCATTATTAGGGATCTATCAGATCAGCCAATTGACATAGTATTGGAACACAATAATATGTTCAAGATAAAACCATTTATATACAACATAGGCTATTATATTTTTGACTCTTTCCAATTGTTTTTCCATATGTAATACCCTTATGTATAATTACACAATGGAACTCTTGACTATTTTATTAATTGCCTAGAAAACAATGATCCTCAAGCCTTATTTGCATACAACTATGAGCTAGACCCGCACACATTGTTTAGATTAGAAATATGTTTACTAATGTCCCAAAACAAATTCTTTTGTGGGGAGTGCACCTATTAATATGAATGATACTTTGATCCAAAATAAAAGATAGGAAATAAGTTTACTAGAGATTTCAACTAGAAATTTTTGTCTAGTCACATATGGTATTTGTCATAAAAAACTAGCACAAAACATTTTTTACAACTATTAATTTCTATGGGCTCCATCTTCCTTACCTGTATTTTGTTTTTAACATTTGTCTCACCATATTTCTATAGTTTATATACACTACATTCAATTTCAACTAGGTTCACCTTTCACATGCCTTTTTTGGGGCACATGTTTGTTTAATAGATGTAAATCCTTTATGTGTACATCCTAGTTGAAGTATTCTAATTTATTCAAACATCAATTGTAATTATAAAAAAATCCATATTTGTGCTCTTCTCCTAAGTCCACTCTTATGCCTATTATTTATTTGTTGTTTTGACTTAATTCTCTGTTCAATGCTTGTTCATTGTTTCATGCTCATTCTAGTTCCACTACTTAAGCAACAAATAAGTGTAGGTTCATTTAAATACTATGATTTTTATTTGAGGGCTAGTGACTAGGAAGTCCAAGGTTTTCCTTTAATTATAGAAATTCAAGTATGATTGTAACAAATGTGACACTATTCTACAACCTTTCTTTCAAAACTCCTAGTTTGAAGTGAAAGTAGGCTCTTATCTCAAGTGTCAATCAAAGGAGCTATTCACAATTAACATAGAATAAGTTAGATGTTTCTATTGAATTATTGTGAGGATTAATGAAATAATAGAATTAGTTGATTTTCCAAACTATGGGTTAAAGACTGTGCATGTGAAACCAATTTAATGTGTAGAATTGTGTTGAATATACCGAATACTAAGAGGGGGGTGAATCAGTATTCCACTAGCCAAGTTAATTACTAACCATCCAATTATCAATCCACATTTAATGATAATAGTAAGCCAAAACATAAAAGAGACCATAACACATTGAAACCAAGATTTTTACGTGGAAAACCCAAAATAGGAAAAACCATGATGAGGATTAGCTCACAATATATTATAGCTAGTTATAAGATATTACAAGGCTCAATTCCAGGAATCGCTGTCCTTAAGAAATCTCATAGCCTGAATACAAAATGTGGCTTATTTCTAGCATACAAAAGATGTGGCTCACTGCCTCAATGAACTAAAGAAGTGCACCTACAAAGTGCTGAAAAAAATCTAGATATGCTCTGAAACAAATATCAAACTTCTGATCTAGATTTCAGGGTATCAACACTATCATAATTTTGCACCATTATACTTGCTTCATTATTCATATACCATTGATATCTCTTTTCTTCATGACATGACCATTATATATACACAGTCATAACTTCATTTCTCAATTAGGTCAGCCTAATTGAGGGAGCACCCAAAATTCAAAAAGGACATGTTGACATAATATAAAATTCCTTTTGACACACAAAGTAAAATGTCTTATCCATGTGTTAGGTCGGCCCAAAACTAAAGAGTAACACACAAAAGATAAACCTTGTTTTCCAAAAGAGTACCAACCTTTTGTCACTTAGATAGCTAAATCAGATTATGCAAACATGCTAAGAACTTTTTAATACCTGTAACTGGCATTCCTAAGTAACATATCAAAAACTCATATAATTTCCTATTACTGTGAAGTTTTTTGGATCAAGATAGATGCACAGATTACTTAGTCAGTTACAAACCAATGTTGGCATCAATGACAATAGACCCATAGGGAATTTTTTTCATTCTTCTAACAATCTCCCCCTTTGTCATTGATGGCAACATCTGCCAAAAAAACTTTATTCAAAACAAAAAATATATATTGCTCAACTCCCCCTAATATATGTACATAAACAAACATATTTTATCTCCTCTTATCTTCTATTTTCTCTTCTCCTCTCCCCCTTTGACATAAAGGAGAAAGGATGGGGAAACATTTCAAATTTAGGAATTGGTGGAACCTTGTAGCTCTTTGAGAATCACTTCCCAAGAAAACTTTCCATTATCCTAGACAATTTTTCCCTTGAAAGTGTTTTATGCAAAGATCATATTTCCACTAGGCATTCTTCTCCTTCTTCCAAAGTTGATGAAGCAATGTTCATTTTATTATTTTTTTCTACCTCCATTAGTGCATTTGTTATAGTAACATGTCTGGACATGAACAAATTTCCAAGTTGGAAATACTACCTCATAGCCTCTTCCTTCTGCCTTTGCAAGATGAAAAACTTATTTTGAAGATATGCAATGGAAACCCACCTATCATAGTTTCTATCACCGACAATTTTGTAATCTTTAGAGAAATCAACAATTTGAGATTAAATTAAGTCCATTAGATTCCTAATACTCATAGTGGCTTCCAGCCATTTCATGCAATAAACAAATAGTAGTTGGTCCTCTTCATCAGATTCTCTTACCTCTTTCAAGGTATACAAACCTTTGTCACAAGCAATAGTGCACTTATCTTGCAGAAACAACAACCTTCTCTCTAGCAAATTCAACTATGCTTCTTTTTCATTCTACATCTTAAGATTGGATGTGTACTCTTTAACAACATCAACAATAAGCCTCAAATTTTCAATCAGAGCTAAAGAGTTGTCTGGAGTAACATCAGGGGAAAAATCTAGTAGAGCTCTAATAGCTTCATTTATCAACTCATTACATATTTTATATGACTATGAAGCCTCCTATGTGACAAAGAAAATCAAAGTGTTACTTAGCTTCATTCTATCACTCAATGTAATCTTTGTCAAATCCACATAACCTAGGTGAGATGGTAGCTTGACTAGTTGAGGTGGAAGTGCAGGTTGGATTACAGCATGTCTTGAAATAATACCTTTAAGAGTACTTCTAAATGAATCTTCAGATTTCTTTGATGGTTCAAGTCCTTTAGGAATTTTACCTTCAATTGGAAGGACTTCCTTATTTTCCTCTTTCTTCTTTTCTTCTTCCTCTTATTTTCCTTCTTCTTTTTATTTTTCTTTTTCTTCTTTTTCTTCTTCTTTTTCTCCACTGAATGGATTTTTTTTCCTCCTTTCTTTAATCATCATCCTTGTATTTATCATTTTCTTTGTCTTTCCTTCCTTTATTTTCATGTTTTTTTTCCTCTTCTCTATTCTCGGTGGATTCTTGATGTTCTTCTCTCTTTTCACCAGATTAATCCTTAGGATGATCATGAGACCTCTTACTGGTAGTTTCTTTTGTGTCCATCTGAGGAGCAAGGGTCTCTAAAGAACCAAGTGTCTCATTAACAGTTTCCAAGACTAGATTATCCATTACTTTAGTAATAGTCACATGCACTTGAGTTTGAGTAGTGTGAGATGAATAATTGGTTCTTGTCCCAAGGGTCCTTGCTAATTGCTTGATCACATCATGAGTTTCTTTCCTTACTTTTTCATCATATTCTTCTTCCTTAGTCACTAGCATATTGACTTTATTCTTGATTCTAAATAGTGTAGAACAATCATTCAACAAATTTGTAGCTTTTATTTCAAACTAACTTGAGCTAATAGATTTTATGGATTCTCTTCTTGTTATGTCTTCAACATTTAAAAATTCTTTCCTTTTGAGTACTAATTCATTCCACACATTTTTTGTAACCTTTGACTATATGGTATCCATATTTATGCTACAGATAACTATGTACTGAGAAAAATCATTTATGATGGTTTCTTTTCCTTCATCATTTACTTCATCATATAACTCAGTAGTTGACATAAGATCATTATCAATCAAATAGTTCACTAAGGTTCTGATAACCAAGGGAGGATGATTTCTTACTGGAGGAGAACTAGGCATGTTCTCCATAGGGATAAACAAGCCTTCTTCATTCTTCTTTGTATGTACATGAATTCGGTAAGAACCCTTTTCTTCTTTTGACTCTTCATTTGTAGAGACAATAATATTGGTTTTGAATCCTTCATCGGGGGTACTACATCTTTTTTTTATTTTCAACTATTTCACCCCTTCCAGACCAAGTGCAATTTCTAACTCAACAGCATCACTCAAATTCCTTTTCCTGTGAGTTTTTTCTTTCAATCTTATTCTTCCTTTTGAAGCAGCGAATGGTACAATAGCAAGTGTGTCCTTCCTTTTAGATTCCCTGGTACTAGGATCAATAGGAGTAGTAACATTATCAGATGTAGGGACACTTTTTTCTTTTATCTTTCCTTTCACAACATTAGTTGTACTAGTTGTGGAAGAGATGGAAATTTATGTTGGTGTAGCACCAAAGGATAGCCTTCTTGATTTTTTGGGTCCAACGGGTAGATCCGTAGACTTAGCTTTCCTTTCATCAAGGACTTCCTTCAACATTTCTATTTCATCCTTAGTGTATGCTACGTCTTGGAAGAAAGCTTCAACTTTCTTTCTTCTTTTAGATGCAATAGCTTCTAAATGAATTTCAGTAGATTTATCCTCATATTTACCGAGCCTAGGTAGAGAGGAGTGTTTAGGACTTGCTAAAAAAATCTCAATGGAACATTCAACCATTTTCTCTTCTATCTCATATCCCAGAGGTTCAATCCAATGAATTTTGGGTTCTATGGCCTCAATGATGCATTCATCCGTAGACACAAGAAATGTTATCTCCTTCTCATACTTCTTCACCAAAATTCTTGGAATCTTGTCCCTTTCATACATTTCATTTTGAAAGGATGCAAAGAAAGTAGTTAGGGCATTGTTTTGTACCTTAAAATCTCCTAAATTTAATAAATAATCATAAATTTGATGAGAAAACGATCTGGAGTTATCCCATATTATGTTCTTTCTCTCATGTAATTCTCTTAGAAAATAGAATAACAAGCAAACAACTAAAGTTTCAAACTTAAATAAATGTTTCTTTACCTTTTTCATACTTAGGTTTCCTAAAAGTTGCAATCTCAGTAATTCACAGAGATCAAAATTATTTACATGCACTACCATTTCATAAGTTGTGTAAATTTATGTGGCCGATATTGAATTTGCTCTAATTTTGAAATAAACTTTTTTCCCAATCATAATGGAAGCATACTTGACTATAGGGTTAGCAATAGAATTCATGGTTAGGGTTCTCCTGTCAAAATTGGCACTAGTTAACCTTGTAAGCTCATCATTCTTCAGTTCTTTTAGAACTAGAATGGCACCAGTGTCACAAAGACCAATAACAACTTGAATTTTCTCTTTGTTGATAACCCATGGTTCATTTAACCATACAATATTGTCATGAATCCTATTAAGATACATCCTCACAAATTTTGCCTCACTCTTTCTCGAAAAGTTCAAGAACCAATTCCAAACACTTAGCTTCATTCCAACTAGGTTTTCATATTCTGCCTTGAGCAATAGGTTATCAGTTAACTCATTATCCCACAAATCCTTCAGCTCTTGGTGATCAAATTCTTTGAGTTTTCCATGAATGTATGTTCTTGGATCTTCGGTGGGTAGCACATGACTCAGAATGTGCGAGAATGCAACCATCGGATCATTTTCATAAACTATCCATGAACATATTTTGAATTTTGGTTGGGGCCTCTCAAACATTTCACAATAGTAGGAGTGGTCACATTTCCCAAAAAATCTTGAATAAGTTTAACAAAGAGTTGAACATTCAATTTTGAAAAACATGGAATTCGGATAATAGAGAATACCTTGCTTGTTGAGAACTAGGGTTTCAATGTATGATACTCAGACTCACTTTCTTTCTTTCTTTAGCTTGCACTACTCCCAATTTATGCAAATATGCTTTTCCTTTACTTAGTCTCTTGATTTATTCTTTATATTTCTTGCCCTAATTTTGCATTTATTGCTTTTCAACTTTAAATTTGTCAGCCATATTATGAAATGCGCTATAAACCAAAAAGATCCACAATTCTTTTGCTTTACTTATTTTCTATCAAATTTTTCTCCATTGTCTTCAAAATGAAAATTTACATCACATATCCTTGTTTCATCTTATGCCACCTTATATATTGGGGAATTGTTATATTTTTCTATGACTACTCCTAAAACCATTACTAGTTTAAGTTCTTAGAAGAGGTATCTGCACTGGATGCAGATACATGATCATTCAATTTATCCTTGTTCTCAGGTTTTTCCTTATTTCTCCAAAAAAATTCCATTTCTTTCCTTACTTCTTCGATATTTACCTTGTTCACTAGCTTGCTCTTTTTTTTTGGATTCAATTTCTTCCCAACTTTTCTCTTGTAAAATTTTGAGATATGTGTTGGTTTGTTGCAAGAGTGGCATACATCATATCCTTGATCAAGAGAGTTTGCATTCATCCTTGACCTGCATTCATTAGCCTTGTGTCCAAAGATATTGCATGTGTAATATTAGCCTTGAAAAGAATAAATTCTTCTACTAGTATTAAACTCATTCATCATTATTTGAATTCTACATTTGGTAGCTCTATGTCCAAACTTGTCGCAAACATAGCATTGACTAGCAAAGAATCTAACATTTTGAATTATTCTATTTTGGTTCATCCTACTAGTAAATTTTGTTGCTCTATGACTGAATTTATTGAATGAGAAACAAAAACCATTAAAATATGGGTACCTTTGCATGTTAGGCTATTGAATAGGGACTCTTCCGATATTGATCCTTCGATTCTTTTTTTTATAAACATTTCTTCGAGATTTCCTTTGATTGTCCATTTTTTTAAGAATCGATTTAGCCTTTGAGCATTGTCCTTCTTCAATTCCTAGACCACCTTTGTCCTTAGCAGACCTTTTCTAAGATGAAATCAATTCATCAAGCATTAAAGAGATTTTCTTCAACATTTCTTCATGTGCTTTTGATTTTTCCAAATCAGCTCTTGAGGTTACCACTTCTTGTTCAAGCTTTGTATAGTCATTGATTTTATTGTAGATTTCAGCTTTCTAACATTTCTCAATTCGCTTCTTTTCTTCTATTTCTACTTTTAGTCTGAGAATGACCTCACTAACCTTTTTCAACTGATTACTGACTTCTCTATATCTATCCTTGAATTTTTTAATCTATTCTCTCAATTTCTTGATGTAATCATTTGCTTCCTTTAGATTTACTTTAAGAGTTTCCTTGTCATCCTCACTTTTATTCAATTCCTCAAGAGCAGCATTGATCTCTTCAAATTCAGAATTTTCTTTCAAAGGAATAGAATAGTATTTTCCAGCTATGTGATCAATTTCTGGGACCTTCCTCAAGCTATTAGGCTTCTTCCGAGGAACCAAGCTCTGATACCAATGATTGAATATACAGAATATTGAGAGGGGGGTGAATCAGTATTCTACTGGCCAAGTTAATTATTAACCATCCAGTTATAAATCCACATCTAATGGCAACAATAAGCCAAAACATAAAAGATGTCATAACACATTAACAATAGGATGTTTATGTGGAAAACCCAAAATGGGAAAAACCACAATGAGGATTAACTCACAATATATTATAACTGTTTATAAGGTATTACAGGGCTCATTACTAGAACTCATTGTCCTTAAGAAAGCTCACAAC